>SNQN01000091.1:126537-195556 GCA_008642245.1 Bassia scoparia
CTAGAGTGGTGTTATCTGGTTGTAGAGTTGAGGTTGGTTACTTTGATGTGCCTGGTCTTTCTGATTTCAAGAGTTTGATTGAGTACCAAGGCTAGATGTCCTTATTTCAATGTTCTGCTGCAAACGTGTCTGGTGTTAGGGAATTTTATGTGAATTTGAAACAGTTGCCCGATATGTCAATTGGTTCTAATGTTGGAAGTGTTGATGTGAGTATGTCTGTGGCTTCTTTGTCAAGTCTGTTAGGAGTACCAAGGGATAGTTATGATAAGTATTCGAGTGATTGGTGGCCTATGTTGGTAGGGCTCACACCTGATGAGATTTATGATTACTTGTTTGGTGGGAAGATGCCTAAGAAGTATGTTTTGTTTAAGTCTTTTAATTTGAAGGAACCAGTCATGCTGGTTCTATAGTCTCTATGCAACAAAGTACTTCTTCCAAGGGGTCAAGGAAGGGGAACAGTACGCATCATGAAGATGGTGCTGATTTACATGATGATGAATAAGATAAAGATTAATCTTCCTTCCTTGATGCTTGATCACATCATGAACTGTTATGGTTCATCCCATCAATCACTGCCCTATGGATCTATATATCATCACCCAATTGCTTAAGAACAATAAAGTTAGCTTAAGTGGATCTACTGTACCTGTTACAGTGTTCACCAAGGCTATACTTAAGCAAAAAGGTCTTGATATTGGAGCTGATGTGTTAAGGTTCAAATTTGAGGAACCAGTGGAGGTTAAGCCACCTCCAAGGAAGAAATCCAACACTACTAGAATTTCGCCTAAGGCCGACCGAAAAAATATCGGTCGGTAATACCGACCGACACCGACCACAATCGGTCGGTGTAATTTACRGACCGAAAAATCGGTCGGTGTACCGACCGATGTTTCAGTCGGTAAATCCTTGATCCAAATTCCCTCCATCAAAAATTATTTATAAAAAAATTCTTTTTTTCCTTTCCTTTTTCTCTGAAATATCGCACCCATACATGTTTCATATTATCACCATTACTCTCTCTCTCTCTTATCCTTACTCTCTCTCACCCTTACCTGATTTTTTTTAGATCTCACTCTCTCTCTTCCCCWTCACCCCCATTTTCGCCCTCCCTTCACTCGCATCACCATCTCCATCTCCATCTCCCTCACCTCCATCTCCTTCTACAACTCTCAACCCTCAATTTCTCTCTCCGTCGCCGCCGTTGTCCCTCAACCCCAACACTCTTCCGCTGCCGCCCCTCACCTCAGGCAAGTTTTATTTTTTAAAATTCTTGTGTTACCTTTTCATTTTCTTATTTGTTTCCTGATCTTTTTTGGTTTCTTACTTTGTTTTTCTCTAGATCTATAATATTTCAAAAATAATTGAGTGTTTTGATTTTGTTTCTTTGATTTTTTGGGGTTATTGGTTGGAAATTGAAGGGGTTTCGACGCCCTTTTGGGTTCGAATTTGATGTTGTTTTGTTGTGTTGTTGCTCGTTCTTCGGATTTTGGGGCTTGTTTTTGTTCAAATCTCGTTGTGGTTTATTGTACCATGTAATTATTCGATTTTTTTGGTTAAAATTGTTCGAATTTTTTTCATTTCTTGGTTGGATTTATGTTGTATTCAATTGCAGATTTATGATTTATTTGATGTGTTGAGTTTTAAAGATTGAAGGGTTTTTTTTTCCAAAAAATGCTATATTTTGCTTGCTTTTCGTTTTAGGGTTTATTGTTATTTAAATTGAATCGAAAAACGGCTTCAAATTTCTTTATTGAAAATCAAATTTGGAAGTTTCTGTTGGAGCAAAATTTCTCCTATAATTTTGTTTTCTTGCAACTTGCAAAATGTGTGTATTGAACATATGTTGTTTTGATTTCGAGTAAACTCTAGACTTGAGAAACTGTTGTTGGTGGTTATAAAAATGTTTAGTGCTATTCATACGAACTATTACACAGTTGAAGCTTATGTTTGGGTTGGTGGAGGTTCTCGATTTCCTAAGAAAGTTGTTTTTTTCGGGGGTGTAAGTATGACATGGTTTACATTATATTAACTAGCTGCTTAACTAAAGGTATTAAAACAAGCAAACCAACTAATAATATGATCAATGAACTTATGAGTGATATATGAAGCGGATCCCGTGTCACCAACTGACCAACTATGGACAAGCTAACATAAACTTGTTCCACTGCTTTCAATAAATGTTTATTGTAATTATGAGCGGAAAATGCTTTAAATCCCATTATAGTATCTTTCCCGGTATTCAGTTTGATAGTATATTAATATATTTTCTGTTCCCTTCCTTTTAAAGGCATATTTTTTCTTTATATAAATGGAGTTATCTAGAAATAAATCTTAGATTCAAACCTTTGGTTTGTTTGCAAAGTCGTAATCTGCTTTGTTCTGATTTAATTGTTTGATGCCTTTGGAATCACAGTTGCAATAAAGCATCTGAATGATATAGGCCAACATTGCTTTGTCGTTATTAACTGAATGTTATAGTGAGTAATATTGCATTATATATTCAATTGCTCTCCTCATCCAGTGCTCCATTTCCCCCCTTGAAAGGTAGGTAAAGAAAAGATGTGTGAAAATTTAAAGGAAAAGAAGAAGATCCTACTTTAATTCCAGTATGTTCCGAATATGCTTAAGCGTAAGTAACCACGAGTTAGTCTTTTGTTGTTGTGAAAGATGAAATCTTCAATTTGGTTTGTAAAGCATCAAATATTAGTCTTAACCAGTCTATTAATAGTACTAAGGTTAAAAAAAAGGGATCAAAGTATTAAGAGGAATAAAATAACTTATATTTAAGTATAAGTTATATTAACCTTAGCCTTATTCTGCATCTGGTGTTGCCATACTTGGTGGTGCGTTTTTTACACAATGAGTACATGGCCATGGTATAGAATTCCTAACTGCCGCCTGATATGAATGATTTTAACTTTTGAGTAAAAAGCCTGTTCATTTTTCGTGGACCTCCTTAATTTTTTGCGTGGACTGAACAGATTGATGCTTTCAAACGTAACGACATCTGAGTGAAAATGCACATTATGACATTGCTATTGCATTAACCTTAAACCTTGTCTTTTGAGGAATAATAGAGAAACCTACATATTAAGGACTCTTATTCTTTTACTTGGTAATGCCTGAATGATCTATAATGATGCCTTTGGTTTGATTTTCCGCAGGAGATGGCTGAACTTGAGGGCCAAACAGTGAATTTGTCAACAAAAACGTAGAGGATGTTCTTTTTCTTTACCTCTGTTGTGTGTGTGTGTTGTGTTGTTGTGTTGGTGTGTGTGGTGTGTGTGTGTGTGTTTGTGTGTAGTGGTGTGTCGCATGGGGTTGTGGTGGTGCATGTGTGTGTGAGGTGTGGGCGTGTGTGTGTGTGTGTGTGTGTGTGTGTGGTGTTGTGTGTGTTGTTTATCTTTTGTGCATCTGATTGTTTGTGCAAAAGCGAGAAGCTCACTCATTCTTTCTGACGTAGCAAGGATGTTTATTGTGCCACTGTTCGTAATCTTGAATCTTGATCCTTAGAGAGAACTATTTCATTTCCATGAGAAGTTTTTGTACCTTTATTTTCAAAATTCCTTTCTAGGGAATTCAAGACTAAGTCTCCGCTTCATCGTCTGTACATGTAGTAGGCGGTTGACAATAGGCTAATAGCTTCAACTTAACTGCAATTGTTGTCATAGTTGGAAAATTATACACGAGTGGTTGTGTACTTGTGTCCCAAATGAAGTTGCAATTGTTGGGATTTTTGATAGATAAATTGAATGGCATTCAAGTACCTTGGTGTATGACAAATAAATGCAGCCTTCTACATGCAAGCAAGTTGCTGAATATACGCCCCAGAATTAATATTTGATCTTGTATACTTGTGTTTGCCAAGGTTGATTTTAAGATTTTTTATGATGCCTAATAAGAAGCAAAGATGCCAAGTTCAATGATGAGGCTGCCTTTCTGCCTTTTTTGTTTTAGATTTTTTCCCCTTTCCATCGATCTTGTTTTCTGCTGGTATTTGGTACCAAGAATTAATGTTATGTCCTYTTACACTTTTATTTGGTACCAAGAATTTTATTTGGTTTTATGCAGGTAAAGTAGGAGGTCCAGATTTGCAGAGCTTCCTGCACCAAGTACAGAAATCAGAAGGTAAAACTTGGACTCCTATATTGATTTTTTTCCCCCACGCTAGTTTTATTAAGGGAAAATATTTACCTGCTTTGGCTGACCATGAAGGAAGCAAACCTTTTACCTTCCAAAATAAAAAGAGGTGGATTTCTAGCCTTTTGTTGCTTTATTAGGAATTGGTCTGTTGTAGTTTATTAAATCTGAATGGCTAAGAATTCGTGTGTTCTCGGTTCGATTTACAWTTTTATTTCTGTTCTGATTTTATGTTAAGCTACCTTTTGCTATAACCTATCAAGTTGATAAATTCGTGTGGGCATGGGGCACTCTACTTGCTACTGGGTTACTTAGTATATTACAATCTTTGCTTGCATAGTATACTTCAAATGGTTACGTATTTTAATAGAACTAACTCTTTCTGTTCAAAAATTTTATCCGTTACCTTTTGAAGTTGTGAATCATATTGCAGTGAGTCATATTGTAGTAAGTCATTAAACTGACGTGCTTTAAATGATGTGGAACCTTGGCCTTTCATAAATTTGTGGTCCTGTAGACTCARAGTTTCTCCGATGCTCAAATTTGAGACCATGCTAATCTCATATGCTCTTATGCTTTAGTGATGTTACAGGGGTTGAAATTGCTGGCGCACTAAAAAATGTTCTGGCTATAGCAGCTGGAATTGTGGAAGGCTTGGGGCTAAGGAATAATACCATGGCTGCTCTTGTTGCACAAGGTTGCACGAAAATACGTTGGTTAGCAAATAAGGTTTATACCTTGTTTTTTTCATCTATCGGCTGCTCCTATTGAATATTTTCATTTTTTTTACTTCATATACTGCCCTTCTTTGGCTTAAACTGTTTATGAACTATATGGTAATATATAACCCACAGAGAAGACATATTTTAAGCACTTTTTTGGTCAGGAGATATGCCATTCGATGTAGGAATTCGTCTTGGGTCTGGGGAGAGACTTGAAGATATACTGAACTCAATGAATCAGGTTAGATAAAACTATTGTTGTCTGTGAATTCTTTCCAAGGAATTTATGTACTCCGGCTCTCATGCTCAAAGGGTCTTCATTATTTAGGTTGATACAGCTGGAGCAGTCATTGCGCTGGCCAAAAACATAAGGTCATGATGCCGGTTTTGACCGCAGTAGCTACAATAATTGACAACGAGCTAACTCCTCGAGAAGTTGTTGCTGAATTACTCAGTTCTATATCATGAGTGATCTGCGATTGATTGTAAAGTTGCTATAGAAGATTATTAAAGTAATGATTTAAGAAATGTAATTTCTAAATATGGCTTGTTATTGTACTTTTTTTTATGAAGATACCTTTTGGGAACGGAACCAGGCAGTGCATATATGCACTGCTATATTTTTTTTAAATCCTCCTATGAAATTACCGACCGACTAGCGGTCGGTAAAAGTATATTTTTTGGCACAAAATGAATTTACCGACCAAAATTCGGTCGGTAAATGGGGATTACCTCCAATTTTTTTTGGAGGGAAATTGAAATTACTGACCGAATTTCAGTCAGTAATACCGTCTGATTCCACTTCGGTCGGTATTATCGACCAAAATTCGGACGATAATTTCAATTACCCTCCAATTCATCACCCTTCAAAAATCGGTCGGTGAAAAGACACCGATCGAAATTCGGTCGGTGAAAAGTCACCGACCGAAATTCGGTCGGTAAATACTGTTACTGACCGAAATACGGTTGGTGATGTCGGTCGGCCGAATCCAATTTTCTTGTTGTGCAAGGTAGAGGAACCAGCAGGACAGAATGTGGTTTTGGAAAGAATGGAGAACCAGGAGAAGACTCTTAGTAAACTGATGGAGCTGGTCCAAGGTATCTCAAATTCTTTCAATACCAAGATGGAGCAGATGGAGAAGGAGCTAGCTGATACACAGTTATTGTTGCTCACAGTTCCAGATATCAAAGCTCAGATGGCCTTAGGTATTGGCTCTGTTCCCCCAAAAGGCTCAAGTTTCAGCTATGGCCGCTGCAAGCAATTTGGTGGTTCCTGGTATCGAGGAACCAGTACATTCTGTGGAAAGCACGAGGAACCTAAGGATGAGGAACCTGTTGAGGAGGATGAAGGGGTCGAAGAAGAAGTTGATGATGATGATGATGATGATGAAGCTGAGTATGAAAAAGAGGAGGAGGAGGACGAGTATAATGGAGAGGAGTGATGTTGTTTGCTCCTGTTTCCCCTCCCTTATTTATATTGCTTCTTAAAATAACTGATTTTGTTGGTCTATAACTATTCTCACCCTATCCACGAACATTCCTTCTATGAGGATTCGGGTTCTTTTGGTTGAACTTTGTTTCCTTGTTTGAACAATGATTCTTGCTATGTGATGATCTGTAGCTAATCTCTTTTTGCATGCAGCATGACACCTTGATGGTGGAATCAGTTAGATTAGCTAACTTGTTCATTGAGTCATTGAGTCTGCTGGGTGTGCTCAAATTCATTTGAGTACCGAATTAGGGTTTTTTTGTTTCTAACATGTTGGTTGCAGGGCGATTAGTTTGTCATCATCAAAAAGGGGGAATTGTTGAGTTCCTTAGGTTTTGAGTGATGACAAACTGATACAGGAAACATGACACTTAATTGTGAAAATAGTTGGTTGGAACCAGTTGATACAGGATACTTTTTCCCCAGACAAAGTTATACTTATATGTGTTTATGTTGAAACTACTTGTCTTACTACAGGGAACAGCTGAATAAACACAAGTTCATATACTGGTGCGGAACCAATAGGAGTTTGTTTCCTTGAAATGTTATACTGAAAAACAATCACCATACCTTTTATTGCACCTTAACCATGTTACATGTGCAGTAATAGGTTGATTCCAAGACTTGAAGTAAGAAAGACATTTCGAAGTCATTCGAAGAAAGAGGTTGTGCTCATAATTGAAGTATTCAAAGGAAGATTCAAGGTCTTGAAGATTACATGAAGAAAGAAGAAATGCTTCTCAAATGTTTATTTTAGGAAATCATGTAATATGCTCTGTAGTATGACTTATATGCTTTGGTTAATGCTATATGTGTTTTGAGTTATGGTATGAATTCTGGTACAAGATTGGAACAGAATTCATAACATACTCATTTAGGGAACAAGGCTGGGGAACCAACTGTGTCCCTGAGTGGAATATGGCTGCGGTTTGAAAAAGATTTTTCTAAAAAAATTTGTAAAAGATTGATTCTAAAAATATTTTATGCAGCTGGAAATATAGATGAGAATATATTTTGTTACCTTAAACCTAGGAGTATTTATCTTGTTTGATTTTATCTTCATGATCAAATCAAACAAGATAGATACTTTCCTTAAATCTCATCTTGCCTTGCTCAACAAGTAGAGAGATTTAAGGAAACTAGGGTTAAGGTCAACATGCTTATATATACTCATCTATACTCCTTAATTCCACATCTCTCTCCACGGATTGAAAGAAAGCATTTTTGAGAGAAAATACAAAAGCATAAAAACCCTACTTTGAGTCATACAAGAGCATTAGTCGAGCATATTATATTCTCTTATTAGCTTTTTGAAGTTAGTTTAAAAAGAGAAAACTCATTGTTGTTAAGGAAATCAATAGAGGGGTTGATAGCCAGGAGAGTGTTTGTGAGTTCAAACAAAATTGGATTTACAAGTGTAAGTCGAGTGCGCATTCATAGTTGAGTGTGGGTGTGTTGGGTCCCGGAGTAGGGAAACAGCAGGGTGTGTGTGTTCTTTGTTTTTCGGTGTAGATTAATAAAAGAACATAGGGTAGGAGGACGTAGCCCATAGTTAAGTGAACCTCGTTAAAATTTGTGTGTCCTTTATAATTTTATTTACATTCCGCTGCTTACAGGAATCAGCCCAACTGGTTCCTCATACTTAATCCGAAAAGAAAGAAAAATAAGTAGGAGAATAGGATACTCAATTCKCCCCCCCCCCTCTTGAGTATCATAAAACCTTCACCTCTCTTGGCAATGTTCATTAGTTAATTTGATTATGAGATCCACTCTTCTAGTTAGTTTGGTTTCATTAAAGTTAGTAGTATAAACAATGTGGAGACTAGAAAAATAATGAAAAAAATGAAATTTTTATTGATTCCAAATGAATTTATTACACACAGGCTAAGTGTAGAAATAAATCCTAATCCTAATGACATAGACTTGAAAGGAAAAAACACAATGACAAATGGTCTAGGTGGAGGGACACTCCGAATCAATCTTAAAGCTGGGACCCGAACTCTTTTTTTTACCATTAGGTAGTCTCCTTAAGAAGATCGTCCTCTATGAATATTCCATTGTCATAAACCTTAGAGAAAATGGCGAAGCCTTGGTACTTTAGATGGTCTATGTACTTTGGCTGAAGGCCATCAATGAAGGTTTTGACCATCTCTTGTTCAGTGGGAGCGGAAACTAGTGTCGCTACAACTTCTCTCCATCTAGCTAGATAGGCGGRGAGCCCCTCTTTCTCCCCTTGCATAAGGATCTTAAGCTCTCGAAACGAAGTTTGGGTTTGAATGTTACCCTTATATCACGTCATCAATGCATAGGCGATGCTTTCCCATGTAACCGTTTCTTTCTCAAGAAGTGAAAAGAACCATTTCTGGCATATTAGTTCCAAAGAGAGGGGAAAGACCATTGGAAAAAGGCTAGAGTCGATTCCTTTGAGTGACATGGTGGTCTTGAATCCCTTGAGATGGAATCAGGGGTCATCGATTGGTTTGAACTTGGGTATGTCTTCGGATGAAAATGTCTTGGGTAGTTTGGAAGAAAGGCTAGGATCAAGTATACTCGAGTCCTCGTGAAAAGGTGGGGTCAATGGAAATCTATATCTTCWTTTTAACTAGCTTGGCCAAGGAAGAGCTCGAGGTTCGTTCCATGTCATTGATTTTAGTTTGAAGTGCATGCATGGAGTCGATTAGCTCTTGAACTTGATCGTCTAGTTTTTGGATTTGTTCTTTGATAGAGTCTATTTTGTGGTAATAAGGTGATGAGCTTGGTGGTATTGGAATTAGGGTATGGTTGGATTGGTCTTAGAAGGATGAATTGGAATTGGAGCTCAAATAGATAGTTTTTAGGACCGAGCAAGGGCTTTGTGGACAACTTCACCTGGTTTAGAAAGAATTAGACCCTTYATGAATTTCCTTGGTCATTAGAGAATGAAAATGCAAATGCAAATGCAAATGCATGTCCTAATTTCATGGTCATCTTTCCTAGAATGCATGTTTGATGAATGCGAGATGCCCTTCCTATTTTTTGAAAAAGAAAACTTTCTTTTTTTTGTTTTTTTGGAAAGGGCATCGATTGACATGAGAATGTATGATATGAAAGTGTGATTGGTATTATGTGATGTGGACTAAAAGATGACCATGGACTATATGAAAGTGACTGGGGCCCATTCATATATAACATGACTACAAGTCGACTACGGTCGAATTGGTTAAGTCAAAAAAGGTAACATGCCTAAAAGTAAAGCTTAATCCAAATTTCACCACTAACATTAGCGATGTATGGCCAAGTTACCTCTTATGTACATGCATCAAGTAACACGTGCACACGAGGCATGGGCGGGATAGGACTTGCCTTAGCCATATGATCAATTAACCACATGCACCAAGGTGGTTTCACCCTTAAGGCGATATCGAGTATAAAACATACCCATATGAGACCATGGATCCTAAGGCATGACCTTATTCGAAAGGGCCGCATGTAATATGGACAATTTAATGAAAAAGATCGATGGAATTATGAGACTTTCAAGTTTGTCCACTTCACCTAATGGTGATAATCCCCAGCGAAGCCGCCATTTTGTAGGAGTGTGCCCTTATCTAGCCTACTTCCTACATCGATTTCATTCGTGGGCTTGAGCCACGAATCCCGCACGTGAGTGCTTTTAGGTAGTGTTGTCGAGTGGGAGAAATCGCCACCGTGCCTATACAAGTTAATCACGGGCGCCCGAAACATTAGTGCCAATTTAATGGCCCCATAGTCTGATCCAATAACCAAGTCATGGGTTTGGGGAAATGGTACTGTACGGCGCGGGGCGTCACCGGGCGGGACTGGGTCTGGTCCCTCTGCTCCGGGGGGTACAATTTAAGGGCGGCTCGGTTTGTTTGCTATTCTTGCTTTTGCATATTGTGAGTATGCTTGGAGTTGTGTGTTTATACTCGAAATGAGTAGAGGAAGTCGCCACCGCACTTCTTTTGGGAAGTTGCGGAACCCGTTTTAAGCCTTGCCTATAATTGCATAAAACAAGGCGAAAGACACCATGTCTGGTAGTGCAACAAAGGTCTGGATTAGGGGACAAGGGTATGGGTAAAGTAGTGCACAACACCCCTCGCATCTAGCTGCCTCTACTCAGTTATTGCGAGTTCATTGTCCGAAAGACAAAAACAAACAGTTTTTCGTTTTAAACCCTAAACATGCAATATTACTAGGCGGGTTGTTTAACAGAATACTATGCAAATAGTGTCTAGTTTGTTGTGGCATGTGTTGTTAACTCCGTATTCCAGGAGCCTAATGCCGATTGTCCATAGTTATCTTATTAGGCGTGAAACACAAAATTTGCAGGTCTTTGTTAAAGCATATTACTGTTGTGAGACAAGCATGCAAGCACTCATACGAGGACTTTTAAGTTATGCCTTAATAGGTTGCTTTTAATTTGAATTGTCAAATCGTTTGTTGATCAATATTACATGCAAATTACATAGAAAGTCGAATTTCTAAACAAGCATGCAAAAGGGGGTTTAGAAAAGAGACGTTGGCCTCAAACCTACCTCACAACACGATGTCGAAGACCTAGGACGCTGCTTCGGAACKTTAGGAACCCTTGTCGAACCTTCAGAACCTTTGAAATCCTCCTAGATTTACTTCGAAAGAGCCTTTGAATATGCTTTTATGTGTTTAAATTGTGTTTGAAAGTGTTTTAGTGTTTGTAAGAGAGAGAGAGAGTTAGACGAGTGAGAGAGAATGCCCGTCCAAAGATTGTGAAATGAATAGAAGAACTCCCTATTTATAGGCAAGGGTCGAAATTGGCGAAATTAGGCAACTCTAGGGCGTAATTGCGCCTAGTATAGGCCTGGATTTTGGCCGATTTTTCTTACCTCGAAATGCATGATTGCGATGATATAATATCGTAACATAATTGTACGTGATTTTATATGATTATTATCTGATATTATTTCGATTACGTCGGATATTATAGCGATATTCGAGATTGTATTACCTCGAATAGCGAGATTGTAATGAAATAATATTGTAATGTAATCGTATAAAGTATATTCGTGATTTTATACGATCATAGTTCATATTATTGAGATTATGGCTGATATTACCACAATGCTCGGGATTTTCGGCTTCCTCGGGACGCGTGTCTCGAGGCGAAAATTCTCGGGATGACCCTCTTTGCTCGATTTTGCGTTATTGCTTAAGAAATTCATAAATATTAAACCATAAATCGAAAACTTATGGAAAAAAATATGTACAAATTCCTTGTGAAAAATAGTGTGTTGTGCTAAAATTTCGTGAATTTTTGATTTGTTTTCATAATTTAATTAATTATCACAAAATTAATTAAATTGTTGAAAATTCCAAAAATTGGCAAAGAAGTTTAGAAAAATTCGGAAAAATTCTAGAAAAATGTTGAAAAATAAGTTAAAATTATTTGAAAATTAAAACTTATTTTTGAGGTGCGAAATACCTGGAATAGGTGTCTGGTGTGAGGGAATCTGCTTTTTTTAGGGCCTGTTAGGGTCCTAGCTCTTTCGATTTGACTTGTGTATTGCTAGGGGTGTCTTATCATTGGCCGTTTTAGGCTAAGGACAAATGTATGTATCTATAGAAGCCCCCACTTTGGCTGAGTTTGTAGAAAGTAAAATCTCGCAAAACGAAAGCCAAAGTACCCGGTACCTACATAACAAATGCGTTAGTTTTACCTGTACCTGTGGTTGCATGTTGCTTGCTTGCTTGTCTCTGTTGCTAACACTTTTGCTTATATCTCCACCTATGGTTCTGATTCCACTAAGGCTCCGTGCTTCGATCTTTGGGGGAATTTCCACCTATGGTTCTGATTCAATTGGAGATTTTCTGCTAACAGGTTGTCCGCCTCGATACTTCGGTTAGGACCTCCTGGGAAACTGCTATCTCAACGTCCACTCCGATGCCTCCGTTAGGACTTCATGGGGAATTATTGCGGTGTCGGTATCGATGCCTCCGTTTGGACTTCTTTGGGAGAAAATGAAATGGTGTCCGTATTGATGCCTCCGTTTGGACTTAGTGCTTGCTTGAACTTTTTTATCCCTTCTCAACTAGTTGTCTAGGAAGATTAACATACTGGTAACGCAACGTATAGCCACAATCGCGTATAGCGAATGTCTTTTTGCTGGTGCGTGCTCGATCTTCTGTATCCCATCTCGGCTAGTTATTCGGGAGAATTAAACTTGAGGTAACGTCGCGTATAGGCACGATCGCGTATAGCGAATGTCTTTTTGCTGGTGCGTGCTTGGTCTGTTGTATCCCATCTCGGCTAGTCGTCCGAGAGAATTAAACTTGAGGTAACGTCGCGTATAGCCACGATTGCATATAGCAATGTCTTTTTGTAAATGCTTGAATTAAGTATACACAATCGGGCAAAACGAGTGGCACTTGCGAGGATGATGTGAGCTCGTCTGGGGAATGTGTGTTTTGACTTTGATCTGTTTTCGACCTTCACTTGATTGTGGCTATTGCTTCGTTGTGACTTTGCATTCTCTTACGGTTTGTCGTAGCTCTGTAGGTGTATTTTTCTAGCGATTTGATGACTTTTGCGCCCATTTTGCTTGTTTAGGGGCATTTTGGTCATTATGCAAGACTTTGAAAGTTGGTTGGAATTCCCYGGAAGTACCAACGACATTTGAACGCAACGGGCTTCGCGCTTACACAAGTGGGCCCACGAGAAAGCTCGAAAAACGAGCCAAAAATAGACAGAAGCTAGGCACAATTACACCCAGCATTCAGCTTATTTTGGCTGAATTTCGTGGTCTTTTAAGGTCACTTTGCCTGATTTGTCATTTGCTCTTTGCTTTGTTCGTTGCAAGCTCTCTCTAAACTCCATTGCTACACCTTAGAATTGCTTGGAAAGGCTTTATTTGCTCATCAAATCTCAAATTCAAGTACGTTTACTACTCCAAACTTGAAATTCACTTGTAAGTTGCAATTGTAATATTCAAAATCATGCCATTTGAATATGRCTTATCAATTTGTGCAATTGAATTCGGGCTTTCTCCCTTGCTTGTGTATGCTTGAAATTGTTAAATGCTTTGGCTTATTCATGCTTCTGTGAGTCTTTTGCAACTTGTTTCATCAAATTTAGTGCAAATTTGAATGAGTTATGCCATTGTAAGCTTACTACTTGAAGAAGATGATGAATAGTAGCTTGTTATGCCCATGCTTTGTTAAATTATGCATATGCCTTGTTTATTCATGCTTGTTGATTATAGGATAAACCTTTCCATGCCTATTTGCAACAATGTGGATGCCCATGTATGATTTCACCATTGTCAGTAGCTTAAAACTTGAAAAAGCACTTGTTAATGGTGATTACTTGCTAATTTGAGGATTATGGCATATGAGTGAGCGTATACACCTTCTTGAAATCCTCGTTGCATATAGAATTTGTGAGTGAAATCGTGCATTCCGTTAGGCATGTATATTTACTGGGGAGAAGAAGTGCTCTTTCTCGCCTTTCTAGTTGCTTGCTTGTTGTTCCAACTGTAAGGAAATTGTGCATTTCCTTTGACCATGGTTGTGTTGATTAGCTGTAAGCCCCTAGAGGGCCTTTTGTTTGTATGCGGGATGTCCATTTTTAGCTGTTATGCTGCKCGTTTGTTTTCTAAATCTTTGCCCCATTTTGCTTGTAGCATGCCAGTACGAAGAGGAAAACAAGTGCGTAGTTCCTGTCAAAGATGGAGGGTGACTGACTGGGATAACTCTGAGTTATGTTGCTCTCCTGATCACCATATTTCTGTTCGTCTGAGGAATGGACGGGTATTTTGCTTTCACTTTCTGGTTGTCTTTTGTTTTGCCTTGTTTACTAATTTATGTGTCATCTCTTGTGCATAGAGATTACCGTACTCAGACGTACGGGACCTCTCATACGATTGGTGATCTCTTTCGTAGAGAGTTCTTCGAGCGTCGTAGAGGAGTATGGAACATCCTCGGGCGATGAGGCTTCTAGAATTTTGTTCTTAACCTGGTTAGTTAGTCATATTCGCTTGCTCCAAGATTTTGGTGTTCGGCCTGATGGAGTGGTTTTGGGATACCACGAACACCCTTCACTTCCCGTGGGGGGAAATGGCCGTGACCCCCTACGAGTTTTCTATGTTGACCYGGCTCGCTTTCACTGAAAAGCTTGTCCCTTTGGATGACGAGATCAGGCTTTCTGATCCTCGTTTCGATGAGTGGCTGGGACCGATTACTTCCCGCCTACAAACTGAGAGTGTGGATAACCGAGCATCACAGAGCGTGCTCATGAAGGGTCTGGAGCAGGCAGGCACCACTGATGAGCAGTCAGCTAGGATGTTTATCCTGATGATGCTTTGCACGGCATTGTGTCCTGATAAGGGCACGGGGAGCAGAATTCAGCTTCTTTTTCTCCCTATTCTGGAGGATCTTTCTGCTGCTTTCTCCTATGACTGGGGCGGATTCGCTATGCTGCTCTAATGCATTCTATGAGGTTATAATATCGTCAGGTGGATGGCGCTACAATCCTTGCACTGGTTGGCTGCTAGAGAGTGCTTGAGGTAATTTTCTTTYACTTTTACCGCCTTGTTTGCATTTGATTTGCTTCTGTTGCGTGACCCCGTTAGTTGTACTTGCAGTTCTGGGCTTACGAATACTTTCCACGAATGGGCCTGGTGCCTAGGTTGGACCCTCATGCACAGTCTGCTAGATGGCCGCTGATGATGCGGTGAACACCCCGTGACACTCCGTCTTGGACCGYTAGGCTCCAGCAACCGAGGAGGATTCTCTGCCGCCTGAACCCAACTGATGCGAGTTCCGCTATTTTTTACTTGTATGTTTTCTTTGAATGCCTTGTGATTTTAACCGCATTTTATTGCAGGTGGAGTGGTGCCCGTGGAGGCGAGTGAGGAACGCGAGACCGAGGTGGTTTGCTGCAGCAGCTAAGCTCGCCAAGAGGCGGTGTCTTTTCTAGGGACCTCATCAAGGGCCTGTTTGGTACCTTGGGAAGCGTGTAGTAAGGCAGCATAGCCTTTCTAACCCTGTAGTGCTTCAGGATCCTCTAGTCACCATGATGGATGAGGAGTTGTTGGTCACCACACTGTCCAACGACTTGAATTATGGTGAGGCGGTGAAGTACCACCTCTTTCTTGGCGACAGGCGTTAGGATGCCTATGGACGTTTTCGTGGAGGAGCGACTAACCCCCCGCGTCGAGCTAGTTGTCGAGGTATGAGTCTAGCTTATCCACACCTTTTCATTGCATTTGCTTTTCGTTAGTTGTGTACTAACTCGGACTTGGCTTGTGCAGCCTGATTATGACCTCGCTGAGATCCCCTTTGATGACTTGAGGATCCGTCCTAGCCTGGATGAGTTCATTGGGCTTGCTCCTCCGGCGCTAGGCGCGCTTAGAACTCGATGCCCCTTGGAGCTGGTCAGGTAGGGAGCACTTCAATTTTGCCTTTTCATGCCAGTACTCACTTGCCTGTTTTGTGAAATAGATGCCTCCGGCAGGCGTTATGAGGCTGCTAGGAATAATAGATGCCTGGAAATATGCCTACTGTCAGCTGAGAGACTCGATAAGTGCACCAATCTCGTGATTGCAATGTTTTGTAGGGTCAGGAACCCGTTTTTGACTTGAAAATCTTTTGCAGGTTCGTCAGGGCGACGATGAGGATGTTGATGACGATGGTGATGCATGGATGAGACTAGTCCCTAATCGGGGTGGAGCTTCGACTTCCCGTTCTCAGCCTGGACCCTCGTCTTAGCTTATGCTACCAGGAACCTCTGCTACAGTCCCTTTCGCTGATGAGTTATTGGACGAGTCCACCTGTCACCAGTAGGGAAGGGGGGTGACTCTAGCTTTGCATTTATTGATTTTAGGTCTTAGCTTAGACCTGCCGAGACTCATTTTTTTGGCTTTTGTTTAACTTGACTCAACTCGACTCGATTCTAGCTTAGACTCGAGTGCTTGTGTAAATATGACTAGACTTGTGTATGACTTTAGACATAGCCCATTTTGTAATGCCGAGCTTTGATTGCAATTTGCAAAAGACAGCTTGCTAACTATATGTAATACATGTAATTAAACTTCAAAGACGACGTTGATCGTCTTGTGTAGTTGCATATGTTGTGTTACATTGTTGAGGCGAATGTCGGCTCATTCCTCTTTAAAAATGCAAGGAAAGACCTAGCTTGGACCAAGAACTACATGCCATCGTGCATGGGGGCAGCTAGAAGGAGTAAAATCGGCAAAAAATAGCTCAAATTGGGCGTAATAGCGCCCAAGCTGGGCGTAATTTCGCCCAAAATCGAGTCATTTTTGCTCGAAWTTTAATTTTTGGCAAGTTTGTTCGGACTCATTGCTTATAAATAGGGGTTTATGCACGTCCTAATTCATTCAATACAGCCTCCTTAGTGCTTAAAAACCTCTCTTACATTGCTTTAGACTTCATTAAATTCATTACATCAAAGAATTTGCAACAAATCAAATGGGGAGTGACTTTGCTAATGCTTTGAATGATGTGCTTCGAAACTTGGATGCTCGTGAAAGGGAGGACCTTGCAAGGCTAAATTGTGATGTTCTCTTGACTTTAAGGTATGTAAGTCTCYATACAAATCTCCTTTATGCTGATATTAGCCCGTGGGACCCATTAATGCACTATTTTCGTCTCGAGACAACGAAATTGTTCCTATGCRTGAGGAACTTGTGCTATTATTGACTGACTATAAGCTTGTGAGACCCATTGATCCCTAATACTGCTGATCGCTTTGTTGAAGAATATGAGCGATACTTGAGACTTAGTCCCACTATTTCACGACGTATGCATAGTGCATGATCGGGAAATTGACTTGCTTGCCTCAGTTAACTATATTGCTAGTGATGCTTCTTGCTGTAGAGTTCATCGTAAACGTGCAATTATGATCTTCTTATTTGCACGTTTCTTATTTCTCCATGGCAAGCGTAATGTCGGTCATGCAAGCATTATTTCTATTGTTAWGAAATGTGAGGCRGGTCGTACTCCTATGTCGTTGTGCACGGGGGAGTTATTCATGATGCTTGACCGTCTCAAAAAGTATGCACATGCGCCCTTTTCTAGATGCCCTATTCTATTGCAGGTACAATATTTRATCTGAATATTTGCAAAATAGTGCATTTATACAAATATTATTGTTTGTTTATTGATGTGATCACTAAATATTGCACATGCTGCTGTTTCTTGACAAATTCGGCTGATGCAGCGTTTGAGCCTAGTTGAGGTGCCCCAAAATCCTATCAAATATTCTTCTAAGGGATTCTTTTCCCGTAAGAGGGTCCATGTCAACAAATCCCAACATGAGTGGATTCTTATCCTTGTTGACTGTGGCATTCTCGTGCGGTGGACTGTCCCTTGGTGGGGTATTAGGAGTATGGTGCATACTCGCTTGTCTTCATATGAGCGTGTGGRTAGCTTAACTGCGTTGACTTTTATTTCCCTTCAAGGGTGATGAGGCAATTCGGGAAAGTTCAACTTATTCCCGTTGTTGACACAATTCGTCCTGAGGACAAGCGCTTGCATTCGGGCAATGCACTAGGTGACCACAAGATTTCTGCTCATTATCGTGTCTGGATGAATGCCACTYATGTGATGATCCGTGTTGAGGCAACATGTGCGGAGCAGAAGGACCATAACAAGAGTAAGAGACTGGGTTGTGACTCTACTGAGACCCCTGCTGCTAAGTCTAGAGTTGTTTCTACTAAAGACAGACTTGGTCCTAAGAAGGTGCCAATTTGGAGTAGGCTTAAAAGATTTCCTCCTTTAAGGATTGACTTAAATGATGCTGAAAAAAGATTGGGGCCTAAGAGATGCTTGGAGGTAATGCTAAAGCAAAAGGGAAAGTTGTTGTGGAAGATAGACCCAAGAGACGCAAATGGGTGAGGAAGCCTAAAGGTGAGAGCTCAGGTGCAAASAAGGATGATGCCAAGGAGAAAGAAGAGGAGAGGAAGGAGTGATTGCTTTTTTCCACAACTCTTGTTTAATTTAATGTTTGTTTTATTAATGAGTTAATAAAGTGATTATCCTGCGAGCCGCTTTTGCATGTAATAAGTGAACTTTCGAAATTGAAGTTTCCTTTTGTATCGTAATTGCTCAATTTAATTACTAGTAATAACTTACAAACCTGCATTGCTTTTTATACATTGTTTTTACTTTGAGCACGTTGAAGAAAACTTCGTTCAATTGCCGCTTGACTGTTGTTCACTTGCTAATCCCAAAATAAGTAGGGCACTTGTTATTGTGGCCGAGCCCTAGGGCGAGGCTGCCTACGTATCCCATGATGTTATTGTGTTGCTGAGACGCGGTGCACATGTATTTCTTGAGCTGGTCTAAGTTGGTGAGGCTGTAGAAATTATCGCTGTTTGTGCTCATTAGTTAAACTGCCCCTTTTGGTTAGATCTTTTTGACAATGTAAGGACCTGCCCAATTAGGACGAAACTTGCCTCGAGGATCTAGCGTTGTTTTGCGAAGTGCTTTAAGAACCAAATCACCCTCTTTGTTGCCTCATGATTTGACTCGCTGATTGAAGTACCGTTCTACCCTCTTTTGATATGCTTGCACATCATGCAAGGCTACTAGCGGTTTTTCGTCGAGCAAAGCTAACTCGATGAATCTTGCCCTTACCCATTCTGCTTCTAGGAGTTTGCTTTCTAGGATAATGCGTAGAGATGGGATCTCTAGTTCTACTAGTTGAACAGCTTTGGCACCATAGATTTGACTCGCTGATTGAAGTACCGTTCTACTCTCTTTTGATATGCTTGCACATCATGCAAGGCTGCTAGCCATTTTTCGTCGAGCAAAGCTAACTCGATGAATCTTGCCCTTACCCATTCAGCTTCTAGGAGTTTGCTTTCTAGGACAATGCGTAGAGATGGGATCTCTAGTTCTACTAGTTGAACAGCTTTGGCACCATAGATTTGACTCYCTGATTGAAGTACCGTTCTACCCTCTTTTGATATGCTTGCACATCATGCAAGGCTGCTAGCGGTTTTTCGTCGAGCAAAGCTAACTCGATGAATCTCGCCCTTACCCATTCTGCTTCTGGGAGTTTACTTTTTAGGACAATGCGTAGAGATAGGATCTCTAGTTCTACTAGTTGAACAGCTTTGGCACCATAGACCAGTGAGAATGGAGTAGCTCCTGTTGAAGTGCGAATAGAGGTCATGTAACCCCATAGAGCGAAGTGTAGCTTTTGCGGACAATCTCGATAATTCTCCGTCATCTTAGCGATAATTGTTTTGAGATTTTAGTTAGTTGCTTCAATTACCCCATTGGCTTGTCGCCTGTATGGTGATGACTTGTGGTGCTGAATCTTYTATTTGGTAATCAGATCAGCACACTCGGCTTGAAAGTGGGTGTCYTTGTCACTAATGATTTCATGAGGGACCCCATAGCGACAGATGATGTTGTTTCCTATGAATTTTGCCACGTGCTTAGCATATGACGCTGCTTCGATCCACTTTGTGAAGTAGTCTATGGCCACAAGTATGAATTCATGACCTCCTTGCCCGGGCGGCGTAATCTTCCCTATTATGTCTATTCCCTATGAAGAGAAAGGCCATGAAGAGACAACCATGGATAGGAGAGACGGAGGAACATGTTGTGTATTGGAGTATTTTTGGCAAGTGTCGCACGTATGGACGTATTACATGCAATCCATTTCCATGGTGGTCTAGTAATACCCCGATTTGATGATTTTGAAGTCCGGGAGCCTGCTATTCATGTGGGTGTCATAGATTCCGTCATGGACGTGCTCCATAACTGCTTTGCTTACTTGTTGAGTGATGCAAAGTAGGTGGAGACCATTGTAGTGGCGCTTGTAGAGTTCTCCGCCTTGAAATAAGTATTGAGATGCGAGACGCCTCATAGCTCTTTGTTGCTTTTTGGTTGCACTAGAAGGATATTAGCCAGTTTCTAGGTAGTCCTTGATGTCTTTATACCATGGCTCTTCTGGATCGAGGTGGGGCACCTCATTTGTTCCGTCTAAAGTGCAGACGTATGCTGGTTCTTGTCTTCATTTAATGACTAAGGGAATTTGAGCCACTGAACTCGGAATTTGCACCATGGATGCGAGTTTTGCTAGTGCATCTGCAAACTGATTGTCTTCGCATCGTAGGTAGGTGTATTCGACTTCGTCTACCTAGGATGCAATGTTCTCGAGATAGGACTGATACGGAGCAAGGCTTTCACTTCGTACSTWKKTTCCATCGGCCTAAAATCTGATTTATGATTAGTGAGGAATCACCATATACCCGTAATCTCTTAARGTTAAGTGCAACGACAGCTTGCAAACCTAGAATACATGCTTTGTACTCTACGGCATTGTTAGTGACGTCAAAGTCGAGCTTGACGGAAATTGGGGTATGCTCCTCTTGTGGTGAGATTAGAAGCACTCTAARTCCACATCRTTRTTTATTAGATGKACCATCGAAGTATAATGACCAACTATCCTCCTCGGTCTTCATAAGTTCTTCGTTTGGAAAGTCAAAGTCCACAGGAAGGACTTCGTTTGGAGAGTCTGCTAAGAACTCGGAGACGATGCTACCTTTGATGGCTTTTTGAGGCATGAACTTAAGGTCAAATTCGGCCAGCAGAACCATCCATCTAGTCATGCGTCTGTTCACCGCTGGCTTCTCAAAGAGGTATTTCAGAGGATCCCCTTTGCATACAACGTGTACGGTATGTGTGAGGAAATAATGTCGAAGCTTTCGTGAWGCCCACACTAAAMCCAAGCATAGTTTCTCTACAGTACAGTATTGTTCCTCGTATGGAAGGAACTTCTTGCTGAGGTAGTAGATGGAGTTTTTCTTGTCGTCGATTTCTTAAGTGAGCATTGCTCTAGCGGCGGTGCTTGTTGCTGTAAGATAGAGCCGTAATGGATGCCCAGGGTGAGCAAGAGCTAACATAGGAGGATTGGTGAGATATTCCTTGATCTTGTCGAAAGCTTGTTAGTAACTATCATCCCATTTCTTGGGTGGACCTTTCTTCAGTTTCTTGAAGATGAGTTCACGGATCATTGTGAGCTTGGATATGAACCTGCTGATGTACTGGAGTCGACCCAAGAACCCTCGAATCTCCTTTTCATTTTGCGATGGCCTAAGTGACATGATTGCTTTAATCTTTGTTGGGTCAATCTTGATGCCTCGAGAGCTGATAATAAAACCTAAGAGCTTGCCTGAAGTGACTCCGAATGCGCACTTTTGTGGGTTGAGACGCATGTTGAATTGTCGGAGTCTCTGGAAGAACTTCCTTAGTGCAAGGGTATGTTCTTCGCGGTCTTTTGACTTGACAATCATATCATCGACATAAACTTCTACCTCTTTGTGTATCATGTCATGAAGCAGAGGAGTGGCAGCTGGTTGATATGTGCCACTTGCATTTTTGAGACCAAAAGGCATCACAGTGTAGCAATATAGCCCCCACGAAGTGGTCAAGGTTGTCTTTTCCATGTCTTCTTCGGCCATTTTAACTTGATTATACCCCACATACCCATCTATGAATGAGAGCAAGGCATGATGTGCTATGTTGTCTACAAGAACGTCGATGTGTGGTAGAGGGAAGTTGTCTTTTGGACTTGCTTTGTTCAAGTCATGAAAGTCTACACAGATTTGAACTCGTTCATCTTTCTTAGGTACTGGAACCACGTTTGCTATCCATTGAGGGTAATTGACGACCTTAATGAAGCCTGCATTGTGTTGCTTAATGACTTCCTGTCGAATGTTAAGGGCAACATCCGGTTTCATGCGACGGAGCTTTTGTTTGACTAGCTTAGCCCCCTCTATGAGCGGAATTCTGTGTTGTGTGATGTCTGGATCAATCCCTGGCATGTCTTCGTAGGACCAAGCAAAAACATCCCGGAACTCTTTCAGTGTTGCAACCAGTTCATCCCTTTCTTGCGGACTCAATGTCAGACCAATCTGTATCTCCCGCGGTGAGTTGCTGTCGTAGATGTCTACCTTTTCTGTTTGCTCGATGACGGAAGTTTTCTTTTCGTGTTCTTCCATTGCCTTTATTAACTCATTGCTGTTTTGTTTGTTTTTGAGTTGTGAATTAAAGCAATCATAAGAAGGAATAGAGGAGTAAGCAGAAAGGAGCATGTTATTAAACTCTGAGGAGAGTACAGATAAGTTTGTCTCTGAAGAGACTTGYTTGACAAAGGAAAGGGGGACACTAGGCTCCTTGACAGACTCAAGAGGACACTCCCTAGGACTAGTTATCCTAGCTTCTACAACACTAGACTCAGACTCAGTCTCAGATTTCGAATCTTCGAGCATTGGTCCTTCGCCCATGGTGCACTTAATGACCTTGCCTCCTGAAGTAGTGATCTTCATGGTTTTGCGCCAACCATGAACTAAGTATTCGACTGGTGTGATGAGAGTGGTGGGATCGAATGCTTCTTTGGTCATTCCCATGAAAACCTCTTGTTCAGTTGGAGGGGTGATTTCTTGGCCAAACAGGAGTCCCAAACCTTGTGCTTCGAGGCCATCTAGGACAGATGCCTTGCTTGTGGAGACAGGATCCCCGCCTACAAAGTTGCAGTCACTGAAAATCTCAAGTCCTMCYTATCTATTGCCATRCGTTACTTGGGCCTATTTCTTAGAGCCTTTGAGAGGAAAGGGGAGACGGCCGCCATTTATCAAGTCTTGGACTACTTCCCTCAATGTAAGACATTCTTCGGTGTCATGGCCATGTCCTATGTGGAACTTGCAAAACTTGTTTATGCTCCATTTTTGAGGCTTTTTCTCCAAAGGAGGATTAGGAATAGGGCCTTTTGGCGTAATGAAGCCAATTGCCTTGAGGTTCTCAAGGGCTTGGGCATAGGGCATGCCTATCCTAGGGTATTTGCGCTTGTTACGAATCACAGGTGTCTTCGCCATAGTCTTGCTTTTAAGAGAATTATCGATCCTCTTCATTACTTTGTTCATGCGAGAAGTGATGACCTCCACCATATTAGTCGTTGGCTTTGGTTCAGTGTCATTCTRGCTAACTGATTCACGCAAATTGTTATGTGAAGAAGTCATTTCTCCCTTGGACAGAACCCGGTCAACAAAGTGCTTAAGGATGCCATGGATCACTTCCTTCAGAATTTCGAGGACCTAGGTGTTGGACTTCTCTAGCTGAGTGATTGGGGAAGCTAATGAGTTGAGGTTCTCATTCAAATCAGCTAAATTCAAGTCCATTCMAGTGTCTTCACTATCCATTAGTGCAATGGTGTTGATTGACGAAGTGTTGCTTGAGAACCGTGAAACGAACCCTGTGTCTACGAGCTCAACCATTGGTGCCTAGCCTGTTTGCACATGGACCAAAAGTTAAGTTCCATGTGAAATCAACCTGTGATGCAATGCGTGTCTTAGGGGTGATCATTCCCTTGCCTATTGACTAACCCAAAAATGTAAAAAGTGCATGAACGTCGGAAATTTGTCTTTCGCCTTTTATTTTCATTTTTCACTTTTTTTTGTCATTATTTTTTCTTCGTTTTTTTTGTTTTGTTTTTGTTTTGTTTTTTTGAAAAGGCGAAGTTCAAAGGTCCGACGACCGTTTACAATTGTATGACTCAACAAAGACGTAAAGCCTAAAGATTCTAGTTTACAACKACTTGGACATTACGACGCCTAAGGAATGATCACCTTGCTATATGAGGACTGCTACATGACTCAATGACTTGTTTGTTWTGTACGCAAAGCTAGGGTCCTTAGTCTAAAAGCATGTAGCACGTTGTCACGCTAGCATGAACCCTATATGCAAAAGAAAAAACAAAAGTCCAGCCACCTAGAGTCAGTTGCTACGTTATCGAACAGGTCAGTCCGGGTGTCCAAAAGGGTCCCATGACTAGGCTCAGAACGATCCTTAACACATCCAGCCCCCTGTGATGATCAAAGGAGGTCTAAACCATTACGACTTTGTAGTGCACGCAGCCGCACGTCATGGTGGGGATGGGCATCTAGCTTAAGGATTGGTTACATAGGTAGTGCACCAGCGCCAATCTTAAGCGAGCCCCCCTAGTTTTGTCTCAAGTGTATAACACACTTATATGAGACCTGATGCCTACAAAACGGAAACTCAATGCCAACGACCTAAGTTCCGTGTAATGCAGGAGATGCCTTAAATCACAATGTCGTTTAAGGAAGGTCCAATGCATAACAATTCGAGTATGCCCACACATCACTAAAGGTAATAGCTTTAGTGAACTCCCCAGTGAAGTCGCCAAGAACCTGTATGGGCTCCGGGGGAAAGTTAAGGGCGGCTTGGTTTGTTTGCTAGAATGAATTCTTGCTTTTGCATATTTTGAGTATGCTGGAGTTGTGTGGTTATACTCAGAATGAGTAGAGGAAGTCGCCACGGCACTTCTTTGGGAAGCTGTGGAACCCGTTTAAGCCTTGGCTATAATTGCATAAAGCAAGGCAAAGGACTCCATGTCTGTAGTGCACCAAAGGTTCGGATTAAGGGAAATGGTAAGGGTGAAATAGTGCACAGCACCACCCCCCCCCCCCCCCCCCCCCGCATCTAGCGACCTCTACTCAGTTATTACGAGTTCATTGTCCGAAAACAACAACAAACAGTTTTCCGTTTTAAACCTACTAGCATGCATATATACTAAGCAAGTTTTTAATAGAATACTATGCAATAGTGTCAGTTTGTTGTGGCATGTGTTTTTAATTCCGTATTCCAGGAGCCTAATGCCGGTGTGTCCATAGTTATCTTATTAGGCGTGAAACACAAATTTGCAGTCTTTGTTAAAGCAGATTATTGTTGTGAGACAAGCATGCAAGCACTCGTACGAGGAATTTAGAAGTTATGCCTTAAGGTTGCTTTTAATTTGAATTGTCAAATCGTTTGTTAAACAATATTACATGCAAATTACATAGAAAGTCAAATTTCTAAACAAGCATGCAAAAAGGGGTTTAGAATTGAGACGTTGGCCTCAAACCTACCTCGTAACACGATGTCGAAGACCAAGGACGCTGCTTCGGACCCTTAGGGACCCTTGTCGAACCTTTAGAACCCTTGAAAACCTCCTAGATCTATTGCGAAAGAGACTTTGAATATGCTTTTATGTGTTTAAATTGTGTTTGAAAGTGTTTGAGTGTTTGTAAGAGAGAGAGAGAGAGAGAGAGAGAGAGAGAGAGAGAGAGAGAGAGTCGGACGAGTTAGAGAGAATGCCCGTCCAAAGATTGTGAAATGAATAGAAGACCTCCCTATTTATAGGAAAGGGTCGAAATCGGCCAAAACAGGCAACTTTTGTGCGSAATTACGCCCAAAACCTGACGCAATTGCACCCAGTATCGGCCTGGATTTTGGCCGATTTTCTTGCCTCGAATAGCGTGATTGCGATGATATAATATCGTAATATAATCGTACGTGATTTTATACGATTATTATCAGATATTATTGCGATATTCGAGATTATTTTACCTCGAATAGCGAGATTGTAATGAAATAATATCGTAATATAATAGTATAAAATACATGCGTGATTTTATACGATCATAGTTGATATTATTGCGATTATGGATGATATTACCATGATGCTCGGGATTTTCGGCTTCCTTGGGACGCGTGTCTCGAGGCGTAAATTCCAGGGACGGTCCGGTTTGCTCGGTTTTGCATTTATATGCTTAAGAAATTCATAAATATTAAACCATAAATCGAAAAAATATGGAAAAAGTATGTAAATATTCCTTGTGAAAAATAGTGTGTTGTGTTAAAATTTCGCGAATTTTTGAATTGTTTCAATAATTTAATTAATTATCGCAAAATTAATTAAATTGTTGAAAATTCRGAAAATTGCCAAAAAAGTTTAGAAAAATTCCGAAAATTGAGGTGCTAAATACTTGGAATAGGTGTCTGGTGTAAGGGAATCTACTTTTTTAAGGGCCTGTCAGGGTCCTAGCTCTCTCGATTTGACTTGTGTGTTGCGAGGGGTGTCTTATCGTTACCCGTTTTGGGATAGGGACAAATGTATGTATCTATAGGTACGAAAAGAATCATTGACCCATCAGCCCGCATGTAGCGGCCTCTACTCGGTATCATTGTAATTTCATTCGATCAAATCCATTAAATACATAACTTAGCAATTTTATGCTTAGGAAGCGCTTTAGCCTTAAAAATCTATTAAAGAAGTGAGTTTCTATCATGCAAATATCACTACCTAGCCTAATTGTTGTGATCACTTCAAATTAATTAAATTTATATGGTGCTTAAAAATTAAAATTCATTTGTACATGATTAATATGAATTTAATGTGATTCAACAATTTCCGATTTTGTTTAAGTAATCAAAAAATGTCTCATGCATAAACAATAACGAGATATATATGTGAGATGATGATTATTGCGTAACAATAGAAAACTCAAATATACAAGTCAAACTTACCTTGTATCTCTATCAATACAAAAGAAAACAAAGGTTAGTGTATCAAAGCTTTGATTCCAATTGAATCGCTAAATCAGTAAAGATACGACTCCGGAAGCTACGACGAATTCGAGGGATTTTTTATTTTGAAAGTGATTTGTGTTTGTGGATTGAAATTTGAATGAGAGAGAGATTTTTGAGAGCTTTGAATTGCACTTCCAATACTGATTTTTGTTGATGTTCGATTAAGCACCGAGAGCATGTATTTATAGGCGTATAGTGGAAGTCCACGTCAGCGATCCGTGCTTAATTAATCATTTACCTATCTTTTCGTTCAAGAATTAATATCCTTGTTTTTACATCTAATCTACTATCCAATTAACCTTTATCTACTTGTGGATAAACATGATTAATCTTCTAGAATATTCCTGATAATTCTCGAATTTTCTGAATTTATCTACGAATTTTTGAATTCATTTATTTTCGAAAATCATTTTATAAAACTTGTAAAAATCATAGAAAATAAAAAAAATCAGAAAAATAATCTAAAAATACTGACGGACTTAAAAAAATGAGAGGAACAAGATGAAAGTTTGAAATTAGAAGAATAACCTAAGGAAMGTATTCTAAAAAATCTTAAGATAAAGAAAAAAGCCTAAAAATAGAAAATAATTAAGATAAATAAAAATATACTTTCCACCTAGTATTATGCTCTCGACATATGATTTCAAACTCAACTTCAATTCAAGTTGTGRAAATGGATGTGGTTTGTCGCAACTTCCGGAATCAAATCTATTTCGATATATCGTACTTTTCCTCATCGGCTAATCAATTTGGGGAGACACTTTTGGGTGTCTACAGATATCCTACGATATTGGATGGATATTGTGATGTAAATTGGATTTTTGATAATGATGAGGTAATTTCTGCTATTGGTTATGTTTTCACTTTGTGTGGTGTAGTAATATTTCCTGACTTTGCCCGTTCCACAATGGAGCCAGAGTTTATACCTCCTGACTTGGCTAGACAAGTGGTCGTGTGGTTAAGGAATCTCTTAGTAGATATTCCTTTGTGGGGGCAACCTGTTCCATCTATTTCTTTACATTGTGACTCACTGGCACCAATCAATGATGCAAAGAATAGTACGTACAATGATAAGAAAAGGCACATGCAAATTAGGCYTGAATCAGTGAAATCCTCAAATGTGAGTGGAGTTCATACTATAGAATATCTGAGGTCCGAGAAGAATCTTACAGTTCCATTGACTAAAGGACTAAACAGAAGACCAGTCCTTGATACGTCGAGGGGAATGGGGCTTAATCCCATTGGATTAGGAATTTATAATTGATACCCAATTTTTCTTGCAAGGTTTGTGGGCTAACAAAGCTATGAATAGACTGGTCGTTGTACATTTTCACATTCTTATGACTTGTACATTTTTTAGGTTGAGCTTGTGCTCTTAATGATTCCACAATCTAGAATATGGGTGGTCCTATGAGAAGGAGTTAATGGTTTCACCTAAAAAAGTGTGAAGTATTAACCACCTTCTATGAAAGATATGGGTAGTCTTTCTAGAGCACTCATGAGCATCCCAAGATTTGTCGGCCACATGTTGTTGATCTCGGAACTTGTAATATATGATTAGGTGAGATGTGTGTTGTTGAGTTTTGTTTTCTGGTCAAAAGAGTTTAAGACGACAAGAAAAAGGAAATTGGGCATCAAAATGTTTTGTGGCACAAAGTTTTAAAAGTGACGCCCATACTTTGGCCGACGAAAATGAAATCGACACTAAAAATGTCGCCCATTAGCCGTTGCCCGTGCCTTGGGCGACACTTTTACTAATTTCGTCGCCCATAGGCACCAAGTTTGGGCTTCTAAGTTAGTTTTGTTGCACATATTATGGGTGACACATTTTTCTATTTCGTCGCCTAAAATTGCTGCTTTGGGCTTCAAACATAGTTTTGTTGCACATATCATAGGTGACACATTTTTCAATATTTGTGGCCCAAAATCGCTTGATTTGGGCGACACTTTTTGATTTATTTGAGGCCCAAAATTGATTGATTTGGGTGACACTTTTTAATTATTTATGGCCCAAAATCGCTTGTTTTAGGCAACAATTTTAATATATTTCGTTGCCTAAAATCATGTTCATGGTTTCTAAAATACACTAGCTACGAATACTTTGGGCAACACTTTTCAAACTTTGGTTGCCCATTTATATCATTCTTTGTACAACCTTTGGTTTCACTATTGTACCCTGCAAATATCTTCTACGTTTTTTGTCGCTAAATAATTTTGTAGAATATGAATATACGCTATTACGCAACAAAAGTCAAATTTCATATTTACAAAATAGTTTGTACCAATGTTATTGTTCATATCCAAAAGCTTACATATATCTATGTCCTTACATTTTTTATACATTTCCATACACATCCAAAAGCTTACTAGCTAACACGCAAAATTTATCACATTTTCCAAACCATACAAAATGTTCCATCTTCATTTACTCTAATAGATTTCCAAAAAAGTAGCTTTCAACTTGACGTTGCTCCTAACAATATGTATTTGTTCTTATTGCAAGTCCCTAGCAAAAACATATAACAACATTGGTCAATCTTCGATCTTTCAAGGTTGGTGATTTAGTGCTAAGGAAGATGGAGGCCCTCGACAGAGCTAACAAGCAGGGCAAGGTCACTCCAAACTGGGAGGGGCCTTACAAGATTGCTGAAGCCATCAAAGAAGGAACCTTCAAGTTGGAAACCTTGGATGGAAAATGGTTGCCTCGTATATGGAATGCTAACAAGCTTAAGAGCTATTATGTGTGATTTCTCAATTTACTTAAGGAAGTTTTATCCAGTTTCGCCTCTATAATTAAATGACGTATGTCATCGTTCTCCATTTAATGAAACTCACCTATGCCTCCTATACTTTTCTATCAGGTTATATTTACTTCTTATCTTTTCTTTCAAATCTGGTTATGATTTATAAGCACTCTTCTTTAAACTTTCAAGTTTGTCTCAAGGGCAAGACTTACAAGTTGTTGAAGGCTCATCAGCCTAATTTTTCCTTGTTGTTTTCAAATATTGTCGACCGACAAGAATTTTCATACTACAAGAGGACAACCTTAATTACTTTAAAGTTGAAACCTTGTAGGTAATACACTTGCACTTTCAAATTGTGCCGAGGGCATTAGTTTATGAGTGTAAACACAATTATTAACTTATTCAATTTGACACATAGACCTTTCATCAAAGGCACCTAACATCAAAACAAAACCCTTTCGTCAAAGGGAACCTTTATCATAACAAAACCCTTTACAAGGGCACAAAGTTAAAACCACTTCTAAGGGCATCAATTTTTAAAGAAAAGAGCCTTTAGTGGATTCATTCATTTAACACAAAGACCTATGTTAAAAGGCAATTGATGTTACAATATTACACCACTTAAAGGCAGTAGGGTCTCTAAGTTCCAAGGCTCGGCAAATTGTGCTTCTTCTTCAGGGGCATGTTAACGAGGGCTGTGCAGAAATTTCCGATTCCGATATTCCGATCGGATATTCGATTTTTAAATTCAGAAACCGGACCGGATCCGGAATTATATTTACACTATGCGGATATACGGTTTTACGAATTATCAGCAAATTCATAAGGTTGCGTTGGAAACGCGAATTTCATTTCAAATAACAAATTTCAATTTCTAAAATTGAAGTTCTAAATTTCAAATCCAAATCTTATGTTTGGGAAACAAGAGAATTTCAAATATAGAATTTCAAATTCTGATGATTGTTTGGGAAACATGATAATTTCAAATATAGAATTTCAAATTCTTGTGATTGTTTGGGAAACAATGGAATTTCAGATTCCATATTTATATACCTAACAAGTTCTAACTTAACTCTAATTATCAATAAACTTGTCATACAACTACTCCTCAATACACAATAAGATCCAGTCTAACTTTTGATCATCCGATAAATTTTTCAGCATGTCGAACTTGTCGAGAGTGCCATTCACAAATCACTAAATCGCCCTCAAAACTTGGTGTCTAGTTATCCCAAGTACACTAGACACTTCCATGTAGATTTCTTCACTAGTGGGTCTTGGAGGGTCTTTTGATTTCATATAATCCTTGAATGAATCGGCAAAGCTAATCACAGCATCCGCAAGACGATCCCTTTTCAATCTTTTGTTTTATTCACCGGAACCTATTTCTGATGTGCTTAAAGCATTAACCTCATTCTCCATTGTAGCAGCGGACTCTTCATGTTGTTCAGCATCATCTCCTGTTGCTCGATCAGGTGCAAATAGGGTACAAATGTCTTCCCAGTTTTCAACTCACTTGTTTTAGTATGAAATGTTACCAAGATTCTCCTACTCACAACCAACAATGCCAATTACAAACAGAATACCAGCAGCAACAAATGGCATATAACACATAATATCATAAAATTAGAACAGCTCTTATAATATAACAAAATGAACTGAACTATACTTTTAAAAAAATAAGTTTAAAAGAACAAGCACACTCAAGAAGTTTACGATTTGAATTCACAAAAGGACAAGAGAAAAACAGAGATTGTTTACTGTATTATCGATTCGAATGAGAAAAAARTGTCATGCATGCAAGTCAACTAACTTAAAATAACCAACAACATCATGCATCCATGGCTTCATACCACTTTAAACCAGCATTATCAACTCTGTTTCAGTATCAGATGAATTTTGAATTCATACATTTTTTTTTTTTGCAATAGTGGACTAGGACAAAATTAAGAAGTTTACTACAAAGTTATTCTTTCGTTAATTTTAGTAAGAAGATCGAGTTAACTTCTTGACTGCATTATAACTTGTTCTCAGTAAGTATCAAGTGGAAATTTGGAAAGGAAGCCAGAACTTTCCTACAACAATCACCATTTAAAAGCCACTATTTAATTTGAAACAATAATGCATGTCATAAGAGACTAGATCAAAGAGGCTGCAGTGCTGTACTAAATTTATCAAGTTTTTCAGGACTTGCAAATATAGGTGAAGACATGCAGTACTATAACGAGAGCGAAGTAAARCAAGCCAACTTAGGAACGACTTTAGACAGCTAACATAAGAAATCGTCGATTTTGCCCTGTACTTTTAATAAAATTGTGCATTCTGTCGGACACCATTTAGTACTGGCAACAATGGCAGAGAGGTTTTGAGGACTAGAGATCGCAACAGATTAGAATATTCCAATGAACATCGCAGCTGATCAGAATATAACAAAGATAGCTTATCAATTCAGTTGTGTATWTATCATAGAAATTGAAAAAATCAAAATATTCCAGCAAACAGTAACAAAAGATCAGAAAACAGAACAGATTCATCAACAAATGATACCTGATAATATAATTTCCATGCTTGAAGGTCTTCTATTGGGATCACAACCATCTTCTTTTTGTCATCCCACTTGAATTTTGTGTAGGCTTTGATATCATTGATGATAGAGTGATGTTTCTTCCAAACCTTAATCCTATTTTTCACTTGATCCATGGTCACTGAGATACCTAATTGTGTCCTCAAGTTATCCACTACATCTTTATATGCTTGTGATTTGAATTCTCCGTCACCCATATTTCCCTCATTAATTTGATCAAACAATGTCTTAGTGAGTATGCCATCCATTTTCGTATTCCAAATTGTGTAGCCTCTTTTTTGTGTATATGTCATAGGCTCTTTTCCTTGTCTCTTCATAACTAAGTTCCTGTAGACAAGACAGTACAAATAAAAAAAATTCAAATGAACACTAAGACTAGAACCAAAATGAGAACAAAATGGAAATAATTTCAAAATATAGTACAAGCTTACCATAAATAATTTTATTTACTAGTTTAACAACTAAACCTAAGTAGCTCAACTCCTTCGCGCCACATACTCTTGAAACATCTCCATTGCAATATCATCTCTAAATTTGTTCCATTCATTTGTGGTTCGAGTGGCTAATATGTATTCTTCTTCTTCTTCAAGTTCCTCATTATCTATTCCTTCCATATGTAGCAATTCATTGTCTACCTCTTGCATAAGACTCGTTTCCTCCATGTTTTCATCCCATAGAAAATTATGTGGGATAAAACAAGGGTTGATGATTCATATTTGAGTCTTCTTTGGAAAATAAACTAGGATTTCTTAAAATACTCCAACGCTTCTTTAACAATCCAAATGCTCTTTTGATGGTGTTTCGAGCAGATGAATGTCGTAGGTTAAAAAGCTCCTTTTCATTTGTAGGAATATTCCCTCTCCACAGATTAAAATGGTATCTAGTATCTTTGTATGGAGCTAGAAAACCTTCGAAATTTGAATATCCTAAATCAACAAGGAGATACTTATCTGCATCATTATAAATTAACGTTTTAATTATACATTCAAGCCCACATTACCTAATCATTATATAAAGAAAAACTATACATGTTTATTCTTAATTTTTGGTACTTTGAGACCATTAGGCCTACGDAGTGCATCACGAAGTACACGAATATCCGAGGCTGGTCCTTCCCACCCGGGAAGCACATACATGAATCGAAGATTAAGATCACAAGTGGCTAGTACATTGGTGCTAAGGTTCCCTTTCCTATCCCGATAGCGAGGTCGATCCTCAATAGGCACAGTCATATCAATATYCGTRCCATCTAGAGCTCCAATAACACCCTCAAACCACTTCCATTTATTATCATTAGCATAACTAGTAAGGMTATTGTGGTCYGCTTGTTTGATGTAATATTTGCCTAACTTGAGCATGGATGCAAGAACTACATGAAATTGGCGGCTTATGGTCTCTCCAYATCGTGCAAAAAGGGCTTGSATTGTCCTATTTTTCAAATCGTGGGCAAGGGTATGAAGAAATAATGCCACAACTTCTTTCACCGTGACATTTCTCGTAGTCTTTAGCTCACCTTTAGTTTGTAATACATGACATAACTTCTCAAAACAACGTATATCAAGACGTAATTGCTCTCGACATATCCTATCATTACTCAAAGTTTTCATCCATYTSGCTCTTGTTCTAGCACGTTCGCATTCATTCCATGTTACCTCCCTTAATTTATATTTTCTATAGTACCATGCTCCAACTAACACAATAATAAAGTATAAGACTACCATAACAAACTCCATTTCTTCGTCATCATCCCTTGGACGCTTACGTGACACTTGTATACTCAAATTAGACATCCTTGGACACTAGATACATATGAATAATCAACAAATCAAAACAATTAGAAGCAGAAAAAAATCAACAAATCAGTATTAGCCATGAATTAGTAAATCTCAGTCTTAGTCTTGTTGTTCACTGGAGTAATATATATGAATTAATAAATTCATTGGACTATTTTCTTCTTTTATAAAGTCTTAGTCTCACTTTTGCTATTCACTTGAGTAATATACAGTTTTATGAAACATAATTAAAATGGGTTTATTAAACAAATCAGTATTACATCTAATATTTTAACATGCATAACAACTAAATAAACAAATGTTTCATAGGGTTGGGAAATGGGAAAAGTGCTTGGGTACCCATTAAAATACTTGCTTCATACTACAATTGTTATGAAGTTGGTTTAATTTGGCCCAAATAAATTATTATCGAGTACTTCTTTCATGATCTCAAATTATAGCAAATAAATGAGCGAGCAATCAACAATGACTCAAATTCAAATCTTATCTTCTATCAAATCGTGAAACTTGAACAGAAAAGCAAATAAACTCAATAAGTATGTATGTCCGCAACAATTACTCAATCCAAAGCCATAAATTCGACCAGATTAATCCTCAAATTCGACCAGATTAATCCGCAACAATTACTCAATTGTTAGGGTTTACAAAAATTGAAATAATCATCAAATTCGACCCTATATTATTGCAAAGAATGAATTGATAGTCATCTAAAATCAACAACATCAAACATAAACTAAAACAATAGCATCAAAACCCTAAATAATCTCAAAGAGTGAGTTGAAAGTTAGGGTTTACAAAAAATGAAATTTTCAAGAGATAAGCTTAAATTACCTCAAAATCTTGGCTTCAATTTCAATGGAGTAAAGAGTCACGCAGTAATCGAAGGTAAAAACGCGAGGCGAGAGAGAGAGAGCTTGAGAGAGATCGCAAGGAGAGAAAAGGCTTGAGAGAGATGGCAATGGAGGAGAGCAGAATAACGTGATTTTTGTTTGGATATTTTGGATTTCAAATGACATGTTTTTTGGGTGGAATTAAAATTCCAACATGTACCTTGTATTTTATGATGGGCTGGATTTGAGTGAAATCCAAATCCAAATACTTGGGTTACTCAAACAAAACATTTGGCCCAAATCCAGGATTTCAAATGAAATCCATTTATCCAAACAGGCCATAAAGTAAATTAGGCAGTTGGTCTTAAAGCAATAAAGCCCAATTCATTTTATCCGGTTCGGACTTATCAATTATCAAACTTTCACATTCTGATTTCAATTTGGGCTTATCAAAGTTATCGATCTTTCACATTCTGATTATTATTACTAGCAAATTAGACTAGATCACCTGGGAACAAATCAGATACAGTACTGGAAGAGTAGCAGGTGCGTTAGCTAAAAAAATAAAGATATATCAAAAACATTAAAGATTAATCAACACTAACAAAAGAAACCTGAGCCATTGTGAAAACTAGCTAATACAAAGTTACTTTTTGCAAGAGTAGCAGGTGCGTTAGCTACAGTAGTCTCTAAACAAGCACTAGTTTCTGGTGTGTTGATTATTATTATTATTATTATTATTATTATTATTATTATTATTATTATTATTATTATTATTATTATTAATATTAATATTATTATTATTATTATTATTATTATTATTATTATTATTATTATTACTATACTAATTAGTATACTTACCAATTAATTAGTTAATAATACAGTATAATTATTATATAATATAGGACAGTACAGTACATGGCAACGCACATATACATAAATTTATTTTATTAAATAGTGATCGGATGCAAGTCAATTAGACAATTAGTCAAGTGTGTAAATCTTCAAAACCGGATTCGGATATCCAGTTTTCCGATCCGAATTTTTTGGATATCCGGAAATTCAGATATCCGGATTTATTTGGACTACAATCGGATCCAAAAAACAGATTTCCCGAAATTCGGATAACCCAAAATTCGGACAGGATAATTTTCGATATCCGGTTTTGAACAGCCCTAATGCTAAGAATATGCTGAGCCGCCGACCGAAAAACCCTCAATTACTTGCAATTGTAAGTGTTCGGCAGGAAAGAGCTCCTCTTCAAGGGCATAAAATTCTCTAGCGAGCCGAGGGTCAAAAACTCTCATTTGCTTGCAATTGTAAGTGCTCGGCAGGAAAGAAGCCCCACTTCAAGGGCATAAAATTCTCCACCGAGCCGAGAGTCAAAAACCCTCAATTACTTACAACCATTACTTGTCAGCAAATGTATGGTCGGTAGGGGCATTAGGCCTAGATATTCAAGTTTAAGGGCAATCAATGGTAGTTGATTGACTCAATGCCACTACTAGGCCTTGAGTTAATCAACATAAAAATCATATAAACTTGAACATCTCGGTAGGATACAAGCAATGGTTAAATTGAATGGGGAAATAGAATGGTTGTATTATGAGATTATCACACTTAGGTGGTTAAATTCAGTGAGTTTTCACTCGGCAACCAGAGAGTTGATTAGTGTTGTATTTGAAGTTTTTTTCACAACTAGAAACACTCGGCAAAAACAGAGCGAGTGGTTGTAAAATTTTCAAACATAAGTTTTCTTCAATTACTTAAGTTTCCTAAGTTTCTTTTTTCAATTCAACCATTGCAAGTTTCTGCTCGGCAACCAAAGAGTTGGTGTTCTAGTTGATTCATAACTACAATCACTCGGCAAATCAAAGCAACAAATCAACAAATAAACGGGACAAATCAAAGATTGGAAAAATATTTAGTTAATTTCATTCATTCATCATTCAATTATTACAAGGAAAGAGATTAAATTTCAGAATCGAGACAATGCTCGGTAAAATACAGGGAAATGGTTACAAAAGAAAAAATAAGCTAAGTGTTGGAAGGAGGATCATGACTGTTTTTGGAGGCCTCGACAGCCTCTCTTATCTTTTTTGCTTCAGTCTCCTTTGTCATTTGCTTGTAATAGGCGGCAGCTTCTTTGTCAGCTTTCTTCTTTTGGAGCTCCTCGGCTATTAGCTCTTCATCCTCCTCCTTGTCTTCCTCGGCGTCTCCACTGTCATCACTTTCTTCTTCATCATCGGAAGGTGGAGGAGACTCGGCAAATGGCTCTGGCATTTTGTTTTGGCTCTGATAGCCTCGACCACTTGCTGACGATATTTGATCTGTTGGATCAATTAATCTAAGTGTTGAGTGGTTGAAGCATATCAAAGGCTTCCACAGCCCACTCCAGAAGTTGTTGTTCAACAATGAGACCACCTTCTAATGTCATGTTCTTTTCGTAATCAACTCTTTTTTGAAGCTCGGCATTAGTGGTGTCGGCATTCTCTAGAGCCTGCTTTAGAGTTTTGTTTTCCTCCAACAACTTGGAGTTTTCTATTGACAAAGGCTCTAGTTTCTACGACAAGGTCTTCTTATCTTGCTCCAAGTCCCTCACCTTGTTGAGGGCATCAGCCTTGAAGGACTCGGCTGCTGACACTTTTGAGTCGGCCTCGGTAACTTGACCTTTAAGAGACTCGATTTGTTCACGAAGAGCATTCTCAACTGTTTTGTTCTCACTTCTCACCATTTGTTTTTGGACTGTCATGAAGTCCCCGTCAACAATGGCTAAGTTTCGYTTTTTGTTGCCCTCGTCAATCTCTCTTCTAAGTCTCTTTTCAAGGCCATCGACTCTGACCAGTGCCTAAACAACAAAGAAAGTAACTAAGTCAGAAAAATAATGAATTTGGTCAAAAGGAATAAGAATATTATTACATCCATTAAGTACCTCTTCAAAGGCTTGATGAAGCCTTAGTTGCAGCCCTTTAAGGTTTGACGGTAAAGTGGATCAACAGCCTTGACCATCTTCTCGGCCATTTTGGTCCTCTCTTTTCCCAAGAACTTTAGCTCACTCTCGACATCTGCAATAGAGGCGGCAGCCTGCTGCTCTATGGCCTCCTCTTGTTGTTCCAAGAATGTATTTACTAAAATAAAGAATGCAATCACCGACGGGTTAGAAGATCAAGATGAGCRAATCTCGTGTGAGAATCGAATGGTCGTGACTACATTAGGGTAATACTTACCACCTTCGGAGATGTGTTATCTCATTCTCTCCTTCGTCGCCTCTGGTAACTTGTCAAGGATTTCCTTCTGAATATGTGCCAGTGTTTCAGCATCGGGAAATCTCTTGGCCAATTCCTCGACAAAAGGTGGTTGATAGACACCCTCGTCTACTTGGATGGCAAAGATGTTGAAGGCGGGGTATTGCCTCATTAGATCGAAGGTGTGAAGAGTTTTTATGTATTTAGGTCCTCGTTGGCAAGCTCGTTGCGAGCAAGCCTGACCACCACGTCTTCCTCCGGCATCAAGTCTGCCGGAGGGCCTCTATGGGCTGCTTCATTACCGACGCCCTGCTCGTTGACATGAAAGATGGGTTGTTGAAATGCCGAGCCTGTTTCTTGATGATCGAAAGACGGATCATCATTATCAATAATGTCGTCGCCATGAATCGACTCTCCCTCCTTGGAAGGACTCTTTGGGTCCTTTGAAGGAGTTTTATTGGGCTTCTTCCCAGAAGTCTTCTCTTTTCCTCTTTTCGAGAGCCTCAATGGCCTAATCATTTTCCTTCTCGACAGCCTCGTCACCAGTTGACTTAGAACAAGTTGTCTTAGAAGGGTCATCACCCTTAGATTTTTTTGGAGGATTTCTTATTCGAATGATGACCTCTAGGACTCGGTATTACCGAGGCAGGAAAGGTTGTCTCCCCCTCGATGAATTTGCTTGATTGTTGCTGCTCTGACCCCGTTACAGGGTCGGCAGCAAATGTTGTCTTCAGTTTCTTCGCCTCAGGTTCCCCCTCGGCAGCTTTTGTGCTCTTCCGTTTTGACGGGGCTTTCTTTGGCTGAAGATCACTGAGCCTCTTTTTGACGATCCCATATGGAGTCCTCTTAGTCTGAAAAAGACTGATATAAAATACTTAAGTTAAAAAATTTACACATACTTGATAAGTAAGATAGGGTTAGACCTTTTGGCCCGGCAACAGTCGCTCTATGCATCAAGCCGCCGCGACAAAGGTCAAAACACTCAATTTCTAACAATCATAAACCGATGGCAAATCATCATTCGCCGACCATTCATGATAGCGTTCAAAAAAGGGTTTTTGACCCTCGACTCGGTGAAGATTTTTCTCTTCAGAAAAGCATCGAGCCGACGGTCAAAAACCCTTAATTGCTTACAATCATAATCCGTTGGCAAATCATTATTCGCAGACCATTCATGATTGCGTTCAGAAAAGGGTTTTTGACCCTCGACTTGGTGAAGATTTTTCTCTTCAAAAACTCGCCGAGCACACGGTCAAAACCCTCAATTACTTACAATCTTAAACCATCGGCAAATCATCATTCGCCGACCATTCATGATTGCATTCAAAAAAGTGTTTTTGACCCTCGACACGGTGAAGTTTTTCTCTTCAGAAACGTGCCGAGCCGACGGTAAAAAACCCTCAATTGCTGACAATCATAAACCGTCGGCAGAAGCATCATTCGCCGACCATTCATGATTGTGTTTAGAAAAGGGTTTTCAACCCTCGTCTCGGTATGGTTTTCTACATTGAATGGAAAAATAAAAGTTACAAGTTAAAGTTATTACCTCAGGAATTTGATTCTTTTCAGCACGATTCTTTGCCAACAGAGCCAAGAAGTCGTCGACAGACATATTGCCTTGCATCTCCATTAGAAGGCTCTTTTTTATTTTTTCTAAGTCCTCTACAAAAGAAAAATTCAATGAGTTAGCCAAATCATGGAAGTTTAAGAATTCTCTTAGTAAGACAAAGTTTTACCTGTAGACTCGGCCTTCTGAAGACCGGCGGCAATCAGTAATTTGGGATTATGCAGCTAGTCCCTAAGAGCAATCCAATTGTCGAGGACCCACTACTCTTTCCCATCAGACTCCCTCCTCACCTTGATGAACATGTCTTGGACCAGATACTCGTTTTTGCCCGCCTTCTCAATCACTGAAACCTCCCCCAAATTCCGAGCATTATTGTTCCATTGTTGAAGGAAGTCGATAGTATCTGGCCTCCTCGATTTAACATAGAAGAATTTGTTCTTTCAGGCTCTAACCTTGGAAGGATTTGTCCAAAAGGTAAGGTACTCCCCTCGGTTTTGAAGGAAGTACCATCCACAATCACACTCCTTGTTCCTAAGGAGAGTGTGCATATATAACGAGTCATTCAGCGTCGATTTCATCTTAGGATGCCACAAGTGGCAATGAAGGTCATTATGTTCAACCATGAAATGGGAGTAAGCTGTAAAATGCCGATCCCATAACATTCAAGTAAAGAAAGAATAAAAGGGTGTGGAGGAAACCTAACCCCAAAATCTAATACCCCTCAATACACACCAAAATAGCCACTCGATGCATCTCTAATGGTGTCACCCTATCAGAAAGAATAAACCCATAGCTATTGGGAATGCTATATTCTTTCCTCTTCACTTCCATCATAGGATCGAATTCTTGTCTAAACCTCTCACTCACTAGGTTTTGCAAAGGACCAGGGAGTAAAGGCTTTCTTGGGTTCTCAATGCCGAGCCCCCTAGCAGCCTCAGTTGGTTCTCTATTAATTGGAGGGTATAACTTCCTAAGTTCTGAGGCACTATGGTTATTAGGAAGAAGGTCGCTTTGTGCACCGGAAGTGTTGGCTTCGGCAGTTGTCCTAGCCTCGGCTTCAGAAGGACCAGCCATGTTACCTGAAGAAAATTTTGGTTTAAAACATCTAGACTCGGGAAATTTTTGTACAGAATAAAAATCAAGAAAAAATATGGTCAAGGGTTTAACAGATAAAGGCTCGATAAAACCCTCACTTCCCTTGTTAGGGTTATTAGCCGGCTAATTCGGCTCGAAAGATGGAGACACTTGGCTTGAAGTCCCAGCTTCCACGTTTGCGGCCTTTGTCGACTCCCTTAATAGGGGGGTCGACCTCTTCAGGATGGACTGTCCCTGGAGAAGTTGCCCATGTATGAGCTTGATACAAGGGATGCCGAGGGTCAGTTGTCGGTAGTTTTTTGAGGTCCTCCATTGTTGCCTACACAACAAGTACAGGAGCTGACGACTAACCACATGACAAGTTTATTGAATTTAAACAAGGTTCTGATGAAGGGTCACGAAATGCTGAAACCCTAGACCCTAGACTCTATTGGGGAGTCYGGGACAGGCCCACCTCCTTAGGTGAGTCTGTCCTCTTGTTATTTCTACTAATGCCAAGGAGATCGTTCGACGAGCAAGAGGAAGTCTTTTATTAACTAATGTACAACATAAAAGCCATAGAACGAAGCTACAAAGGAAATAAATACCTGGTGTTGGGGAGTCTCTGCCGAGTAAAAAGAAAAACCAAGCAGAAAGATCAACCGACCAGAATTCTCGCCGAGTGAAAAGTCTTGATGACTAGAATTCCTTGCCGACTAGAAAGAATGCCGACGAAAAGGAAGAAAATCACCTTAAATTGATTTAAAGTTTTGGAAATTTGGAGAGAGAGTAAAAAAGAAAGTTTCATTTTCACTTCTCTCTCCTCCTTATATATAGGGGGTAGTTAAAACAAATTTCGAATTTTGAATTTCCCCCTCAAATCTTTTCAACTTCCCATTACTAGCCTATTGGTTTGGTACGGTATAATAGACACTCGACGAACCTCAATCCGAGCCTAGGCTCCCACTTAGGCTGGGCCGAGGGCCAAATGTTGTAGCCCCAACAAAGATGGGCTAATTTGTTCAAGTTGAACTCATCCTCATCTTGAGGCCCAAAGGCCCAATTTCCTCAATAACCCAATATACTTATGAAATACCATAAAAATACCTACAATTCTCATACTTCATTTGTATAAAAATACTTAGGCTTCCCATCAAGCCCAAGTTCATTATAAAGCCTAACAAGGCCCGAATCCCGAGATCGTGCCACTTGTCACGATCTCGTGGCAATCAAAGGTCTATAAATACCTACTCAATTCACAAAAATTCACGCATTTTTCTACATACATCAAATCAATCAACTCAACAATCATGGAGAAAGTGACGCATGTCATTTGGAGACACTTGGACTTTGAGACTATTATACATAAGCTTGGGAGTAGGGCTGTCAATTTGGTTATGAAGCTGATTGTTGAACTGAAATAACTGCACATATAACTGAATTAACTGAACTGAAAATGAACCGTAATTGAATTTAACTGAACCGAGTCAAACRGAAACTGAAATTAACTGATAATATAGAACTGAAACTGAACTGTAACTGAATTGAACAAACTGAAACTGAAATTAACTGCTTGAAAACTGAAATTAACTGTTAAAATGAAACTGAAACTGAAGTTAACTGAACTGAGATTAACCGAAACTGAAATTAACTGAACTGAGATTAACTGAAACTAAAATTATCTGAACTAATATTAACTGAAGCTGAAATTAATTGAATTGAGATTAACTAAAACTGAAATTAATTTAACTAAGATTAATCAAAACTGAACTTAACTGGACTGAAATAAACTTAAACGAAAATCAAGTGAATTGCATGAAATAAGCTGAAATTGAAATAAATTGAACTTATAAAATGAAATTAAAAATAACTAAAACTATACTGATCAAAATAAAATTGAATGATTAAATAGATTTTTTAGGTTTTAGAAAGTCACAAGGGCAGGGATAAGAATTGATCCTAAGATCTTTTGAAACCGGGAGGGAAACTCTAACCACTTAGCTATTCCCCAATCTCAATAATTAAATAGAAAATTTAAGACAAATAAAATGAAACAATTAAAAAGAAGTTTTTTAGTATTGTAATTATGTGGTTAGTAGCTTGATTTTTTACAGGAATACATGCATGACAAAGAACATGATTAAATATCAGACTTTATTTTTCTAGTGTAATGTTAGAACTAGGGGTGATAGTGATATAATACTACTCGTGAGCTACTCAAGATTGACTCGATCAAAACTCAACTCGATTGAGCTCGGCTCAAACTCGAGATCGACTCGAGATGCTAACAACTCGAGTTGAGAAACAAGAAACTCGACAAGTGCGCAAGACTCAGTATTATATATAAAGCTAGGTAACAATAAAGTGTAAAACAATCTGTACTAAATTGAAAATTTATGATGAGGTGAGGTAAAATTTGAGTTATCTATGAGAACACTAATGGTGTTCAAGAGTTTCACATTCCCATTTCCCACATTGAAGTTTTGGAAAAAAAATGAGGGTATGAAATGTTGTAAAGTACCACAAGATTTTTCAATGTTGAAAAAAAAAGTACAAACTCACATTCCCACATTGAAGTTTTGGAAAAAAGATGTTGTTAAGAAATGTTATAAAAGCTACACAAGAAAAGCATGGTATTAAATAATTCCATTTCCTAATTGAAGAAAGTGGGGAAAAAAATTTATGTTACGAAATATTTGCAACTTTAAAAATTAATTTAATCATAAGATCAACATAAACTTGTAAAAATTCAAAAAATATGGGTTAAATAAAATTAACATTGGTAACTTTAATAAATTGCAAGCCCAATTAAGAAGCCCACAAAGTTTTGGGGTATAACTTTTGGGTATTTATAACATTTAAGCTTTTCTACAAACTTTCAATGTGGGATGAGTTTCAAAGGTTTACCACAAAGTTTCTTCTTTTATAACATTTCATACTCACATTTTTTTTCCCAAAACTCAAAAAAGTTGGAAACAAATGAGTACAAATGCTTAAATGAAATCTAAATATCCTTTAAATGTGGGAATGTTTGTAAATTTTTCTAATATAAAATAGAATCATATATCACTTTTATAATATTTCTTACCCACATACATTTCTAAAATTTCAATATAGGAATGTGATTTATTAAACTTTAAATTAGAAGWATCTTGTGTTGTTTTTAATAAAAAATACATAACTCACATTCTTTTCCAAATATTCAATTTGGAAAATGGGTTAGTATAAATTTAAAATCTAAAAACCTTGTACTTTTATTACATTTCATACCACATTTTTTCCAAAATTTCAATATGGGACATGTGGAATATAACATTTTCAACATTACTAGTGTTCTTTATATAACTCACATTTTACTCCACCACATTATACTTTTTCAATGTGGTACAAAATGTTTTACATTGTATTACTACTAGTGTAATTGTTTGGTCTAGTATTTACTATTTAACATCTATTAATAATTAGTATTAGACTCAATTAATACTATATTTTGTCTAACTTATATGAACATCTATCATCTTTCATTGAATTATCGATTGGATTGGATATAGATTTAAACGTGTTTTAAGTCGATCATTATATAAGATATAGTACATATTTTAAAAGCAACACATTCAAATTAATACATAATCGTAAGCGAACATTAAATTTCATATTTTATTAACAGCCGAATGACCCAATTTTTTTATATTCAAAAGATTTGGATTGGAAAGGCTGGTCCGAAATACCAGAATAAACGATCAAAAATTAGAAAATTGGATTGATATACTTTTTAGGCTCAATATAACTAATTAAACTAAAATGTTATCAACATAACTAAATTAAATTGAATCGAAGTGAATCGCTATCAACCAAACGAATTGAACTAAACTGAATTCTGGTTCAACTGAATTGAAGTGAACCGATATCAACCAATGAAACTGAACTGAATTTCGGTTCAACTAAATTGAACTGAACTGTTATCAACCAAAACTGAACTGAACTGAATTGTACTTCAGTTTAAAATGATTTGAATTGACTTAATTAACTGAAATGTTTGGATCCGGCATACTGAACTAAACTTTGGTTAAACTGAATTGAACTGAACTGTTATCAACCAAAACTGAACTGACCTGTATTGTATATAAACTGAATTGAACTAAACTGTTTGGATCTAACCATAATTGAACTGTTGAACTGAATTAACAACCCTACTTGGGAGCCTAACCCAGAAGTCTAAGCCCCGAACCTACAAGTTTGTGAAACACCCATCCCCTTATTCTCTTCTCTCTCCCTCATCGAAATTTGTTCAATTCCCATTTCGCGAGGTAATTTTATAATTTGTGATCTTGGAATCTTGTAGATTTTTTCTGATTAGTTTCAATTTCATTTTAGTTTTTATTGTATTGTCTTAACTGATGAATTTAGGATTGCCTTCATGTATGAAATGAAACTGTAATTTAATGCCAACATTCGTAATTATGTGCAATGTGATCCTAAATTGGAACCGCCTGGTTTTCATCAGTGCATGCAACTAATTGCTGCCATTTTCTTGATATGTTCTTTCATCTGATAATGCTGTTTGTCACTTGTTAATTATTCTATTTATTTAATCAAGTTCGAATATTTAATTTCCTTCCATTCCTATTATTTGTTGATCTTGTATTCGTTTTTTGCTAATTTTATTGTTAGATTATTTTTTGTTGAATTTAACGAATATTAATGATGAATTTGTGCTGAAGCATTTTTTTTTTTTTTTGTTTAGTGGAGAATATGTCGAGATTTGAGTTGTTGCTGCTAATTTTGTGGGTGTCACATAAATTAATGAAAGATATTGTGTTGCTTCAAATGCATTTTGCAGTATATATGCTTGCGTAAGAGTGTGCTTGTTAGGCATCAATGGCGGACAAACCAAGTAGAGCTTTGGTGCTGTACGGTTACGGCGCAGCGCCTTTCATTACCCCATCTCACTCTCACATTCATGATGTTGCATCTAGAGGTTGTTGTGGCTTCTTAGCCCTTGAAGACTCCTCTCCTGCTCCAGGTTATCATCTTTAATTTCACTATTTATATCGATTTCTGTATTTTATATAGTTTGCTCCATAGCCCTAAGTTGGAACTTTGGATTTTTTTATTTTTTGCATCCAGTAAATCAGTTTGGTTTATGGGTTTTGTTTGGTATGTATTGATATTTGAGAATTCAATTAAGATTGGTATGTATCTGCATGACTAGATTTGGAAGTTATTTGTTCTGGTTTTTTCACTATGTTTTTTTATGTGGTAGAAGCTGGAGTCACTTGTCTGTTCTCTCTCTTAAATTTTGCAATTTTCTTTGTTCGGATATGTATAGAGTTGTACCATGTGCCATGACCCGCACAATCATGAGTCCAGACCACACAGTTTGTTATCCAAAGGTCCATGACCATGGGTTTCTTCTTCTCCGCTGCTTCCTTCTGTTTTTGCTTCAAAGTTTCTTCATGATCCCATTTTGAACCCATCATGTGTTTAGTGCTCGGAATGGCAAGTAGACCTTACTTATGCAGCCTTGGAATTTTACCCTACTTCCCTACTGCATTTTGGGARAAAACCTTAATTGCAAATCCTTTGGTGAAAATAATTGAGATTCTGATTCTGAATTTGAGGCTTCCTAGTTTCTATGGATATTTTTACATTTAATGACACTAAGCATTTAATGTCAATGTCTCTAATAGCTTTGTAATTAATGCTCAAATTAAGGATAGAGCTCCACCTTGTACTTGATTTGCAATAAGCTATGTAGAGTTCAAATTGTTACTTGCTGTCATGAGCTTCAATGTGTCATGAATGGATACTAGGACAACGGTAATTTCGGTAGTTTATAATAAATTAATTACTAAGGCTTCTAGGAGTTTCTTAGGTTGAGTTAAGTAGTGAGGGGCATAATCATGAAAATGTGTTTTTTATGTATATTACTGTTAGGTGTTAGTGTACTGTTCCATTGCATTTTAACTTCCCATTTCCATCTTGTTCCGAGTTACAATGTTCATCATTACCTTTTTCATCGTTAATCTATCTCGCCACGCTTAGTGTATTGCACAATGTAGAACATATATGGCTGAATAAAGTTGGGCAAGAGTAAGATGATTCCTAACTCTGTTGATTCCTGCAACCTCTTTAGTCTTAGGACTCTTAGCTTATCTCTTCTCTAATGTCATTGTAATCATTTGTTTTTTTTTTGTACCTCGGGAGGAGTCTAGGACACAATATCTTTGTTTCTTCATTTACCTGGTTTTGTTTATTTTGTAAGTATTTTACATATTGTGTTTCCTATCACATGCATTTAGCTCAAGACATAAGGTAATGTTGATTAAGGGGGATCATGATGTATTCTTTTCCTCTTTTTTTTTTTCTTGCATGCAATGAATCTTGTTTTGGTATTATACTTTTCATCTGTAATGTGATTTCTGTTAGTACTTGAAAGTGCACTTGTGTTTACAATCCAACAGAAGTGGGAGAGTGGCACCATGCCACCTTTATATAAGCTTCTTTATTGTCTCTCATCGCGTGCAGAAGTAGAAGAAGCTACGCTGATTAGGGAATTAGCACAGCTACTGGATGCAAGTGAGACTTTTTGCTCAGTCGTAAGTATCACTCTATGTGGATTCAACTATATAAGAATTCTTGGTGTATAAGATCTTTACAAGTTCACAATGGGTTCAATATGAGCAGGATGATGGAACAGAACCCTCAAAGCAGCTTCCCAGCATAAAGGAAAGGTAGAAAAATAGAAATAACTGTCATGAGAACCCTTTTTTGGTTGTTTATACTTTGTAAATTAATCTATGATTCTTCTGGTAGATTTATGGGAATGAGAGCTGCCTTAGTCACTAGCAGTCGGGCAGCCAAATGCTGTGGGGAAAAGCTTGGTTTCAGTGTCTTGGATTTACAATCTACTGAATCTGCAGCAGATGAGTTGCTAAAGATCCTTGGATTCCAAGATGGGAAGATAGTGGACAGCAATCAGTTTGATTTAGTTTTTGTGCATATTGGATCAGATGTGGGCAAAAATGCAGCAAAAGAACTCGAATATGCAAACAGTTTGGTTGGAAGGATATTGCAGGTGGCACAACCTGGGTCAGTGATTGCATCGCGTTTGCTTTTGACACTTGTCATGAGCTATGGGACAGTGAATGATCCAAACTTATCATTAGTATCCTTACATGACCGGAACACTTCTGACTTCCAGTCTCTCTTCCCACGCCAAAGCTATACTCTGAAAGGAGTGACTCCAAGGAATGGCATCAGGTACAAAAAAGCAGTCAATACCTACAATTAAAATAAGTTTCTGATTCTTCCGCTAGTGCTGCATGCTTTGGTGGATATGTCATTTGTGTGTGTATATTTTCAAAACCCCGTTTAAAGGGCTTGCCAAAAAACAATCAAACATAAAAGTATAAATTCAATGTATAATTTGTTGTTTCACAGGCACCATTGCCCAGCTTTAACAGCACAATGGCAGGATGCAGTAACTCGCAAGGATGCAGTACAAGAGTTTTCCTTCAGTGAATTTAGAAAGGTGTGTTCTAATTCAAGAACATAAAGAGTTTGTGTTTATTAGACTTTATGGTTCAGGAAATTAGTCAATTATACAATTTTCAAGTTTTCTTCAATAATTAAAATTTTATAATAAGAGAGGGAAAAGAAGGAAGAATGAGCTTGTATAACATTTGTAATCGTTTCAGAACTGCGGAAATCTTGCAATAGCAGCTGATAGATTTATATATGAGATAGCCTTTAAGCTATGGAAGGCACCCAAGTATGGAGCATAGAATGTGAGATGGAACTGCATTGTACAATGTTTCATGACGTGAATTTCGGGAGCTGAAGAATGCTGACAACTGCAAAATATCATTGCTGATTAGTTTCAGATTAGCAGAAGCTAATGGTCTCGAGATAGGAGGGAGACAGAATTGTGGCATCAACTTTAACTGCCAATAACTTTGTAACATGAATTCCAGTAACAATTTTGGTAAAGGATTACCAATATCAGGATTTTTGTACTATGATTCCCTATAATAGAATACTTAAACTAATGCCAATTTTACTTGCACAACAAGACCAGAATATCTTTGACAGCACTAGTTTAAATACATTGCAGCTTGCAGTGTCAGTTTTTTTTTTTTTTTTTTTTTTTTTTGGTTTGCCTACCCGGTTTACCGGAGCTTAGCTCCGACTACATTCGGATTCGACTCGGGTTGGACACCTAACTTATGGTGGGTGAGTCTTTCAATAAGAATTTTTGCATACGACAAGACTTGAATTRGAGACCTTCCTTAAGCGACATCAAGTTGCTTACCACTTATGGGTGAGTCTCTTGAACGTCGTGTGGCGATCCATCAACAAATTTTTTTTATTATATTTTTTTAACTTCCTAATTTTCAAGGTGCTTCAAACTTAAATAGTAAATTGATAACCTTGGATTAATCATAACCGTCCATTATTGGCATCATTCATTCATAGCTAATTCCAACTCTTGCAGGAGATTGTTTTACAATTACTTGTGGCAGAGTTTAGGGCGATTTTTATACCAAATAGTTTACAAGACTTCTTAAAGTTGTAGGGAGGAGATAATATATTGCAACCAGATGGCATTTGTGGCAATTCCTGGCAAAGGGGTTCGATTTTATACCAAGTTGGCTAATGACCATTGGTAACACTCCAAATCCTGCTATCCTTACCCTTATGCGAATCAGATAATTTAGGAATTAGAATGATTTTTATACAATTTAGACAACAAAACTGTGGTATTCTGTAGTTTACGAAAAACAGTAAAAGTACTCTAATCATGTCCCGAAAGACAGAAGAGGGATAAATTACAAACAAACGAGCTAATATTGTGTATAATGTAAGATAAATTCTGTAAAAGTTATATTCATTACACCTACATACAAATAAATAAAAAAATGTCAATTCAAGAACCAATTAATGCAATCTTAAAAATGTTTGCAACTGATTCCTGCTGCCATTTACAATCTAAGAAGGCTTGAATCTAATGCAAGACCGACTTGCCATTTACCCACGTTCCCATGCTTCTAACACTCTAGCATGTTCTTGACAAAATAGGTTCCTACCACAAACCATGCAAGAATTAGGAGAGAAAAGGATAGCAGCGCAATCAAGAAGAACCAACCAACCATGTAGACACCGAGACAAATCACTGTTATAAACGGCAGGAAAGATCTCAAGATCGACTTGACATCCACCCATTGTCCCTTGCATAGTACTAAACCAGCAACATTAACCATATTCCAGTTCATTGTCCCGCCATAGCAAAGGTATTTAAGACAATAAGCCACAAATGAGTGGCAGTTGCAAGTGAAGAGATTGTAAGATTTGTTCTCATAGCTACGCATACATGATTTTAGAGCTTCATCCCAAGATATAGCGGTGCCAAACTCGTGATGTTTGTAGCGCTGCTCGCATAAATGCCCTGATAGATTTGGAGGAAAGCAGCACTGCAATTAAAGGTATCACAATGGATTAAATGACTACCCAATTTTCAAAATCATTCCGATGTCATAGGAATCCAGAGACCAAAACTGAAACAATATCCTTTGCTTCTAAAATATGCATACCAAACATTAAGGTCTATTTCATTACCGATTGAACGATAGGCTTAAAGGTAATTACAGAAAGTCCGCTAAATATTTAGAAAAGGTTCATACTAGACATAATAGCTAGAGTTTCATACCTAGTCATGTACTCGTATGATTTTGTACACAATTGTCATTGTCTCTCAATACCACCTCTAAGGTGGTAAAATAATAATGCATCACAATGAAAATATATGAAAATAAACATTTATGGGGTGAATAATCATTCTCATGAACCAATTAAATCATTCACTACTATCAGCCACGAGCCATTGAAGTGTTTAATCAAACTACTACTATCTCTATCCCATATTAATCATCCTAAACATTTATGGGGCGAATAATCATTCTCTTGAACCAATTAAATCATTCACTACTATCAGCCACGAGCCATTGAAGTGTTTAATAAAACTACTACTATCTCTATCCCATATTAATCATCCTACTTTTGCTGGCATGTGCTATTGCATAACTTGACTATGAATAATTTTAATGATCCTATGGTTATAAAATTATACTCCATCCGTTCCCTTTTGTTTGTCTTATTTGGAATCGGGGGGAGAATTAAGAAAAATGAATATTTAATTAATAAAATGTGTTAATTTAATAAGATTCTTACTTGAAAATAGAGTTATTGACTTTTTATTTAGTAGAATGGGAAAAAGTAATTAATGTGTATTAGTAGAATGGGAAAAGGTAATAAATGTGTATTAGAAAATGAATTTTGGAGAGTAATCTAGATAGTGGTAAAATATGTGGAAGAAAAATAATAAATATGGTTCAATTTATCATAGAATAGGTGGATAAAGTTGGAGTTAAAAATAGAAAAGATTCCAAACAAGACAAACATTTAGGAATTCCATTTCAGGAAACCGAACAAACAAAATGGAACAGAGGGGGTAAACAAAAATTGCATTGAAAACTATCGGCACAAATTCAACAATATCTTACATTTTAACATTTTGTGTTTTATAATCAACAAAAAAGGACTATCTGAGGACACATGAATAGAATAAACTCATATTACGATGATTAATATGGGACAAAGGGAATATGAAACAAACTAAAAATATACTAAGGTTGTGTTTTGGAAGATAGATTTCATTTCAAATGCATCATTTAAATGGAATTTAAGTATTTCAAATGTACATGGTTTACCTTGTGTCCTTGTCAATTGAAACCCTTACCTTCATGGCTTATTACTTTCTAGTTGTAGAATTTGGGGAAATTCCTCATTTGAAATTCTTAGACATCCAAACACTTTAATTGTCCCAATTCCAGAATTTCAAATTAAATTCTAGAATCCAAAAACACCATAAGTACATACACATCAATGCATATACAAAAGGATGTATCTCCATCCATAGTTGTCCAAATACGCTAAATACTAAGGGTATAATCAAACAAGTATACAGTATGTCAGCCAATTTAAAACACTTGAAATACTTTCTTTTATGGGATATTTATGTCGATTGCAACATTTCTTATTTTGCCATTTTGGCGATTTCATATCTCTCTTCACCACATGGACCCAATTTTCCTTTTTGTGTATCCCTTTCCTTAGGCCACGTCCAACATAGCTTGGTCACAATTGCTTTGTAACAGAAAAACTAGGAAAGATATCATAAGCTAGCCTTAACCTTAAAGAGTATGGTAGAATAGCTCTTTATATTAACCAACTCCCATTTGAGAAGCTATTAAGAAAAAACTTCACCAAACCAGAATTGCCAAAAATAGCTAAATTATCAGTTTGAAGGTGTTGATGCCTTGCGCTCTTTCAAACAGAGCATTAGTTGAATTTTGTTTCTAAATTCTATCATCACTTTCTCACTCAATCTCTTCCCATATGAAAATGGAGGGTCGGAGGCTAAGTCAACACCTTCAACGCTAAAGTACCCTTGAACATTTTAAAGTTTGACTGCTCCAAACTCATTGTACCTTATAATGACCTCAAAACCAATTCCTATCCATCAGGAGCAACTATTACATGCGTTTTTTTTTTCCCTGAAGATCAAGCTAACAAGAAAATCATTCTCCACATTAAAAAATTTAAAATAAAATAAAAAACTAACCCCAAGGAATATACTGCTTCCGTTTTTTAATTTTAAAAAGTTACACTTTTTGGGCCTAAACATTGGGGCAAAATAAGGGAAGTATCAGTAGAGTTGGTAAAGTGATGAGGGGCAATTAATTAAACCACAACCTACCTCAAACCACACCTGAACCCAAACAAACAACTACCCAAATCACCAGTCATCACTCATCACCCATGTTAATAGACACCACTGAACATTGGTAGACACCACTGAACATTGGTAGACACCACCGAACACCAAATCACCGCCTTTGAACACCCATTGAATGCCAATTGAGTCGAAAATTGTTTGTTCTATGTCTGAAAAGAAAACGAGAAGAAGAAAAAGAAGACATGAGAAGACGAAGAGAGAGAAAATGAGGTCATAATACAAGAAGCGCCATTCAACACAAAACTTCACTTCATTGGAAACAACGAAACCTCTCTTTCTTGCTCGCGTGCTTGTTTGTTTGTTTATTGTGTTGGATTGCAAGCTAGGTGATTCTGTGTTTCATCAGCAAAGTTAAAGAGCACTAAAGCCAAAAAGATTCAATTGCTTGTTTTGTGTCTGAATATTTCGATTCAACAACACTAAACCCAGAAAATTGAATCGAAAATTAATCTGAAAATCTGGGTGGTTTTCTATCCAGGTGGGGTGTTTGATCTGAGGGTGTTGCACGCTGGTGTTCAATCGGTGGTCTGCCGTTGGTCTAGGTGGGAGGTGCGGTGGTCTGGTGTTGGTTTGGGCTTCAGTTAGGTCGTGGTTATGGTGGTTTGGTTAGGGTGGAGGTAGTAGGTGTTGATGGTGGTTGAGGTGGTGGGTAAGGTTTAGATTATTAAATTGGTTAAGGATATTAATTAGTTTGGGAGGTTAATAACTAATGTTTAACTTCTTAAGTAGGGGCATACTTGTCAATTTACAATGAAACTTCCTTAAATAGAAAGCGTGGCGAGTAATTTGAAACGAAGGAAGTATATTAGGAAAGGAAAATAGTGTAACATCTAAAACAAAAGGTAAGTATATCATTTAAAAAAACGGAGTTAGTATATAATCGGAGCCTATAGTATGGACAGTAATGTGCTTCAACAACAATTGAAGCCCCAATGCCTATCTAAGTATCAAGTACCAAAATATAAACAAACACAAAATCTACAAAAGGAATAGCCAAATTCAATGGATATTATTCAGTTAAGATGAAAGGAAAACACCCCTAAAAAGGTAAGAGTAACATTTAAAAAAAAACGGAGTTAGTATATAACTGGAGCCTAGAGCCTATAGCCTATAGCCTATAGTATGGACAGTGATGTGCTTCAACAACAATCGAAGCCTCAATTCCAATGCCTATTTAAGTTCAAGTACCAAAATATAAACAAACACAAAATCAAGAAAATAGAATAGCCAAATTCAATAAATAAGATTATTCAGTTAAGATGAAAGCAGTATGATGATATAAATCTAATACATAAAATGCAAGAAACAACCGAGGAAAGTAGCATATTAGACAACAAAGAAGCATTTGCAGCATTCTCAATCATTAGTTCATATTGATAAAAAATAATTAAAATCATATACCCACCAACACAAAGAACCCACTGCAATTCCTTTTTTTATTCAACCCAAGATTACCATTCACCTTTACACTTCTAATTAGTGAAATAGCCCAATAACATTTCGTTATATTTCATCACATTACACTACCAAAGAAATAAAATGCTACACTCCATCACCGATACTACTCATGACTCATCTACTAATTGTCCTAAAACTATGTGCACCAAGTGTCGCGAGTATTTAGGGATAGGGAAACCTAGCCATTAGCATAAGCAGAAAATGCTTCCAAAAATAATTAATAAAAAAAAAAAAAAGCGCTATATTGTACCAGACAGAATAAGAATAGAAAAAAAAATAAGCAAAAGGAAAAGTAAGTCTTTGTGATTAAAAGAGATTAAGAGAAAAGGTGAGTTGCTGGAAAAAAAATCTAAGGATAAAAGGAAATGTAGCAGCTAATAGTGAGCTTTTACAAAGGGAAAGGTAGCAATTTTTAAGGGAGTGAAGTATACAGTTGAGAATCGACGAAATTTAACATTGGTTAAAAGTTATATGGTTGGCACTTGGCACTTGGCACTTTCAAGCAATTATCATCTATCAGTAATTCAGTATGCAATAGGAAGCTAATGATGCAAGAGAGAAATTCAAGGAAAATACCAGTTTTCTGTCAAGTTGGTAGTATCTGGCCACTGCACCGTATGCAAAATCATCAACATTCACAAGATTAGATCCAGAAAAGTCCATGATAGAACCATCCTCTCTGCAAATGCCAACATGTCCAATAAAAGGTGCCAACCATGAAACAACTGGAAGTGGAGTCCAAACCAAACAACAAGGGAACTTTGACTTCTTCAGATCAACATCGTTAAGAGGCCACGYATCAACTAGATTTTTCAGATCTTCATCAACCACACCTGCTTCTAAACCCATTGTAGTCATTGTTGCACGCAACATACGTCTTTCTTAGATGTATAGAGAGAAGTGTAGTATTTCAAATACTGCTAACAGATATATTCCATATTTCCCAAAGTTGATCAGCATTCCCACTACATAGATGGTCCTGAAAATAGATATTATTGAAAGGTCAGAGAGAAGAAACACTGATTTGTTGCAAGTATTATACTATTATTGCTGACAAGCATACCAAAACACTGATCAACACATGGAAGAGAAGTTGTTTCCAATAATTGCCAAAATTGAACTCCATGGATAAATGAGGAATTAATAGATTATTCCTTTTTCAAGGTCATCTCAAGAGATACAAACTGTTTTTATCGTATGAAGTTAATACTCAGAGAGTTAACATAAGATGACCAGTTGACCACAGTCTTGTAAAATATATCAAGAATGTTAAACTGTTCTATGCTGGGGAAATTCATTTTAGGAACTTTATACTGCAAAAATAGCCCTTTAATGAGAAAAGAAGAGGACAACAACAAGCATTCCAGAATAAGATAGCAAGACCAAATCTTTTTCATCTCAGCATATATAAATGGAACATCTGGTGGTATATGCCTCAACATGCTACGGGTAAACCAAACAGAACCCACATTCAAGAATAACTTTCTCAACACCTAAATTGAACCAAAGAATGACCTCCTGATACCTTTCAAATACTAACTTGACACCAAGAGATACATTGAAAAAGGTATCAACATCTTATAACCACTAACAACAATCATTTATGAAATTTCGTTATTTGAACCAAAATTTTAAAATAACCAATATCTACTCCATTATAATTGTTGTCCAAAACATAAATTCATATTGGAAACTGTCTTGATTGTTAGCTACATCCCAATAAGTTTGATACTTGAATTTAAGGGATATTAAACCATTATATATATTCCTGAGTTTAGGTTCCAAACCTTACCACTGCACTTTCTTTTCTAATGCCAAACTCATACCATTTTTCGAATCAAACACTCCCAGAAGCTAAATGCCTACATCTAACAGCATAACATCGAACATGCTAAAATCACAGACCCTCCACATACAAGAGGTCATTCCCAAAAAGCCCTACCTAACCTCTACTTCATCAGATCTCCTTCCTCCGTTTCTTTTTCACACTTTTAACACCAAATTTGAAAATATCAAATTAATAGCAACAAATGCTTTGTCTTTTATTAAAATCATTTCTTTCTATATCTATGTTAATCACATGCACCACCTCTCTCTCTCTCTATCCCTTGTACACTCAAAACCAAATTTTGCCTAGGAAAATGTGTCATCGATCACAAATGCACAACTTATTCCGATATGACGAAATTCCCCAACAAAACCTACATTTAGTTCAGCAGCATAGACTTTGGTTTTTAATGTAAATAGGTGATTTCTGCAAAATTGAATTTTGGGATGAATCTAACACTACATTTAATATTTTAATAACAGGGTTTGATTTGAACAGGAAATTGAAACAATAAACTCATAATTCCAGCAAAATTTCACACAAAGCTCAACAAAATTAGCAAAATAAATCAATCAGAACAAAAAATTATAAATACATAAAGAATTGTACCCAAAATTGGGGGAAGAAGAGGAGAGACAAGAGAAGAATACCTTTAAAAACGCAGCAACAATAGCGGTGTAGATWGGGACCACAAAGCAACGACAGGGGCAGTGCAACAAGAGATGGAGAGAGAGAGAGAGAGAGAGACGTGTCGACTAGGGCTGTATAGGGAGAGAGGTTGATCGAATGACCAGCCAACTGAGGGATCGTTCATATACTCACAAATTCGAGTGGGTTCACTGTTCACTCATAACAAAATTTCATTGTAAACGGAAAATCTAGGACGAAAGTCCGTTTATATTATCTGAAATCAATTGAATTTAACTTTGATTAATATTAATGTTCATATTAACATATAACTATATAAATGAATAATAATGAGATTAATATTTAACAATTATTTTTTTGGAGAAAAAATAAATAAATATATTAAACACTAGCCAAAAACAACGCAAAGAAGAGAAGAAAATTCATTGGGTTGGGTGGCATAAAATGTATGCTCCAGAGAAAGATGGTGATCCAGGTTTTCGAAACATAGTTGCATTCAACAAGGCGATGCTTGGAAAACAATCTTGGAGGATTTTGGAAAAATCTGACACTTTGATGGCTTGTGTGTTAAAAAACAAGTATTTTCCAAGCACTTCGTTTTTTAAGGCTAGAGTAAATTTGGTAGCCAATTTTACATGGAAATCAATTTGCTCTGTCAGAAATATTGTTGCTAAAGGTGCAAGGTGATTATTTGGAGACGGAAACAGCATTGACTTGTGGGAGGATCCGTGGGTGGCTAAGCTTCCAAGCTACATGATATTGTCCAAAAATAATGCAAGGAAGCAGGCTCCAATTTTGGCTTGTGAATTAGTTCCGGAAGGTAAATGAAATGAGGTTATGTTGTCATCTCTCTTTAATGAAATGGAAGTCAAAGCAATTAAAGCTGAAATCATTCCTCAATTTCAATTCCATGCGAAGATACTAGGTCTTGGGCATATAGCAGTAATGGTGCTTTCAAGGTTCGAAGTGCGTACAAAGTGGCAATCCAGGTCATGAATGAAGACAAGGCTTCTTCGTCTAAAACACAAGGGGGCCTTATTTGGAAAAGGTTATGGGAGTGTTAACTTCCTCCAAAGGTTAAACTCTTTGGATGGAAAGTGATTAATATAGCTCTTCTAGTAAGGTCACTATTGTATAGCAAAGGAATTGAGCTAGATGAAACATGCCCAACCTGCGGCGAGTATCTTGAAACCATCAGTCACATGCTATTCCAGTGCAATAAGGCTAGATTCCTGTGGAAGTCGTCTTCTTTAAGGCTGCGAATTGATGAAGCAAAGAGCATGCATATCGGAGATTGGCTTGATAAACTTGCCCTGCGTTTTACTAATTGTGAATGGTGGAGTATATTATGGAGCCTTGTTTGGCAGCTCTGGCTCACTCGAAACAATTGGGTATTCGAGACCAAAAGATGCCACCCAACACTCATTTTATCTCAAGACATGGGTAGGGTAGGGGAGTATCGAGAAGCTAACAAGAAACCTCAAGCTCAAAATAATGGAAATCAAGCTGAATTGTCCAACTAGCAGCCACACGTAGAAGGAATATTCAAAGCAAACAGTGACGCGACCATTTTCAGTGAAGGAAGAACATGTTTATGTGGGGTAGTTTGCGACAGTGGCGGTGATGTGCTTCTTGCAATGAGTCAAGTGCTCGATGTAACGCTTGAACTCGAAATAGCAGAAGCTATAGCCATGAGGGAATTGGTCAAGGTTGCATGGGAATCAGGCAATAGGTAGATCATAGCGGAGACGGATTACATACGTCTTATACAGAAATATTGTTAGAGATATCATTCAATTAGGTAAACAATGTATTTTCTTTTCTTTTTCTTTCGTTAGAAGAAGTGGGAATAGAGTCGCTCATAGGTTAGCAAATAGTAGTTGTAGTTTTAATTCTTTTAGTGTCTCGATTGAAGAGGTTCCCAATGTGGCCCTCATGTAGGCGAGTGCCCTTATCGGGCCTACGTCCTATGTCGATTTCATTCTTGAGCTTGAGCCACGATCCCGCACGTGAGTGCGTTGGGGTAGTGTTGTCGAGTGGGGAATTGCTACCATGCCTATACAGGTTAATCACGGACGCCCGAAATATTAGTGCCAATTTAATGGCCACACTGTCTGATCCATTAACCAAGTCGTGGGTTCGGGGACTTGGTACGGAAAGAATCATTGACCCAATCCGCCTGCATGTACTGGCCTCTACTCGGTCTCATTATAATTCCATTCGATCAAATTCATTGAATACACAACAACTTAGCAATTTTATCCTTAGGAAGCGCTCTAACCTTAGAATTCTATTAAAAGGTGAGTTTCTATTATGCAAAAACCACTACCTAGCCTAGTTATTGTGATCACTTCAAATTAATCAAATTAATAGGTACTTAAATTCAATTTGTCCATGATTAATCTGAATTTAATGTGATTCAACAATTTTAGGTCTTGTTTAAGCAATAAAAAAGTGATTTCAATTCATACATATATAAATAATATCAACATACATATAGGATAATGGTTAGTATGCAATAATAAAAAACTCAAATATTCAAATCAAACTTACCTTGCTTTGCTATCAATCACAAAAGAAAACAAAGGTTAGTTTATCAAAAACTTTGCTTTGACTTGAATCGCTTATCACAACAAAAGAGATTTTTAGCATTGACAATTATGATGAAAGCAAATGCGATAAAGTGAAAACGATTGAAAACTAATGAATTTACATGATTGAAATTTAAGAAGCAAAATTATAATTTATATGATTGAGAAAAATTATAATGTTAATAAAAAGCAATAATAAAAAAAAGTAAAGAAAGAATTGAATTGCCTCAGAAGTTGTACCTAAATTCGCAAAAAAAACGACTCCGAAAGTAGCGACGGATTTGAGAACTTTAGATTTTGATGAGTGATTTGTGAGAGAGAATTTTGAGAGTTTTGAATTGCCTTAAACACAAGAGAATTCGTTGATTGAAGTTGATTTTTTCGTTTTTGTTCGATTAATCACCGAGAGCATGTATTTATAGGCGTTTGGGAAAGGATATGTAAAAAAAGATATATGGAATACGGATACAACCGTATATAACTTTTGACATAGAGCTCCGTTTGAGTTGTGCCATATACCTTTGGAAAGCTCTCGATATCTAGTTTCCAACGCATTTTGTCTTGCATCAAAATTCCTTGTAGATCAAACATTATGAGCAAAACAGTGACGAGTATCAGCCCAATCATATATACAGTCCAAAGAACCGTATATACGGTAGAGACATCTGTATATACGGTCCAGGGGACCATATATAAAATAGAGCCATCCATATATACGGTAGTGACCTCCGTATATACGGATGGGCTGACGTGGCTGCTGACTGGATGGCCACGTCAGCGATTCGTGCTTAATTATTTGTTCTATCTATCTTTTTGTTCGGGAATTAATATCCTTGTTTTTGCATCTAATCTACTGTCCTATTAATCTTTATCCACTTGTGGATAAACATGATTAATCTTCTAGAATATTCCAGATAATTCCTGAATTTTCTGAATTTATCTACGAATATCTGAATTTATTTTTCGCAAACTTGTAAAAATCATAGAAAAGCATTGAAAAATAAGAAAAATTATTTAAAAATATTGGCGAAATAAAAAAAATGAGAGGAATAAGATGAAAATGAAAAATCTTGGAAAAGACCTTTCAAAATAGTTCATAAAAATCGTTTTTAATAAGAAAAATGCCTTAAAAATAGAAAATAATCATAACAATTTAAAAAGAGAATAAGAGTGCTCCTGTTCATTTAAACAGTATGAACAGTCCATTTGCCCCCACAAGTGTACACCTCAGCAAAGCCCAGCTCCAATATCCCTTCCTGAGCCCAACCCAAACTCACCCCCCCAAAGCCCACACTCTCATTCACCCCCACATCACCCTCTCCCTCACAAATGGCAGGGGACCCGAGAGCTGGCAAACACGACGGCTCGTCTTCAACCTCTTGCTATATTCAACTTCCCGCATCTCGATCCATGAAGCTTTTACCTTGATAGATTGCTACCCTTCTCCCTCTTCCTTTCTTTTCCACGCTCATAAACTGCAACCCTTCTCCCTCTTGCCTATTATTACGAGTAGATATCAGAGATCGATCCAATGGCTTCCAACCATCTTTGTTGTTTTTCGTGCTTCGACTTGGGGTTTAAAGATGGATCGAATACAAGCGGAGATAATATTGAGGTAATTTTGTTTTGTTTGTTTGGTTTTCAAATTAGAGTTTTGATTTGATACAACCAAATAAGGGGATTAAAACAATTGTGGTTTTCAATTTGATTCAAATAATCAGAATCAGAAATCCCCGAATTTGGGTGAATTCTAGGGTTTCATACGATTTAGGGTTTCTAATTCAGTATTTTTCGCTATCTTGATCAGGTTTTGGTTGTTGATTTAGGGTCATGTATTGTTCTCTTTTTTTGGCTTTAGAGCTGGGAAATGGGGGCTACCCATCAATACCGGTGGTGTGCTGTTCAGCTTGGAGATGGGATGTATGAAAGTAATTTCTTTGTCCCTCTAATAATTTATTTTGTTTCTCGAATATCAAATCTAGGTCATGGGATTGTGATTGTATTTTGGGATGCAATTTTCTTTGCTCTGTTAAAATCTTTCAGTTGTTAACTAATTTCAGTTTTGAGGCTTAAAACGTCTTTCCTTTGTTTGTTGCACAATGTTGATTCAATCTTATTCAAAACTCTAAGTACCTCGTTTAATTAGTTCAAAATTATTAAAGGTTTTCATGTTTCGAATTTGAACAGTGTGCCCCATTAGATTTTTGTTTTTCCAGGAGGTGTTCAAGGTTGATTCGGGGATAGATATCCAGTGATTTTGGTTTGATTTTAGGTGGATTAAATGGAAGTTGGTCCATTGATGGGTTGAAACACCAGGCTGAGAGGGTGGACTGAGCTTAGGGCGGCCACCAGGTTGTACTGTGGCCAATACAACACAGTTAGTATAGTCAAGTGTGGTTTCGGGTTGAAGGGTGGACAATGACAAAGTGCTGGACTGAAGGCCCAGCATATTGGCCTGAAACTGCGGGCAGGAAATTGTTCCGTGGCGAAGGGTGTGGAGTCGAGCTGGATGCCCTGAATATTGGCTCGCCAATTTACGCATTGGGGTTTAGACACCTTTAGAGAAGGTGAGCCCATGTGTTCATTTAGTCTTTGATTTTGGTTTTAAATTCTTTCAGAATTTGTTTAGGTTTATTGTTAATGATTTTTTGTGATTMGTTTCCGATTACAGGACAACTTAGGTATATTTTAGGGCTTAGCAAGCATCAGATAAGTACTTCATATGTATTTTCTTGGTACAAGTGCATTTGGCGACAGAATTAGTATATTTATAGAGTCATATGTAACATGTTGATGGGGAAATTTTACATTGAATATTTGTTACTGTATTTTTTTCCCTTTTTTTCCTCAAATGTTTACTGCTTGTCTATTTGTTTATAACTTTTAAAAAATTCTTGGTTTTTTTAGGGTTAAATTATGTGTAATCTCTTGTTTTGTGCAATTATTTTGTTCATTAAAATTGAAGGTCTAATGTTAGACCCACACTGCATTATATCTTAAGATAAGAACTTATTTTTTGTTGGCAATTGCAATTGGAGAAATCTTTCTCAAACTTTATGATGAAAAAGAAGAGAGAAACTCTTTCATTAGAAGTCTTTGCAGGTCAGAACACAAATGCATGTTGTAGTACCATTACTTATTGGACACTGATCGATGAGTTATCTTGTTCTTTTAAGATTACTCCAACTTTTGCTTCTTTTTTTTCACCTAAAAGCCCCTTACTGATGTTGTCAACTATGATACAAGATTAAAAGTTATTTGGGGAAAATGAGATTTTAGGAGCCTTTGAGAAGGTTAAAAGCTTTTCAAAATTTTCTGTGTGATGTGTTCTTCAGTGACAGAGAATATTTTATAGGAGATGAGTTTCTTCGTGGTATCTGGATGGTGATAAGATGGTTCGAAGCGTGTATAGTCCAGCTACTGCTTATGCATTTGGTAGTTGTTCATTATTATTTTTTTATATTTTTTCTTTTTTGCTTTGAGATTACTTGTAAGCTAGAATCAACACTTACACTGAATTGCTTTTAATTTTAAGCTAAAAGACGCATTATTATTAAGTTGGATGAAGTTTGAAAAATATGTTATTAACTCATTAATTAGTAACTTGCTATTTGTTGTTTGGGCACTATTTTGAGTGGAATTTTATAACTGCTTTAGGCATTGAATAGGTGGCAGGTTGGAGCTTGATTAGTGGCCATTTAAAGCTYTTTTTGTTGACTGATTTGAGTTGTTTTACAATGTAGTTGTTGCATGCTATTTTCGCTTTTTACTTCCTGCTCCATTAAATGCTATTTCTGGTCTGTTATGGGGTCATTTTGCTGTTGTTTTAGGTCTGTTTAGGTGTTACTATGATGCTGCTTTCGATTTTTTTTAGGAATTGGTGGTTTTGCTCTCTCTCTCTCTCTCTCTCTCTCTCTCTCTCTCTCTCTCTCTCTAGTTCTAGGGTCAGAAGGGGTTATGAAGTAGTAATTTCTAAATTGCTTTTATTAAGAATCGGTGCAGTTAATTGACATTGTCTATTACACTGTAGGGTGCTGGTGTTGAGAATGTGTTGGACTCGGTTGTCGAGGCATTGCAGCATGGTCCTAATCGAAAGTTTGTTTTTGCCGAACAGGTTAGCATCTTCAAATACTGAAGTTTGGGAAGAACTTACTATTAGATTAATGTATTAATGTATGTTAGGAACATATTAGATTAATGTATTAATGTATGTTAGGAACATATAGATTGCTCAAACTTTTGTTTGTTGTCCGAGTATTACAAAGATAGTGTAACATGAAGTTTAACAATCTGTTGTGAGTTTTTCTGGAACTTTGTATGAGCTCCTGTCATACTTTATCTCAGTTAGCATTATTTTGTTTCATACATAGAAAGTATTGAAGATCTTGRTGAAYAGTAACCTGACATGATCATTAACGACAACTGAGATTAAGGTCCTGCAGACTTCTGTTATTTATCTGCTTTGGGTTATCTTATAGCTTCAACCTGCTYTGCTTTTTATCCAAACTGCAATCAYAATCATGTGCAGATTAATTGGGCATTGGTACTTGGCAGCCGCACATTAAAAAGGCTATTAATCGACGACTCGATCAGTTCTTTGTCATTTGCAAGGAATAGCATATAGTTGGGCATCTAGCTATTTTAAATGGATTTATGTAAGAATTATAGCTTTGTCAATGTAACAGTTTSGTTAATGTATTATTACTGCTATCTTGATCTCTTGAACTTGTTATGTAAATTCAATATGTTTCAATATTTTTTCATATTATTTATGGAATCACTGATGGGTTGTGTTCTTAGTCCATACATGAATATACAAGAAGCTTTCAAAAATTTTTTTAAAAAAAGTTAAGAAACCATATTTGTTTCACAAGACATAAGAAATAAAAAAGTGCCCCATAAATATTAACATACATGTCATACTCCAATTACTAAGCAATGTGGTATACTTGCATAATTGATCGTTTCTAAATGTATACTTGTATTTAACACACCGTCCGGGGCACCGCGCGCATCGCGCGCGGTGCAACGGCTAGTTAAAATAAATAAAAATAAGTACTTTTCGCTTATTATTGCTCTCGGCGTATGATTTCAAGCTCAACTTTAATACAATTTGTGCAAATGGATGTGGTTTGATAGATATGGTTTATGGATTTTGTCGCAACTTCCGAAATCAAATCTATTTCGATATATCGTACTTTTCCTCATCCACAATTAGAAACTTGCCTACAGTCGACCGATTATTTTAGCGACTGATTTTTAATCGGTCGGTATTAGCGACCGTTACCGACCGAAAACAGTCGGAAAGGACTTAGTGACTGATTTTGAAATCGGTTGCTAACATCGACCGATAAATCGGTCGTTAAACCCTTATTTTTGGAAGAGTGAGATTTTGGTTTCACCTATTTGCGACCGATTTTTAAATCGGTCGCTAACTTTTTTCTCGAAAGTCTGGGTCATATTTAATTGATCTGAGTCACACAACTCTATCTCACTCTCATCTCACTCTTCGACTCTCAAACCCCAAAACCCCAAACCCGCGCCTCTCTCTCTCCTTCTCATCGGCGACCCCCCCCCACCGGCGACTCACTTGCGTCCCAATCCCGCACCTCCTTCTCTATCTCTTTCTCTCATTGCCCCTCTCTTTTTCTCTCTCTTTCCCGCTGCGTTTCTCTCTCTATCTCACTGTGCTCACCGGCAACCCACTGCCTCTCTCTCTGGCAACGTCGCGCCACCTCCATCCTTGCCGCCCATCTTACTTGGTAAGGGTGTATTTATGGGTTTAATTTTATTGTTTAATTTTTAATTTGGTTTGTTTTAATTTGAGGGTTTTATTTAATTTTTATTTTTTTTGCAGCCACAACTGCCGCTGCCGCCCWTCCCACCACCGCCGTTGGTCGTCCTCTCCTTGGAGATGCTGTCGCCGCCTCTAGGTAATGTTTTTCCAATTTTTTTTGAAATTTAGTTTAGGGTTTTATTTAATTTTTTGACAATTTTTTCTATGAATTTGTTGGGTTTTTTAGTTGTGTGTATGCTTTTATTTGTGGTTTTTGTAATTGATTTATTTTGAATTTTATGAATGAATATGTTGTGTATGTATGTATGTATGTATGTATGTATGTATGTATGTATGTATGTATGTATGTATGTATGTATGTATGTATGTATGTATGTGTATGTATGTATGTTGTATGTATGTATGTATTATGTATGTATGTATGTATGTATTTAGTATGTATGTTATGTATGTTATGTATGTATTGTATGTATGTATGTATGTATATTATGATGTATGTATGTATGTATGTATGTATTGTATGTTGTAATGTATGTGAATGTATTAATATGTATGTTATGTGAATGTATGTATTTATATTGTAGATAAAATGTTGTGAATGTATGTATTAATATGTATGTATGTGAATGTTTTACTTATTAAATATGTATGTTGAATGTATGTATTATATATGTATGTATGTTATATGTATGTAGGAATATGTATGATGTATTTTAAAATCATACGATCCAATTTAAAATAAAATTATTCTAAGTTTTATAATAAGAATGTTGTATATGTCTTTTATGTTAGTTACTTTTGATAATTATTTGAGACGTATTTATTTTAAATGCTATATCCTTTAATTAAAATAAAAAAACTTGTTCCCCGTAGTTTCAATAATGAAAATAAACTGATTGTGGTTGACTAACGAAATTGTATTGTTTCGGCTAGTTAAACTATTAAGGAGAAAATCGCCAATTTCAGCCATTTCGTTCCCAAAACATTTAGGACCACACTGAACTTCAAAATCGTTCCCTGTAGGTTTGATTATCACTGAATCTGCGTTTGTTGAAAATATAAATGTGAATTGTTGGTTGAAAACGGGGCAAGCGGCTCATAAAAAATGACTTAAATATATATACACGTGTACTCACAGAAAAAGGGCCTTTAGAAGATTAAGAAAGGCTAATAAGATAGAAGTGAAAATATTGAAGGATGTTTGATGTTTAACACTGATTTTTTTAAATGGTTAGAATAGGCTTATCGAAATGAAAAGGATAGGAGCGGAGTGATGTACAATAGATGCCATCAGAACCGATACTTCATTTCGGAATTGAAATCGTCGATAGGGTTGTGAATGAGTTTTGCCTCGCTCAACAGCACCCGAGCTCAACGCGGGGGGACCAAATAGATGTCCATGTGCTAGGGTGTAAAAACTTATAAGTTCTTGATACGCCCAAGTTAAAGGTACATTTGTATAGGAAGGTTCATGGATCATTTACTATGGAATTGGTTATGTCACGTGGAAAGGGCGGAGTATAGGTTCCACCACGTCTCCTATTGAGGCAAATCCTTACCGGGAAATGGTTGTCGGATGCTTTTGGGAACACGGTGGACCAATCACTTCTTGAGGAGAGGTTTGACCGAAGAAGAACCAAAATGCGGAAGCCAAGTAGTCCTTTCGAGATGCTCAAGGGCAGCAGAGCAGCCGTTTTGATAAAGGAGCAACATCTCGGTGTGGAGATGGCTCTAGAATGATTTCAATTTAAGTCGGTACAACTTGCCATACAAGTGCGTGGTTTCGAGTCATTGTTGAGTGATGCCTCCCAACGACCCAAAAAAACTAAGTGTAAACCTACTTACGACACTAAAGAAGGTACTCAAGGATTTAGAGCTTCCTCACAGAAGATAACTTATGCCCTAATGGATGTATCTTATATTGTAAAGGACGATGCGAGCTTGATTAAGTGTCTCATTGCGGGTCGAATCCTGGTACAAGAATACTTCGAATGCAGTTTGGTCCCCACAACTTTCTGGTGTACTTCCCCAATAACACCACGATTACAAAGGGATGTTTTGCACCAAAAACATTGCTGAGTGCGATGACTATACATATGAACATCGTCGAGGGCAAGGGAACATGGCTCACCAAGTGACAACAAAGCTTGGATGCACTACACGAACCTTAACGGATTTGCATCGAGCCTCGAAATGCTAGACTTGGGTTGTGCACGGCTGGTTTTTCCTTTTCGGGAAGTTTGGAAAGCAATACTCTTGTTGGGCCTATTCTCACTTATACTTAAAACATTGTTGTCACCGACATGTGCATGAAAAACCTTAAATTTCCTTTCCTCGCTTGATCCCGGGACCCAAAAATCCGTAAGAACAACTTGGATGTCGTACATACAACCTTTGATTTGTGAGCTGAAGCAGCTGGTGGTCCAGTTGGGTCCTTAACTTTATGACATTCAAGAAGCAAAATTTCAATCTTCGCGCAGCCGTGTTGTGGACTATTAGTGACTTTCCAGCATATGGTATGTTGTCAGGTTGGAGCCCGTTTGGCTTTAAGGCGTGTCCATATTGCTTGGAGAAAAGCAAGGCCTTTTAGCTAACACAAGGTGGCAAAGTATCATGGTTTGATTGCCATCGTCAATTTTTAGATTCCGGCCACCCCTTCCGGAAGAATAAGACAACTTTCTGTAAGAATAGAGTAGAAAATGACTCAACGCCTCATATCATGTCAGGTGAGAAACTGTGGGAGATTGTGCAAGACTTACAGAGAGTAACTGATCGTCCTGATGCTTTGAAGCAATTGAAGAAGAAAAAAATAGGATGGGATAAGCAATCTCGTTTGTGGGACCTTCCGTATTGGAAAGAATTGCTACTTAGGCACAACTTAGACGTCATGCGTATTGAGAAGAACTTTTTCGAGCAGCTCATCAACACCGTCACGCCCCAAATTGGAGTTGTCGTGTCTTAACGTGTCTAATCAAGACCTAGAAAGCTTAAGTGAATAAAATATGACATTATCGAGCTTTAAAAACATGTAATAGGTTGTGTTTGTAGAAGTTAGGCGCGAAACCCCCCTAAAAGGCACTAAAATGGCCCTTTCACGCCCCAAAGTCAACTTGTCGTGTCTAAACATGTGCAATCAAGACCTAAAAAGATTTAGTGAATAAAATATGACATGAAAAAGCTTTAAAAACTTGTAATACGTTGTGTTTGTAGAAGTTAGGCACGAAAACCCCCTAAAACGCCCAAAAATGGCCCTTTAACGCCCCAAAGTGAACTTGTCGTGTCTAAACGTATGCAATGAAGACCATAAAAGCTTACGTCAATAAAATATGACATGAACGAGCTTTAAAACTGTGTAATAGGTTGCGTTTGTATAAGTTAGGTGCGAAAACCCCCTAAAATGGCCCAAAATGGCCCTTTCACGCCCTAGAGTGAACTTGTCGTGTCTTAACGTGTTTAATCCAGACCTACAAAGCTTAAGTGAATAAACTTTGACATGAACGAGCTTTAAAAACTTGTAATAGGTTGCATTTGTAGAAGTTAGGTGCAAACCCCCCCCCCCCAAAACGCCCAAACATGGCCCTTTTCACGCCCTAAAGTGTACTTGTCATGTCTAATTGTGCCCAATCAAGACCTAAAAATCTTAAGTGAATAAAAGARGACATGATCAAACTTTAAAACCGTGTCAAAGGTTGAGTTTGTGGAAGTTAGGCGCAAAAACCCCCTAAAACGCCCCAAAATGGTCATCTCACGCCCCAAATTGGTCCTCTCACGCCCCAAATTGGAGTTGTCGTGTCTTAATGTATCCGATCAAGATCTAGAAAGCTTAAGTGAATAAAATATGACATTATCGAGCTTTAAAAACTTGCAATAGGTTGTGTTTGTAGAAGTTAGGCGCGAAACCCCCCTTAAACGCCCTAAAATTGCCATTTCATGTCCCAAAGTGAACTTGTCGTGTCTAAGCATGTGCAATCAAGACCTAAAAGATTAAGTGAATAAAATATGACATGAACAAGCTTTAAAAACGTGTAATAGGTGGTGTTTGTAGAAGTTAGGTGTGAAAACCCCCTAAAACGCCCAAAAATGGACCTTTCACGCCCCAAAGTGAACTTGTCGTGTCTAAACGTGTGCAATCAAGATCCCGAAAGCTTAAGTGAGTTAAATATGACATGAATGAGCTTTAAAACCGTGTAATAGGTCTAGTTTGTAG
>SNQN01000091.1:205833-235929 GCA_008642245.1 Bassia scoparia
ACGGCGAAACCCCCCTTAAAACGCCCCAAAATGGCCCTCTAACGCCCCAAATGGAGTTGTCGTTTCTTAACGTGTCCACCTCAAAGACCTAGAAAGCTTAAGTGAATTAAAATATGTGACATTATCGAGCTTAAACTTGTAGTTAGGTTGCGTCTGTAGAAGTTAGGTGCGAACACACACTAAAACGCCTTAAAATGGCCCTTTCACCCACCAAGTGAAACTTGTATGTCTAAACATGTGCATTTCAAAACCTAAAAAGCTTAAATGTATAAAAATATGACATGAAAAGAGCTTAAAAAACTTGTAATAGGTTGCGTTTGTAGAAGTTAGGTGCGAGAAACCCCTAAAACGCCAAAAATGCACCTTTTCACCCCCAAATTGGAAGTTGTCGTTTCTTAATGTGCCACTAAACCTAGAAAGCTCAAGTGAATAAAATATGATATTATCGAGCTTTAAATACATGTATTAGGTGCGTTTGTAGAAGTTAGGCGGAAAACCCCCTAAACGCCAAAAAATTGCCCCTTCACGCCTAAAGTAACTGTCGATGTCTAAACGATATGCAATGAGACTAAAAGCTATAAACGTCAATAAAATATGACATGAACGAGCATTAAAACCGTGTAAAGGTTGCCTTTGTATAAGTTAGGTGCGAAAACCCACTAAAATTGCCCAAAATGGCCCTTTCACGCCCAAAAGTGAACTTGTCGTGTCTTCCCCTGTTAATCCATACTTACAAAGCTTAAGTGAATAAAATATGACATGACTGAGCTTTAAAAAGTTGTAATAGGTTGCGTTGTAGAAGTTTAGCGCGAAAACCTCTAATAGCCCAAGAATGGCCCTTTTCCCGCCCTAAAGTGTACTTGTCGTGTCTAATTTTGTGCAATCAAGACCATAAAAGCTTAAGTGAATAAAATATGACATGATCGATCTTTAAAACCGTGTCATAGGTTGAGTTTGTAGAGTTAGGCGCGAAAACCCCCTAAAAGCCCCAAATGGCCATCTCACGCCCAAATTGAGAGTTGTCTGTCTTAACGGTCCGATCAAGACTAGAAAGCTTAAGTGAATTAAATATGACATTATCGAGATTTAAAAACTTGTAATAGGTTGCGTTGTAGAAGTTAGGCGCGAAACCCCTAAAAGCCTAAAATGCCTTTCACGCCCCAAAGTTAACTTGTCGCGTCTAAACATGTTCAATCAAGACCTAAAAGCTTAAGTGAATAAAATATGACATGAACAAGCTTAATTTAAAACCGTGTAATAGGTGGCGTTTGTAGAAGTTAGGCGCGAAAACCCTCTAAAACACCCAAAAATGGCCCTTTCACGCCCTAAGTGAACTTGTCGTGTATAAACGTGTGCAATCAAGATCCCGAAAAGCTTAAGTGAGTTAAATATGACATGAACGAGCTTTAACCGGTTGTAATAGGCTAGTTTGGTAGAAGTTAGGCAGGAAGACGCGCCGAAAACGCCCCAAAAGGCCTCCTAACGCCCCAAATTGGAGTTGTCGTTTCTTAACGTGTCCACTCAAGACCTAGAAAGCTTAAGTGAATAAATATGACATTTCGAGCTTTAAAACTTGTAGTAGGTTGTGTTTGTAGAAGTTAGGCGCGAAAACCCCTAAAACGCCCAAAAAACCGCCCCAAAGTGAACTTATCATGTCTAAACGTATGCAATGAAGACCAAAAAGCTTATGTCAAAAAATTGAAATGAACGGGCTTTAAAACCGTGTAAGAGGTTGCGTTTGTATAAGTTAGGTGCGAAAACCTTCTAAAATGGCCCAAAATGCCCTTTTCACGCCCCATGTGAACTTGTCGTGTCTTAACCTGTTCAATCCAGACCTACAAAGCTTAAGTGAATTAAATATGACATTATCGAGCTTTAAAAACTTCTAATAGGTTGCGTTTGTAGAAGTTAGGCGCGAAAACCCCCTAAACGCCCCAAAATGGCCATCTCACGCCCAAATTGGAGTTGTACGTGTCTAACGTGTCGATCAAGACCTAGAAAGCCTAAGTGAATTAAATATTACATTATCGAGATTTAAAAACTTCTAATAGGTTGCGTTTTGTAGAGTTAAGCGCATAACCCGCCCTAAAACGCCCTAAATGCCCGTTCACGCCCCAAAGTGAACTTGTCGTGTCTAAACATGTGCAATCAAGACCTAAAAAGCTTAAGTGAATAATATATGACATGAACAAGCTTTAATTTAAAACCGTGTAATAGGTGGCGTTTGTAGAAGTTAGGCGCGAAAACCCCCTAAAACACCCAAAAATGGTCCTTTCACGCCCCAAAGTGAACTTGTCGTGTCTAAACGTGTGCAATCAAGATCCCAAAAGCTTAAGTGAGTAAAATATGACACGAATGAGCTTTAAAACCGTGTAATAGGTCTAGTTTGTAGAAGTTAGGCGCAAAAACCCCCCTAAAATGCCCCAAAATGGCTCTCTAACGCCCCAAATTGGAGTTGTCGTTCTTAACGTATCCACTCAAGACCTAGAAAGCTTAAGTGAATAAAATWTSACATTATCGAGCGTTAAAAACTTGTAATAGGTTGCGTTTGTAGACTTTAGGCGCGAAACACCCTTAAAACGCCTTAAAATGTCCCTTTTCACGCCCCAAAGTGAACTTGTCTTGTCTAAACATGTGCAATCAAGACCTAAAAAGCTTAAGTGAGTAAAATATGACATGAACGAGCTTTAAAACCATGTAATAGGTCTAGTTTGTATAAGTTAGGCGCGAAAACCACCTGAAACGCCCCAAATTTGAGTTGACGTTTCTTAACGTGTCCACTCAAGACCTAAAAAGCTTAAGTGAATAAAATCTGACATTATCGAGCTTTAAAAACTTMTAGCAGGTTGCGTTTGTATAAGTTAGGCGCGAAAACCCCTAAAACGCCCAAAAATGGCCCTTTCACGCCCCAAAGTGAACTTACCGTGTCTAAACGTATGCAATGAAGACCTAAAAAGCTTATGTCAATAAAATTTGACATGAATGAGTTTTAAAACTGTGTAATAGGTTGCGTTTGTGTAAGTTAGGTGCTAAAATGGCCCAAAATGGCCCTTTTCATACCCAAAGTGAACTTGTCGTGTCTTAACGTGTTCAATCCAGACCTTCAAAGCTTAAGTGAATAAACTTTGACATGAGCGAGCTTTAAAAACTTGTAATAGGTTGCGTTTGTAGAAGTTTGGCGCGAAAACCCTCTAATACGCCCAAAAATGGCCCTTTCCCTCCCTAAAGTGTACTTGTCGTGTCTAATTTTATGCAATCAAGACCTTAAAAGCTTAAGTGAATAAAATATGACATGATCGATCTTCAAAACCGTGTCATAGGTTGAGTTTGTAGAAGTTAGACGCGAAAACCCCCTAAAACGCCCCAAAATGGCCATCTCACGCCCCAAATTGGAGTTGTCGTGCCTAAACATGTCCGATCAAGACCTAGAAAGCTTAAGTGAATTTAATATGACATTATCGAGTTTTAAAAACTTGTAATAGGTTGCGTTTGTAGAAGTTAGGCGCGAAACCCCCCTAAAACGACCTAAAATGGCCCTTTCACGCCCCAAATGAACTTGTCGTGTCTAAACATGTGCAATCAAGTCCTAAAAAGATTAAGTGAATAAAATATGACATGAACAAGCTTTAAAATCGTGAATAGGTGGCGTTTGTAGAAGTTAGGCACGAAAACTCCTTATAACGCCGAAAAATTGCCCTTTCATGCCCCAAAGTGAACTTGTCGTGTCTAAACGGTTGCAATCAAGATCTAAAAAGTTTAAGTGAGTAAAATATGACATGAATGAGCTTTAAAAATGTGTAATAGGTATAGTTTGTAGAAGTTAGGCGCGAAAACCCCCTAAAACGCCCCAAAATGGCCCTCTCACGCCCCAAATTGGCGTTGTCGTTTCTTAACGTGTCCACTCAAGACCTAGAAAGCTTAAGTGAATAAAATATGACATTATCGAGCTTTAAACGATTGTAATAGGTTGCGTTTGTAGAAGTAAGTTATCTGCGAAACACCCCTAAAACGCCCTAAAATGGCACTTTTCACGCCCCAAAGTGAGCTTGTCGTGTTTAAACATGTGCAATCAAGACCTAAAAAGCTTAAATATATAAAATATAACATGAAAGAGCTTAAAAAACTTGTAATAGGTTGTGTTTGTAGAAGTTAGGCGCGAGAACCGCTAAAACGCCCAAAAATGGCCCTTTCACGCCCCAAATTGGAGTTGTCGTTTCTTAACGTGTCCACTCAAGACCTAGAAAGATTAAGTGAATAAAATATGACATTATCGAGCTTTTAAAACTTGTAATAGGTTGCGTTTGTAGAAGTTAGGCGCGAAAACCCCCTAAAACGCCCAAAAATGACCCTTTCTCACCCCAAAGTGAACTTGTCATGTCTAATTGTGTGCAATCAAGACCTATAATGCTTAAGTGATTAAAATATGACATGATTGAGCTTTAAAACCGTGTAATAGGTTGAGTTTGTAAAAGTTAGGCGCGAAAACCCCCTAAAACGCCCCAAAAAAGCCCTTTCACGTCCCTAATTGGAGTTGTCGTGTCTTAACGTGTCCAATCAAGACCTCGAAAGCTTAAGTGAATAAAATATGACATGATCGAGTTTAAAAAAACTTGTAATAGGTAGATTTTGTAGAAGTTAGGCGCGAAAACCCTTAAAAACGCCCAATAATTTGCATGTCATGAATGTCATTTTGTTTTTATTTGGAATTGTTTRAACTAACTCTAAAATTTACAGGAAAAGTATACTCATAACCTTTTTGAGTCTCAGGCTAGTGACTCACCGTTCGATCCCAACGAAGTCTTCTTTGAGACGGTTGGTGGGTATCGAAAGGTTTAGGTTCATGGGTTCGGGTGAGATGGAGCTTATCTCTATTATGAGAAAAGCTTGCTTCGGCACGACGGATCAGGCTATTCTCTATCGGTTTCCACTCAGGTTACACAAATGTCTGAGGAAATGGTGCGAGATAGGGCGGAGTTAGCAYAGAGAGACCGCCAACGAGATGAGGAGCATCGCCATCTAGCGGAGGAGCATCACCTTTTAGTGGAGAAGCAAAAGCAGCAGGATGCGTACATGGAGCAGATGAACGCTTTCATGAGGCAGTTCGACGATCCGCCTCCCTTTCCTAGATGCTTCCCCGACGACCGCACAGACGGTTCTGGAGCATTCGTAGCGTCTTAGCAGTTCTTAGTTAGATTTGGATTTATTTTATCGTACGTTGTTATTTGTTACATTTTCACCTAAAATTTTTAGAAACTATATTGAGTTAATCATGCATGTATTACGACTTGATTATATCTAATATAAAATTTAATTTTTGTATATTTATTCTGTTTTTCGTTAACATTTATTTTTATTTCTTCTGTATATTCCATATACAGAAAACAAATAAGTGAAAAAAGCGACGAGATATATATAAAAAAAAGCGGGAAATAGCTTTTAGTGACCGATAATCGATCGCTAAATACATTTTTCCATCCAAAAAAATAGAGGGAGAGAGTATTTAGCGACCGATTTTCGGTCACTAATAGCGACCGAAATTACATTGGACGGTATTGGTGACCGACAATCGGTCGCTAAATACATTTTTCCCTCCAAAAAAATAGAGGGAAAAAGTATTAAGCGACCGATTGTCATGCAATTTCGGTCACTATTAGTGACCGAAAATCGGTCCCTAAATACGTTTTTCCTCCATTTTCCAGTCTCGTTTCCCAATCAAAAAACTGTSGGAAATTCGGTCGGTGATATATGAACGACCGATTTTTGGTCTCTAGATTTTTTTAGCGACGAGGSTGAAGCCGATTGACGTTAGCGACTGATTTTCCGTCGCTAAACCGCGTTAGCGACCGAAAATCGGTCGCTAATGTCGTTCGCCCTAACCAGTTTTTCTTGTTGGGATCGGCTATTCAATTTGGGGAGACACTTATGGGTGTCTATAGAAGCCCCACTTTGACTAAGTCTGGGGAGAAGTTTGTTCTCGTAAGACAAAAGTCAAAGTATTCGATTCAGGACGGAGGATAACTCAAGACGTTCTGCGATCTCAAGTTATCCTTTTCGCCGGTACCTGCAAAACAACGGTTAYTTTTACCTATAATCGCGTCCCATGCGGCTGTGTTCCCTCGGAAGCTCTTAGATCCTTGGGCGATGTTGTGTGTGGATTTCCTTCGGTTAGTAGAAACCTCCGGATGTCTCCCTTTGGCTAGTAGAAGCCTATGAGTGCCAATGATGTGTGTGAATTTCCTTCGGTTAGTAGAAACCTTCGGATGTCTCCCTTCGGCTAGTAGAAGCCTAGAGGCGCAATTATGCTTGTAAATTTCCTTCGATTGGTAGAAACCTCCGAATTATCTTTCTTCGGCTAGTAGAAGCCTAGGGGCCCCAATGATGTTTGTGAATTTCCTTTGGTTCGTAGATACCTCCGGATTTTCTGCCTTCGGCTAGTAGAAGCCTAGGGGCTCCAATGATGTTTGTGAATTTCCTTCGGTTAGTAGAAGCCTTTGGATGTCTCCCTTCGGCTAGTAGAAGCTTAAGGGCGCCAATGATGTTTGTGAATCTCCTTCGGTTAGTAGAAACCTCCGGATGTCTCCCTTCGGCTAGTAGAAGCCTAGGGGCGCCAATGATGTTGTGAATCTCCTTTGGTTAGTAGAAACTTTGGATGTTCCTTTCGGCTATAAAATCCTAGAGGCCGCAATGTTGTTAAATATCCTTCAGTAGTAGAAACCTCCAGATGTCTCCTTCGGTTAGTAGAAGCCTAGGGGCGCCAATGGTGTATGAATATCCTTCGTTTAGAAGAAACTCCGGATGTCTCCCTTTGGCTAGTAGAAGCCTAGGGGCGCCAATGGTGTATGAATATCCTTTAAGGTAATTGAAACCTCCGGATGTCTCCCTTCAGCTAGTAGAGGCCTGGGGGAAAAAGAAGCGATTGTATGTTGTTCTTTACGTCTTATAGACGAAGGTAGGGTTGATGTGTTTGTTTGAGAATCGATCTAATAATGACTTTTTGATGCTTCAATAATCATGTAATAGGCTTTGTGAGTTACTTTTCACCTCACAACGACCTTGAAATTATGTCTCAAAAGTCATATATGCGATGTTTTGGGTTGAAATGTATGAAACTGGGTCCAAATGGGTTATGAACACCCTTGACTCATGTATTGAACTCATTTGCAGGATGTCAGATTCCTTAAATGATGCATATAGAGTCGGTTCAATTGTTCTTCATTCCAATCATCGGAACAAGTGGACTGCCTAGTCAGATACGAGAGTTGCTGGATGAGGCTCCAGGGTCTGAGTGGCATGCTACTCGTTCTTTGCCTCATGATTTCACAGGAGTAACACTCCTTTGCTTTGTCTTTTGTTTCATCTTTTGATTCTTGTTCGTTCTTTTGGCTGACTTGACATTTGTGATGACATAGTTCAACCGGGCTGGATCGGAGCGCATACTCAGGCTCGTGGATTCTTTGAAGTGGAACCTATGTATTCAGCGAGCTCGTCAGGCAAACAGTCTTTTGCTTGACTAGGTGTGTATCTACTTGTGCTTTCATCTCGATCAAAGTCAGTCATTTGTGCCTCAGCCTCCTCCATTCATGTGCCAACCTCAGTTTYTGCCTCCACACATGCCTCAGTATATGTCTCAGTCCCCGTTGCAACCACAAACTCAACTTTAATTGCAATCTCAGCCTCATCCTTTGTTCAAGTTTCAACTGTTTCCTAGTCTTCAGRCATTCGTTTCTTAGCCTTGACCTTCTACGAGTAGTGCGACGAGTCAATCGCTTCAGGTTTCGGTATGTCACCCTTAGATGCTGCTTGTTCTGCCTCCAAATAGCTATCCTTACATGTTTTCGAGGACTACCGACAACGCTCGTACTAGTGTTGAGGATCAGGGGACTGAAGATCTTTAGGGCTATTTTTTTAGCCTTGTATTTACAACAATACTATGGGTTTGTGTGTGTATGCATGTGTATGATGTATGTATGTATGCATGACTGTGTAACTCAATGACTTTTGTGACTCTATAACTTTGTGACCCAATGAAAAAAGATGGACTTTTTTTTGTGAATCAAATGAAGCGTCGTGCTTTTGCGATTATTTTTTACTTAGAGACCCACTTGGCGATGTGGTAGCCTAAGAAAGAGTTGAGGAGAGAGCCAGGGGAGTGCGAAATGCTTTGATGCYACGCTTCGAGGAGAATGCATGGAGACTACTGCAGTCTGATAGCTTAAGGAAAGGTTGAGGAGAGTCCCTCAAGATGTGTGCAACAATAGGCTAAAGGTTTMAGAAAAGAAAAGGCTAGAATTTGTGACTATAGGTGAGTGGATGGGGAGTTGATGTGGTTGGCTACATGATGTTGGTTCAAGCTCGAGTCTATGTTGAATGCTATGTTAGGAATTTATGCTACCACCATTAAGGGAGTCAAACTAACTAGAAGAGTGAACTTCAGAATATCATTGGGTATTGAGTCGGAACTCGAGGAGAGGCTTCCTCCGTATCCTTTTGGAAACAGACTGTCGTAGTTCTTGTTGATAATTTGGACAAAGCCTCGTGTGAGAGGGCTTTTYTGGATGTAATGTGAGGCAATGGTTAAGGGTAAAGAAAGAAAAGGAAAAGGCTCAAGCTACCCAATGTAGCCCCCAGGGTGCGCAGTGTGCTTTTTTTATTTTTGCATTTGAACTTGGATTTTTGAATTGAACTTGAATTTGTACTTTGAATTTTTATTTTGATTTTGTTCCTTTTCATTTTTTTACACTTGCTTATTTTTGCACATGTCTTTTCCTACGCACCACTTGAATTCATAAGGTTAGGTAGATGTGGGTGTTGAAAGAAAGATAGACATAGTTAAAGTGTTTATGGCTCAAAGGGTTGCAAGGGATTGAATGAATACAAGAAATGGGAAAGGGATGATTTCTTGTGGAGTTTGAGAAAGATGGCCTCTCTTGGCAATGTCCATTAGTTAATTTGATTAGGAAATCCACTCTTCTAGTTAGTTTGGTTCCATTAAAGTTAGTAGTACAAACTTTATGGAGGTTAGAAAAAGAATGAAGAAAATGAAATTTTTATTGATTTCAAATGAATTTATTATACGAAAGCTAAATGTAGAAATAGATCCTAATCCTAATGACATAGACTCGAAGAATAAAAAGACATGACAAATGGTCTAGGTGAAGGGACACTCCGACTCAATCCTAAAGTTGAAATCTGAYTTGACTCTTTTCTACCATTCGAATTCGTCAAATATTTGACCCTCTCTGGTAACAAATTGAAATTTGCGACCGTCGAGTGCGGTAATCTCCAAGGGTTTTGTGCCATCCACGATCAATGTTGTCAACAGGAGCAAACCGCTTGACTGGATCGAAAGACGCATAGTTCACCACCTCTTGAATACTTGCTTCGTCTTCCTCTTTGTCCATGCCGAAAAATAAGCCCATGTCCATAGAATCAATGACAGGTGGTATCGTCTTGACAAAATCACTGACTCTATGTTCAATGAAACCACAATCATGAAAAATTTCAAGTCCTAGATATTCTTCGCCGCTAGGAGTTCGAAGTGGTTCAGGAAAATCATAACTCGGAACATTTTCTCTATCTCGTTCAAAGTATCCATTGAGAGTAAGCTCATACAAAGGAATCAGAGGCTCATTGTTTGGCTCATTGAATTCTTCCTCATAYAGGTGTACTTCGATGTTTGCTCTTTCATTTCCTCTTTAGTAGGCGAATAACCTAGTCCGAACTTGTCATTCTTTTGTGGCAAATCAAAAAGAAGAGGAGGAAGCTCCTTGTTAGATCCTAATGCCATTCCTGGAAAGTAGCCTTGCTTCATGAGTATGGTATGGATAGTGTGATTAGCATCGCAAGGTGATTCTTCGATCATGGAAGTGGTAAATCCTCAAAGTTCCTCATCTTCATCGTCATGTTGGACTTGTAAGGTAGACTTACCTTTTGCTTGAATCTTCATGGGAGAAGCATCAATAACTATTGGAGCGTCATGGAGAAGTAACTTGACCTTTTGATGATAGGATGAGGCAACAACACCTAACTCATGAAGCCAAGGACGTCCAAGTAGTGATTGAAAGAGGTTGTAACATCCATTACATGGAATTTTGTTCACTTCTCTATTYGGCCAGTAGCAATGTTGAGCTAAACAAGGCCTAGAGCTTGCCTCTTGGAATTATCATAAGCGCGGATTGTTTGTGTATTGACTTGAAGATCATCAATTAAAATTCCGAGCTTTTTCGCGGTCCTTAAAGGACAAACATTGATGGCAAATCCATTACCAACCATTGTCGTTGGGATGTTGAATTGCCTATAGATTACGGTGATGTGTAGGGCCTTGTTGTGATGGGGTCCCTAAGGTGGTAACTCATCATCAGAAAAGACTACGTAAGGTGAAACACCATGATTAGTTATGAAGTTAACGAACCCTTCAGGAGTTGTTTCACTTGAGACGCTAAGTGCAATAAGAGCCTTAAAAAGCGCTTTGCGATGACTATTTGGGGTGACAATTAATTGCCATACGTTCAGTTCAACCTTATTTTTTTTTAGTTGCTTGATGATAAGATTTTTCTCTTGAGGTGAGAGAATAGGAATGTCATTAGCGTCATGTTGTGGTGTAGGATTAAGAACACGACCACTCGTAGTGAGCAATTGCACATCAGTTTGCGCTTTGATAATGTCCTCGTCGTCAAATTCTTCTTCATGATCTTCTCTAGCCATCACTTGATGAGAAGCGACATTGTCGAGATAATTGTCTTCATCATCGCTTTCCTAACAACCATTAACAGAAGTGTCATTAACAAGTGGAATGTCCTTGATTGCTTGATCAACTGGACAAACGAGAGTAGTTTCTTCATCGAAAGAGATCATGAGAGCTGTAGGAGGATTCYATGTGATGTTTGGCTTCTTTGTGCCTAGGGGAATTGGGAGACTTCCATCCTTTACCATGTCTTGGATTGTATCCTTTAGCTTGTTGCATTCCTCGATGGTGTGACCCCGACCTTGATGATACTGACAATATTTTTCGGGATCCCATTTGGGGAATCATCTTTCTGGATCAGGGGTTGGGCCGATTGGTGAGATCTTCCCCTTGCTTTGGATACGCTCAAATGCTTGGGTATAAGTCATTCCCAATGGAAAATATTCACGTTTTGGACGCTTGTAGCCTTGACTCCAAGAGAACTCCGGAGTGCGGAAACATTGTTTAAAGAATTGTCCTTGTTATTATTCCATTTAGGTTTTGTGTGGGAACTACCTTCTTTCAATAAGTCATCCTTAATGGTTATGCCAACGTGGTAGACGTTATCGAAAGTTTCAAGTCCTATGTAGCGAAGATGATTCCGGTATTTTGGTTGCAAATTCGATATGAAAGTTTGAACCATCTCAGCTTTAGGTGGAGTGCGAACCAATTACGCAGCTGCTTCCTTCCACCTAGAGAGAAATGTGGTGACGCCTTCTTTTTCACCTTGTTTCAAAATTTCATGCTCACGAGTGGAAGCTTGAGTTTGAATGTTCCCTTTGTAGCGAGACATGAAAGCGAGAGCAACATCTTCCCATGTTTTAGTTTCCTTTTCAGATAAGGAGAAGAACCATTTTTGGCACACTACAGCGAGTGAGAGTGGAAAGACCTTTTGATAAAGAGATGCATAAACTCCTTTGAGGCTCAAAGTGGCCTTGAAATCCTTGAGATGGAAGCGTGGATCATCAGTGGGCTTGAATTAAGGAAGATCATTGGCGGAAAACTTGTCAGGAAGCTTGGTTGAGGACGAGATTTCATCGTCCCAATTCTCATAGTAAGAGGCCCAATCCATGTGCTTCTTGATGAGTCTTTCAAAGTTCTTGGAGAAAGCGTTTTCACCGTTGTCAACCTTGGTAGTGAGCTTTTCTATCATTGTAGTCAAGTTTTCAACGTGCTTGGTGAGATTGTTGTTCTTCTTGTTTACTACATCCAATTCGGGTGATTGACACATCTTCTTCGAAGTTTGATTTGTTGAAGGAAGCTCAATTAGATATTCGACTTGATCACGAACTAACCTTTGATTAGCCTTGTGAGTCCAACTAGAGTTCTCAATGTTGAATTCTGCGATGTAACAAGTCTTCCTTTTAATAATGACGCTTCATTTGACTCATYGACTCAATGCATGCTCTTAACATGGCCATCTTCCTAAATGCATGAACTAAAAAAATTTTACATGTATGCAAGACCAAAGTTTTCCTCGATTTCTTTTTCAATTTTTTCCTTTTTTTATTTTTATTATTAGCTCTTTTTTTCGATTTTTGGCTTTTTTTATTTTTCTTTTCTTTTCGTAGAAAACAATGGCCTTTATACTGTATGAAAAAAATCCATGTTTAATCTTGAGTCTAACTAAAAATAGTCATGATCTACATGCTTGTGTGATGGGCCAAGTCCAATACATAAAGATCCTAATATACAAGGCTAAAAAGTCCCAATATGCACATATTGATCACTCAACATAAATCATGAGTTCAAGTCCCTTTAAAGTCTGGATCTAAGAGAACGAATGGTCAGCTTGGTTAAGTCAAAGAGATACCACGCCTAAAAGTATAGCTTGGTCCAAACTTCACCACTAGCAATTAGCAATGTATGGCCAAGTTACCTCTTATCTACACGCAACAAGKAACACGTGCACACGCGGCATGAGTGGGATAGGACTTTCCTTAGCCATATGATCAAGTAACCATACGCACCAAAGTGGTTTCCCCCCATAAGGCGATCTCGATTATAAAACATACCCATATATGAGACCATGGATCCTAAGGTGTGACCCTATTCGAATGGGCCACAGGCAATCTACACAATTTAATGAAAAAGATCGATGGTATTACGAGACTTTCAAGTCTTTCCACTTCACCTAACGGTGATTATCTCTAGTGAAGTTGTCATTTTGTAGGCGTGTGCCCTTATCGGGCCTACGTTTTACGTCAATTTTGTTGGTGGGCTTGAGCCACAGATCCCGCACGTGAGTGCATTGGGGTAGTGTTGTTGACTGGGGAATCGCCACCATGCTAATTTAATGGCCCCACTGTTTAATCCATTAACTAAGTCATGGGTTCGAGGACGTGGTACGGAAAGAATCATTGACCCAATCTGCCCGCATGTAGCGGCCTCTACTCGGACTCATTATAATTCTATTCGATCAAATTCATTGAATACACAATAACTTAGCAATTTTATCTTTAGGAAGTGCTCTAACCTTAGAAATCTATTAAAAGGTGAGTTTCTATTTTGCAAAAACCACTACCTAGCCGAATTATTGTGATCACTTCAAATTAATAAAATTCATAAGGTGCTAAAATTCAATTTGTCCATGATTAATCTGAATTTAATGTGATTCAACAATTGCAGGTCTTGTTTAAGTAATATAAAAAAGTGATTTCATGCATAAACAATATCAACATACATATAGGATAATGGTTAGTATGGAATAATAGAAAACTCAAATATTCAAATCAAACTTACCTTGTTTCGCTATCAATCCCAAGAGAAAACAAAGGTTAGTTTATCAAAAACTTTGCTTTGACTTGAATCGCTCGCTTATCACAACAAAAAAGATTGTTAGCATTGGCAATTACGATTAAAGCAATTGCGATAAAGCGATAAAGATTGAAAACTAATGATTTTACATGATTGAAATTTAAGAAGCGAAATTATAATTTATATGATTGAAATTTAAAAGCGAAATTATAATGTTAATGAAAAACAATAATAAATAAAAAAGTAAAGAGATAATTGAATTGAAGAGCCTCGGAATTTGTACCTTGATTCGTAAAGAAACGACTCCGAAAGTAACGACGGATTTGAGAAATTTAGATTTTTATGAGTGATTTGTGAGAGGGAATTTTGAATTGCCTTAAACACAAGTGAATTCGTTGATTGAAGTTGATTTTCGTTTTTGTTTGATTAAGCACCGAGAGCATGTATTTATAGGCATATGGGAAAAGATAAGTAAAAAAGATATATGGAATACGGTTACAACCATATATAACTTATGACGTAGAGCTCCATTTGAGGTGTGCCATATACCGTTGGATAGTTCTTGATCTCTAGTTTCCAACGCATTTTGTCTCACATCCAAAATTCCTTGTAAATCAAAAGTTATTAGCATACCAGTGACGAGTATAAGACCAACCGTATATACGGTCCAAAGAACCGTATGCACGGTAGAGACATCACCGTATATACGGTAAAGCCATTCGTATATACGGTAGTGTCTTTCGTATATACCGATGGGCTGATGTGGATGCTGACTGGGTGGCTACGTCAGCGATTCGTGCTTTGTTCTATCTATCTTTTCGTTCGGGAATTAATACCCTTGTTTTTGCATCTAATCTACTATCCAATTAACCTTTATCCACTTGTGGATTAACATGATTAATCTTCTAGAATATTRCGGATAATTCCCGAATTTTCTGAATTTATCTGGGAATTTCTGAATTTATTTATTTTCYAAAAATCATTTTGCAAACTTGTAAAAATCATAGAAAATCAGAGAAAAATCAGAAAAATTATTTAAAAATATTGGCGAAGTCATAAATTTGAGAGGAATAATATGAAAATAAAAAATCTTAGAAAAGACCTTTAGAAATAGTTCTAAAAAATCGTTTTTACTAAGAAAAATGCCCTAAAAATAGAAAATAATAAAAAATAAATAAAAATATGTACTTTCCGCCTATTATAGTGTTCTCAACATATGATTTCAAACTCAACTTTAATTCAATTATCGTACATTGCACAGAAAAAATGAATGGCTCTTTCTATCTTTAGAGTCTATCTAGGGTTTCTCCTTTTCTGTGTTTCCTTTTGGGTGAAGCCATGGCTAAAACTCGATCCCAAAGAGGAAGAAAGGGTCAGGCTTTGCAATCGAAACAATCTCACGCTTAAAAGACTACTATTCACAAAAAATCGATGGGTACCAAGCATCAAGGGCATGATATGGCGGTTGCTCCCACCTCCGGTGATGCTTGGGTTTCGGATCTGGAAGTCAGCTCGAAGGAGGAGGAATTTGGGGTGATTCTCTATCCTAGGTCGTCTCTTCAATCGGTTCAACAGAAAGCTCGATTGCGCGTTCAATTTTCTGATGTTATGGAGTTTCAAGCGAAACAGGGGATTGGTTCTGGTACGGTGGTGGCTGCTCCTTCGACAGTGGTTGCGCCTGTTCCTTCTGGGCCTAAGGTAATTCGATCCATTAATTTTGACATTGCTGATAATGGGGATTCTCCTCAGCTTAACCCTAATTCTGGACTTGCGAGAATTCAATCGGACTTGGCTACTGTTRCGGTGAGCACTGTAGCTACTGTTTCGGTGACCACTGTTCCATTGGCTACTGTTCCGATGACCACTATTCCTTTGGCTACTGTTCGATCTGCTGCTATGACTAATTCTGCTCAAATTTACCCTAATTCTGCTATGACTAGGACTGTAACTAAACCACAAATTGACCTTATTAATATTAATGATGAGCTCTTTTTTCGGGATACAGCGGTGGTTTGCTTTATTGTGGGTGCCAAACCGCCTCCATTAGTGGTGGAGGGTTTCATTAAGCGTATTTGGGGTAAATTTTGTGTTGATGTGATGGCTCCGATTGGTAATGGGGGTCATGTTGTTRGCTTTTTGGACCAAGGAGGGGTTGATCAAGCTCTTAAGGGCTTTTTCAGCTTTGYCAGAAAACCTATGATTGTGAAGAAATGGCATCCTGATGATGGTGTCATTGACACAACTCTCAAATCTCTTCCTATTTGGGTGCAACTTCCTGAGTTCAATGTGAAATATTGGGGGGTTTCTTGCCTCARTAAATTGGTGGGTGGTATTGGCACTTTGGTGAAGGTGGTTGAATATACCGCTTCAAAGAAACGACTCAAATATGCTAGGATTTTGGTGAAGGTCCAAGTGGATCAGGATATGCCCGATTCTTTTGAATTTATTAATGAACATGGGATTGAGGTCACACAGAAGATTCATTATGAATGGAAACCTGTGCTACGCTTAAAGTGTAAGAAGCTAGGACATGAGGAGGCTCATTGCCGATGGAAGCCCAAGCAAATGTGGAAACCTAAGGTGGTTGAGGCCAATGCACCTAATCCTAAGCCATTGGACTCTATGGATGGGGTTGATTCCCATGCTCCTAGGGATGCCTCTAAGGGGCCTGAGCAGCAACCCATCATTGATGTACACCCCCCTGGGTTTCAACTAGTCTCTAAAGGGGGCAAATCTGCATCTAGGATGCCTGCACCCACTCTTGTCACCAATCAATTTTCAGCTTTGGATGATCCTGATTTACCTGGTCTTTCTTTTGGTTTTGGGGTAGCTTTGGCTTGCATGGGAGATGCTTCTGGGGGGATGACAACCCCCATCCACCATGGATAATCTGCTCTTTTGGAACACTAGAGGGCTCAACAGGAGGGATAAGCAAATGCAGGTGAGACATTTAGCACTCACCAATAATGTGAAATTGTTGTGTCTTCTAGAAACCAAGGTCAAGGCTCGAGGTTTAGGGGCTTTGTACCTTACTATTTGTCCTGGATGGTGTATTACAAGCAATATTCTTTGGAATGGCAAGGGTAGAGTGGTTCTAGCTTAGGATCCCAAATGTTTTCAAGTGGATATTAGATTTTGCTCTGATTAGTGTGTGCATTGTTATGTTGTGATTCCTCAGACTCAGAAAGGTTTTTTTTGCACTTTTGTTTATGCCCAAAATGCTAGGGAGGATAGGCTGCGGCTTTAGGATGATCTCATTTCCCTTGCTAGGGATATACAGAAGGCATGGCTTGTTGGTGGTGATTTTAATACTTGCTTCTCTAATGAAGAGAMATCTGCTCCTATGGTGGACAAAAGAGGTATGACTGAATTTAGGTCTAGTATGACTGCTTTATCAATGGTAGATGTTAAGTTTTCTGGTAGATTTTATACATGGACTAACAAGCAAGATGGGGATCAACGATTGTTTACAAAGATTGATCGGGTTTTGACCAATGCACATTGGACTCATTTATTTGATACTGCAGAGGTTACCTTCCTACTAGAAGGTACTTCTGATCACACCCCTGGTTTGCTTAGATGCTATAAAGATGCCCCAGGTTTGAAGCCTTTTCGTTTCTTTAACATGTGGACTCAACACTCCCAGTTTTCCTCTATTGTTCAAAAGCACTGGAACACTCATATCCCGGGACATACTATGTTTAGAATTTGTCAAAGATTAAGGAACATGAAGGGTGACCTCAGGTTCTTGAATGAATCTGTGTTTGGTGATGTGGTGGGAGCTGAGAAAATTGCCAATGCCACTTTGTTGAAATGTCAGGCTGCTTTGCATGAGGACCCTAGTAGTTCAGTTTTGAAACAGCAGGAAAGCACAYCTGCTCTTGATTACAAGGAGGCTCATCAGCATAGTCTTGCCTTTTTGAGACAAAAAGCTAAACTGGATTGGATAGTTTTTTGTGATGAAAATACTAAGCTCTTCCACAATGCTTTGAAAGCCAGGACAAGTAGGAACAGAATCAATACTATGCAACAGGCTAATGGAACTTGGCTCATTGATCCTTCAGAAGTGTGTGCAACTTTTCTGTCCCATTTTTCTTCCTTCATGCAAGGAAGTGTTGGTGTCTCTCCTATCCGGATGAAAATTAGGGATCAAGGACCTCTTCTTTCTACCAGCATGCACCAGGAACTTAATCTTGATTTTTCTAATGAGGAGATCAAACATGCTTTCTGGTTTGTCCCTGTTGACAAAGCACCAGACCTTGATGGTTATGGGAGTGGTTTCTTCAAGGCTGCTWGGAGTGTTATTGGTGTTGAGGTGTGCCAAGCTGTGAGAGAGTTTTTTCTCAATGGTAAACTCCTAAAATCTGTTGGATCTGCTTCTATTTTTTTGGTTCCAAAATGTGCTTGTCCCTCAAAGGTGACTGATTACAGGCCCATAGCTTGTTGCTCTATGCTCTACAAAGGTATTTCTAAGCTTCTCTGCAGCAGATTGAAGACTGTTCTACCTTCCTTGATCTCACAAACACAGGGTGCTTTCTTTGAGGGTAGGAATATTATTCATAATATTTTTGTCTGTCAGGATCTGGTGAAACATTATGCAAGGCAGAATACTTCTAAGGGATGTTTGATGAAGGTTGATCTCCAAAAAGCCTATGACACCATAGAGTGGGATTTTCTTGATTCTTGGATGCAGGCTCTCCACTTCCCACCCCATTTCATCATGATCATCATGACTTGTGTTAAATCTGCTAGCTAATCTTTGTTGATTAAAGGTACTTGTCAGGGGTTCTTTCATGCTAATAGGGGTTTGCGACAGGGTGACCCCCTCTCCCCACTCCTCTTTGTGATTTGTATGGAGTATTTAACTCGGACTTTGCAATATGTAGAAAAGAAAAAGCTTTTTAAGTTCCATTCTAGATGCAAAAACCTTTAGTTGAACCACTTATGCTTTGTTGATGACTTGCTTTTCTTCTGTAAGGGGGAACAAATAAGTATTTGACTTCTTCTCCAGGCTCTGAAACATTTTGAGAAGGTTTCTGATCTTCAGGCTAATACTTCAAAATCGGAGTTGTATCATTCCAATATGGATAGTGCTACAATGGCATTGATGTGTGAAGCTTCAGGTTTTAAGCTTGGGTCATAGCCTTTCAGATATTTGGMAGCCCCCATTTGTAATAGAGCCCTCAGACTTAAAGATTGTGGTCAACTTTTCGAAAAGATGATTGCAAGGATACGCTTATGGCAGAGCAGACATCTTTCCTTTGCAGGCAGACTCTAGCTAGTGAATGTTGTTCTGATGAGTGTATGCACTTATTGGATGCAAATCTTTGTGCTTCCCGCAGGTTTATTGCATCAAATTAATGCTGTTTGTAGGAATTTTTTGTGGCATGGTGTAGCTGACACCTCTAAACCTGGTTCAGTTAATTGGGAAAATGTCTGCAAATCTAAGAAGCATGGTGGTCTAAGTGTGAGGAACATCATGTTATGGAACACTCTGGCTATTGCTAAGCTAATTTGGCAGATTGGAGAACATAAGGACAACTTATGGGTTAAATGGGTCCATGGTGTTTATATTCAAGGCAGCAACTGGTGGGAGTACATGCCTAAGAGCACTGCTAGTTGGATCTGGAGAGCTCTTTGTAAGGCTAAGGAGAAATTGATACCTTAGTTAACTCAAGGTTGGTGGCCTTCAGTTGGGGCCAGATTTAGTATTGTTACTACTTACAAAGCCATGATACATGTTCAGGATTCCTATCCCACTTGGCCCTCTTTTTTTTGGTGCCYATTTTCTATCCCAAAGCATAGGTTTATCTTCTGGTTGGCTATATTATAGAGGCTCCAAGTCAAACAAAGGCTTAAYCAGTATGATGTTTCTTGTGATGATTTATGCTGTGTTTGTGGTTTAGCGGGGGAAAACCATGATCACTTATTCTTTACCTGTTCCTACAGTCAACAAGTCTGGACTGATTTGAGCGCCTGGATGCACTTTGATTTTAGGTGTCCCAATCTGCTCCGTCTCAGCTATAAGCTTCGGAGGGCAAAATAGTTACATAAAGCTCAGAGGATTGTATGTGCAATGACAGCTTGTGCTTCTGTGTACTTCTTATGGATTGTAAGAAATGCGGCCTATTGGCATGGGAAAGTTCCTACAGTTGGTCATACCTGTCATTTGATTAAAGCAGCAGTAAAGCTTAGAAGTGTTCTTCTTTTGAAAAATAAACGTTTAGCAAAATATCATGCCTAGATCAGTTGTATTTGAGCTGGTAGCCTGTTACCAATTGTTGTTAGCTTTCCCTTGTGTAAGTAGGCCTACCTAGTAGGGTTACTTATTCTTGGGAAGAGCTAAGGTTGTATGTTTTGGTTGTGCAATATATTCCTTCTTTATTTACCAAAAAAAAAACTTTAATTCAATTTGTGCAAATGGATGTGGTTTGATGGATATGGTTTATGGATTTTGTCACAACTTCCGAAATCAAAACTATTTTGATATATCGTACGTTTCCTCATCGGCTATTCAATTTGGGGAGACACTTTTGGGTGTCTGCACCTCCCTGATGTAGTTAGCGATTTACCGTTAAATTCTATTTTCCCTTCAAAAAAACAAGGCTTAAAACAAGCCACTTACAAACGACCTAACAACAAAACAATAACCAAACTATAAGCACCAACAGAGGGTACAACAGAAGGGCACAAAACCTACAACTAAAAGCACATGCAAAACAAAATTATAACAGTAAGTGCCTAAGCTGAGCTAACTTTATATTACAATCGTTAGCCTTGGCTAACATAAAGGAGCACTTATGATAAATTGCTTCTAAGACCTGTTCCATGGCTTTAATTGGGGGAAGACAAGGTTTTCCCCAAACCATGTTATTCCTTTGAATCCAGACCACATATAAAAGGCCTGCATAACGACTATGAGCAATCAGCCTGTTTAATCTCCCTTGAACTTGGGTAAGAAGCTGAGTGCAATGCTCAACATTGTCAAGATCCAACTACATCTGCAACTTAGAGTTCAGAAAGTGAGTACAGTCCCTGGAATAAGGGCACTGAAAGTACAAGTGATCAATTTACTCCTGATCTGATGTTGTTGACACAAAGGACAAAGCATATCCTGAATTATCCCTAGCTGAAACACGTGATCCTTGGTTTTAATTCGTCTCCACGTAATAAGCCAACAAATAAGTTTATGCTTATGAATATTTAGCTTATTCCATATCCAGTGTCTCTAAGGAACTGCGGGAGTAGTTGGCCTAAGCCAATGATAGCCACTATCAATGGAATATCCTTTCTTCCTATGCATCCAAGAATTTTCCATATAACCTGATTTCATGATGTGCTTTGTTGCCTAAATTTGTTTCCAAGACCAGTTGTAGTTTCGAGAGCATTTATATCTCTTCCATTGCTTTCCCTTAAGATAAATATGATCAACCCATTTGAGCCAAAGAGAATCCTGCTTTTGAGCTACATTCCAAATATGATTTCCAATTACTACAGTATTCCACACCAAGTAGTCATGAATCCCTGATCCTCCTTGGCTTTTTAGCCTACACACAATATCCTAAGAGATGGGTGGGGATCTATTGTAAATAGCTCAGCCATCCCACAAAAAGTTTCTGCACATAACCATAACCCCTTTGAGCAATTAGGGATCATGAAAATAGATGCCTAATATTGATGTATAGAAAGCAGCACTAGATTCACTAACTGTGTGTTACCTGCATAGCTCATAGTCCTGCTTCCCCAAGTCCTTAGCTTGTTTACCACTATATCAATAAAGAAGTAAAAAATCATCAATTGAAAGCTTCTTAGCACTAATTTTCATACACAAATATTTAAATGGCAAAGTGTTTTTATGAAAACCAGAAGGAGTCAAAATATGCTGCTTACCGTCAGGACTCACATTACAACAGTAGTAGTTAGACTTCCCAGATTTAGGTACGAAGCTTGAAGAAGCTGTGAAAGTAGCCAAGCATCTAAGGAGGAGTTGCATAGAATGTCCTTCACCTTTGCAGAACAAAATCAAGTCATCAGCAAACATTAAATGAATTAGCTTGAGACTTTACATCTGGAATGAAACTGAAAAGAATGATTCCCAACGTTGTGCAGAAATCTAGAAAGATACTCCATGCAAAGCATAAAAAGAAGAGGTGACACAGGGTCACCCTGCTTGAGGCCCTGTTAACCTCGGAAGAATCCTTCCAATTCACCATTAACCACAATAGAATAGGAAGGGGTCTTCACACAAATCATGATCRGAGCATCAACTAAGTAGGAAAATTCAAAGCTTTCAACATTTCTTCCAGAAATTCCCAATTTACTAAGTCATAGGATTTTCTAATGTCAATTTTGAGAAGACAACTAGGGGGAGAAGACTTCCTACCATAACCCTTGACTATATCCTGCAGGATGCTGATGTTGTGGATTATTTGTCTTCCAGCTGCAAAACTAGTCTGATTAGGAGAAATGATATTAGGCAACACTTACTTAATCCTGTTACATAAAAGCTTAGTGATAGCCTTATATATAACATTGCAACATGCTATTGGCCTAAAATCAATCAATGAAACAGGCCTTTCTACTTTAGGGATCAAAGACAAGGTTGTACAATTAAGCTCTTTCAACAGCAAACCATTATCAAAAACCGAGTAATAGTTGCAGAGACCTCCTTTCCCACAATATTCGAAGATTTTTTAAAGAATGAGCTTAAGTACCCATCAGGGCCTGGGGCTTTGGCACAAGGAATAGAGAAAAATACTTTCTTGATATCTTCTTCCTAGAGAGGAATAGACATGAAAGAGTGATCAGTCACAGAAGAACCATCTTGCACTATATCCAGTTGGACTGGAATTCTGGAATCAAGAGAGGTCCCCAGGAGAGACTTATAGAACTGTAAGAAAGCAGCTGCAACCTTTGCTTGGCCCTCACACATCTTGTCATAAATGTCCTTGACTGAAAAGATTCTCTTCTTATGTTTCTCAATTTTTAAGGCTCCATAGAAATAAGCACTGTTATCATCCCCTAACTGAATCCAATTATTTTTACTCTTCTATTTTAAAAAAGAAAAGTAAGCCCGAAGAATAAAACTATGTTGTTTCAAAATTTCATACTCTTGCTGCTACATGTCAGCATTTTTGGGATCTTGATACAGCTTGACTTGAGTGGATCTCAATTGAAGATAGTTATGCTCATATTTCTTCTCAATGTCAAAATAATGATCTTTGTTCAATTGGAGCAGAGATTTCTTTAAAGTCTTGAGTTTCCTAGTAACAGAATACATACAGCACCCACTGATTTGAGACTGCCAAACTTCCTCAACTGTACCTAAAAAAGAAGGATGCGTGCACCATATTTCATAGAACTTGAATGATTTTCTCCTAGCATTTTCCTGGGCCTTAAAATAAATTTGCCTTGGACTATGATCCAACCACTCTTCCTCGGCATAATGAACATAAGAAAAAGGAAAAACAAGAAACCAATCATCATTGACTAAGGCTCTATACAACGTACTACAAACTCTACTAGGAGGTGCATGTTTATTTGTCCAAGGAAAATTACAACATGTAGACATCAAATCTACTAGACCACAAAAAGTTACACAATCTTTAACGTCTCTCAACTCAGTAAGATGAACTGGACTCTCAAGTCTGTCATCAAAGTCTAGGGGACAGTTAAAATCACATYTTACAATCCAAGGTTTAGAGACCTTTCCACTCAGCTACTTAATAAGATGCCATAGCTCCAATCTCTCAGTTGCATCATTAAAGCCATACACCATAGTACAAATAAAAGAATAATTTAAACTGATGTTCAGGACCGCAAAGTGGATAAATTGAGCATGAATCAGTAAAATTTGAACAGTAAAGAAATCAGGTAACCAGGTAAGGAGAATACTACCACTCTTGCATAAGGCAAAATTGGAACATAAACACTAACCCTTAAATATATTGTCATGAGCTGCAGCAAAACTGTGAGATTTCAGCTTAGTTTTAAGCAATCCAAACAAGCCAAACTTATTAGAACTGATGAAGGATTTAAGCACTCTCTGTTTATATGGGTGACTAATGTTCCAAACTAAGAAGTTATCCATTTGTGTGAAATTTCTTCATAGGAGAGACAGGGATATCACCCACAAACACCTCATCATCCTCAAAGTCCTGCAATCTATCAAAAGAATTAGATAACAGCACGTGGGAGGCAGCTTTTGTCTAGCCTTTTGCTTGAGTCCTTATCATGATAGGAGTCTGAACCTCAGCTTTTGAGACCTTAACCACCTCCTCAATAGGAATCCCATTATCTCCAAGACCACCATCCTTAGACCCATCCTGCTTAACCTGTTGTTGAGCCTCCTTTGGCTTCCAAATCATCTTCCCTGCTTTCTTACATTTCTCCTCTGTAAGACCAATAAGACCACACTTAGTGCATTTATGATGTTTCCAATCATATTGCACTTCTTGTACCACTGTCAAACCATGTTCATTCACAAATTCAATAGATACTTAAAGAAAAATATGGAAAAATAGGAAAAGATAGTAGGAATGTTGGAGATTCATTTGAGGCCCAAGGAAATTACAAAAATGCCCCTYAGAGTCAAAGAGCTTCCTAAACATCATAGAAAAATCCCGGAAAATCAAAGAAAATTCCCAACAAGCTATTTTTGCCTGGTAAATTAATAATGGCTRCGAATGAGACTTGAATTGATATGGAAGAATGGTATGAGGCTTATAAAAGATTGGGTGTGAGGTGACACTTGAGCATAATTCGCAAACAGAGCTATTGCGATAATGTACAATCATCATCGACTTTCGGGAGCTAAATGAGGTATCGAATRCAGTGCCTACAACAATATTCATGTATGAACACTACAAAGTATAAAATTTGTGACAATTTTTATTGTTTTATTTTTTTTTATTTTTTTGTGAAGCTAAAATGATTTAAAGTGAATGAGTATGTGAAGATGTGTTTTGGAAGGGAAATGACATAAGATGGGGTATTTTGGAGGGAGTGAATTGGGAGGAGTTGGGTGGTTATGGGGATATATATATATATATAATATATATATATAATATATATATATATATATTATATAATAATATATATTATATATATATATATATATATTATATAATAATATATTATATATAATATATATATATATATATATATATATATTGTTGAACCCTAGTTTTTGATGATGAATGAACAACAACAAAAAGCAAACTCATGTGTTTTGTATATGATGTGTGTTTTTGATATGTGATTTACAGGAAATAAGTTTTTAAAGCCTTAATGGAGTAAGGATCATCCAAGAGTGGAAAGGGAGTTCCTGTGGCTTTGAAGATTTAAGAGTTCATGAAAGAAACTCAAGAGCAAGGAACTCGAGTCCCTTGAAGAACTCAAGACTCGAGATCTACTGGTGGAATCATCAGGGTATAATAAACTTAGGATTTTATATTTTAGGTTTATTGTAAATTTGGCATTAATGTGTGGAAGTTTGGCTTAATAAGATATAAGATATATAATCAGGTTAAATAAGTTGATTTTATTAAAAGATATAAATTAAGGTTGGCATTAAAAAGATATCTTTATGAAATAAATAAATCTTAATTAATTAAGTTTTCGAATAAAATCTTTTTAATATTTTACCAGTTTTATCTTGTGAAAGTTAATTTATGAAAATGTGTTTTTATATCTTATGTATTTTAAACGGCTTAAAATAGTGGAGTTTGGAAAATATCTCTTTAACTGGTTTTGAGAAAATTAAGGAAGTATTGACTTGATGAGCAAGGAAAATTCAGTTGAGAAAAATAAGGAACGACTATAATGAACTAAAGACTAAGGACGTGACGTGGGAAGTGGACTTGCATGTCAAGTTCCACTAAGGCACTATCTCCTACATGGTAGGAAGTAATGCATGGTGGACTCACTGCTTTATTCCCACGCACAAACTTTATCTATAAATACAGAAATAGAAATCCGTTTTAGACACACTTGAGCAAACAAAAGAAATTGAGTCATTCTAACACACAAGTGCCAAATAAGTTTTAGTTTACAATCGAGTTGTAATTGCTTCAAGTAGAGTTGTTACTTGAAGAGGACTTTGAGTGTTGTATCTCAAAGGSGGCTTTGGGTTGAGAGTTAACCCAGAGAGGCTTGTAAGAGAGTTAAGCTTGCAAYAGTTTGAGTGCTCAATCAACAGAGGGGTTGGTTGAGAGGCTTTCAAGTTCGAGAGGAACTTGAACGAGGTCTTAGATTGTTCTAGGTGTTGTATCCAAATAATCTAAGAAGAAATCATGTGTGGTATCAGGTCACAGTTTTATCTCTTGACAAGTTGTCAAGGAGAGTTTTTGTGTTAGTGAAACTTGCATCTCGTGTTTCTTTGCTTTCTAAGTTTTTAATTCCGCAAAAAGCTTAAGTTCCCTTAAGTTACAATTCACCCCCCCTCTTGTAACGTTCAGTAGATCCAACAATTGGTATCAGAGCTAAGTTCCTCGCATAAACCAGGAAACCCTACCGAGGAAAATMCTGAACTCAAGAAACTCAAGATGAACAATCACGAGAAACTCGAAGAAGGTTACTCAACTCAACGTCCTCRCATGTTTAATGGGAAGTTCTACTCCTATTGGAAGAACCGGATGGAAATCTTCATCAAAGCTAAGAATTATCAGGTATGGAGAGTCATTGAAGCTGGTGATTTTGTAGTCACCAAAACTACTGCCGAAAAGGAGGTAATCCCTAAACCCATCTCTGAATATGACAAAGATGACTATGACAAGATGGAAATTAATGCACTTGCTGTCAAACTCCTTCACTGTGGACTTGGACCACATGAACACAATCGTGTCATGGGGTGCAAGAACGCCAAGGAGATTTGGGATTTACTTCAAATCACTCATGAAGGTACTAATGAAATAAAGAGATCCAAAATCGATCTCTTAATGTCTAAATACTAGAGATTTGAAATGATAACCAAAGAAACTATTCAAGAAATGCTCACTCGTTTCACTAACATTATTAATGAATTAGTTTCTCTTGGAAAGCAAATCCCAGTTGATGAACAGGTGAGGAAAGTCCTTCGAAGTCTTCCTCAAGATGAAAGATGGAGAGCCAAGGTCACTGCGTTGCAAGAAACCAAGGATGTCACTACGTTTAACATTGAGCAGCTTGCGGGTTCTCTTATGACCCATGAGTTGCACTTAAGCTCAAGCAGTTCTAGCAAACTTAGCCCTCAAGGCTGATGAGACAGAAGAATCTGAAGTTGATGATGAGGAGGCTGCCATGCTGGTAAGGCATTTTAAACGTATGTTTAAACCTAWCAAATCTAAAGTTTTTGTTAAAAGAGTACGTAACTCAAAGATTGAGCATCCATGTCATTGATGTGGTGCTTCTGATCACTGGATCAAAGACTGTCCCATTGCCATAACTGAAAAAGGAAAAGGGAAGATCAAGGAAACATGAAAAGGAACTAAAAACTCCTTTAACAAGACTGATATAAGGAAAGCCATGATAGCTGCATGGGGAGACTCCGAGACTGATGGAGATGAGGAWGATCAGAATGAAAATGAAACCGCCAATCTTTGTCTTATGGCAAAGACTGAAGAAACTCAATCTCGAGAGGTATTTCCTAATCCCCAAAACTTAATGACTTTCTCTAAATCAGCTTTAGTCGATTTAGTTTTAGCTTATGATGATGATTGGAGAGTAGTAACTAAAAGCTTAACTGAAACTGAAAAGGCATTAGAAGTTGCCCGGGAACACAGTGCCTGGATTGAAAATCAAAGGACTGATGTTCAGGGAAAATTCTTTGAACTTTTCGATAAGAACCGTCTCTTATAGGAACTTATGGAAAAGATCAAATATGATAATATTATGTTAAATGTTGAATTGACTCAATACAAGCTCATGTGTACTAATCTGAATGCTCCAAGTTCCTCCAAACATACTTTRAACAAAGATTTTGAAAAACTCAAGATGGAACTTYAGGAACTTAAATTTGATAAGCTCAAATTGGAGAAGGAACTTGAGGCACGAAAGAACAGAGATGTTCATCAGTACACAGTGCCAAAATGGATTGAGAATGCTCAAACCAAGAGAACTGAAGGACTAATGTATTGTATTGATATATGGTTTTTCTCCCATTCCTCTTGCTATATCGAATGGTTTTTGGCCTTCTTAAGGCCCTCTTTGCTWCTAATGTTGTTTGTTTAGTGTTTGAGTAAGTTTTAGGTTGCTTCCATTTATTTGGAGTGATTTCGGGGCTTATTTGCAAGCACTACCGAGTTCTAGTAGAAGTGGCAAGGAGCTAGGAGTGGAGCGACACAAAGAAATTGATACATGCTCACTCTTTCGACCATAAGTTATGTTTCGTTTGTCGGATTGGTGCAATTCTAGCTGCATTGGAAACTAAACTCCGAGAGCTTCGATTTGATAGGTCAAATACGTGTTTTTGATCACCGGAGCTRCGAGATATGGCCTCTAGAAGACGGACGATTCAGCCTGCCTTAACTGGATCGGATCCGATCGGATCACATCAGATCCGATCGGATCGAGGCTCGATTTCTCATTTAAGTCGGTTTTTAAATTGGCTTTTAATGAAGGGCATGATTGTAATTTAGCAAGCTTAGTTTAATTTAGAAAATTTCTGATGTTTAAGAGGATAGTAATCCTAATTCTTTGATTATCTTTTTATTCTATCATTAATTTGAAGAGAGAAAAAACCCCAATTACGTATTATTGTGAAGAACCCTAACTTTGGAACTTTCAATAGAAATCATTCATTCATTCATCAATTGCAATCATTCTTTGGTAATTATTTCCTTTTTTAATTTGTTTTCTCATTGCTTTTAATTGTTTATGCTTTGATTATTGCTTTGAGTTATTTTTAGATTCTTGATTATTGCTTTCAATTGTTCTAGTTGTTTATTATTGCTTTTAATTATTCTATACTTTGATTATGTCTTTCCAATCGCAATCATCATGTTTATTTAATTATGAGCGAGTAGTCTAATTCTAGAGCGATTGGGGATTATAGCAATAATTGATTATTAATTGGTTATTCAATTCATGCTTGGCTTTAATCAATTCCTATTAGATTGTTATTCATGTTAATCAATTTCGTAGGGCCAGACTTAATTGCTTAATCTGATAGTCCAAGACTCTAGATCTAGCGATTGAGACTTAGAACAAGATCAACATTAATAGGTAGAACGAGACTTTCCTAGGTCGAGAGATACGGTTAGAGTAGTTCTATGGTTCAATTGTTCGAGAGAGCTTTTATCCTGTTTGATTATGCCATGTTATGAACTGTTGATGCAATTTACTATTAATATTGCTATAGTGAACCATAGCTCTAGTTTCTTTAATTATATAGCTTAATTCCTTTTGTTAATCGTAGTCATTAGTTCTAGTTACCAAAATCCAACAATTATTTTCTTGTAGTTTAGATGTTTTATTTAATTAGTTGTAGTATCGTTTCTTGGTATACGTCCTGTTACCACTAGCTGCAGGTTAGTCTTAATAGGTATTTTTGATAGGTACGCGACAAGCCTGTCAAATTTTGGCACCGCTGCCGGGGAAACGGTTAATTATTGATTAATTGTTTGAGTCTAGACTATTCCTTTTGTAATTGTCTTGAAGAACAATGAATTGTTCTTCAGGACATTACTTACGATCGCTACAGTTTGCTTTTGTGTATGCGCAGGTCTTCCCGAACTGGGAGTTTGATTCCTTACGACCCAGAGGTGGAGCGCAGGTATCATAGACGGAAGAACTCCGCAAGGAGATTGGATTTCTCTAATTCTTCCATCTCTCGTCAGTTTTCGAATCCTCTATACGAAACTGATCTAGAGGAAGGGGAATCACATTCAGTGCATAACAAAGTAGGCCCATCTGATTCTGAAGACATGGCTCAAGAACGAWCTCTGATGGACTACTCTCAGCCTGGTCGGAACGAGATTCCYACAGGCCTGAACATGCCTACTCTAGAGGCAGCTAACTTTGAAATCAAGCCTGCGCTGTTGAATATGATTGAGCGCAATCAATTTGGAGGAAATGCAACTAAAGATCCTAATTTGCATATCTCRAATTTCCTCCAGTACTGTGGCACTATTAAGCATGCGGGAGTTGAGCCTGATCAGCTTCGTGTTATGCTATTTCCTTTCTCATTGCGGGACATAGCTCGATTATGGCTGAACAGTCTTGATGCAACTGCTTATGCCTCATGGGATGCACTCTCTCTTATGTTCTTCAAGAAGTACTATCCTCCAGAGAAGAATGCACAATTGAGGAGTCAAATCACAAACTTTAAGCAAGACTTTGATGAGACTTTACATGAAGCATGGGAGCGTTATAAAGAATTACATCGTATTTGTTCTCATCATGGTCTGGAGAAATGGCTTTTGGTTCAGACTTTCTATAATGGTTTGAACAGTGAATCTCGTATTATTCTCGATTCTGCAGCAAATGGGAGGTTCATGAGTCAGATAGTCAATGCTGGATGGAAACTGATTGAGGAGATGGCCAATCACAATGCTCAATATGGCAATCCTCAAGGTGTGGCAAAGAAAACAGGCAAGCATGAGGTCGATCAGATCTCTTTATTAGCAACTCAGATATCA
>SNQN01000092.1:3549-18526 GCA_008642245.1 Bassia scoparia
ATAAAAATTCAAATTGAACAAATTGAAGATTTATGGAAATATGGTAATTCCTTATTGTAAAATTTAACRACCTACTTCTATTTCAATGTAATTCTCAATTGTTTCTTTATTTTCTTAGTTTTTTATTTTTTTAGTCATTAATAATTCTAACAAGTTGAAAGTTATCCTCTCTAAAAAAATTAGCTAAAAAATCAATWGAGGGATCTGTATAAAAATTTATCTTGAAAATCTACAATTAAGCACTTTATAGTCAATTTGTGACATGATTCTTGATTAATCTCACAACGGTAATGAGTTGCTTGCAATATCTGACGACACAAATTATAACACTTACACTCCTTTTCGCTTTTATTATTATTAGATACATTCATTTTTATTCTTTCTTACATATTCGGTCAATCTAGTATGGGTCATAAATTTAACTTTTATATGATTGTGCAGGTGTGCACCACCTAAGATTACCAAAAAATGTCTTAAATATATAACCAATACATTTCCCATATAGCTATATGACTTTGCTAATAAATTTTTGATACGTATGGCCTATTTACATTAACTGAACTGAACTAAACTGAATGAAATTGAATTGAACTGAATATTTTATGAGAGAGAAATTGAGTTAAGAACTGAATTGAACTAAATAGAGCTGAACTGAATAAAACTGAACTGAACTCGATCATTTTTCATTTTAAGACGAGCAAGTAGATTCTTTGTAACCCTCRAGTTTACTCGATCATTTTTCATCTTAAGACGAGCAATTTGCAAAACCCTCCTCAATGAACTTCGGATAAATCATTCATCATTTCGTTATCTCAAATATCTCATCATCATTGCCACGTATGTAAAGAAGAACTTGACCCAAAGAAAAGAATTTTGGTAGTGCCCTTTTCTTGTTCCTATCCATTTCTTCCTATTGTAGACTCTTTCATTCATCAAAATCCCAAAATTCCAAACACCAAAAAATCAAAAATAACTACACTACTGTATTCTTGATTTTAAAACCCAGAAATCAAACAAAACAGGCATTGTACATCTTTCATCTTTGGCATTTCTCACCAACTCACTATCATCAAAGTTAAGAAAAAAAAGAAAGAAGAAGCCTTTTTTACTTGCAATGTTAATGATAACACAACGAGAAGTACCCATTTCTAGAACGAAAAGTGTGCGAAACTTGTGCATCAAGAGGAAAGAGATTAGGTTGGAGAGAGAGAGAAAGAAGGGTTGTTCTTGAGAGAGAGAAAGTGTGTTATGGTGGAGGGAGTGAAGGGGTGAGACAAGATAACTCAGCAAAGTTCAAAAAGCAGCATGGGGTCATGGAAATTGCCAACAGCTTTCAAAAGATCTAATGGCGGTGTGCAGTAATGGGAGGTGTGGTCGCACAACAATCGTTGCAGCCAAGTTGAATAGAGAGCAAAAGCTTTTGCGCAAACCCAAGAGAGCAAATTGAATTGGTCTGGAAACATCGGAAAATTACAAGGGCATGATTGATGGCTTGTTTAGTATGGTTAAGAAGAAGGTTTTCTCTACTTTTGGAGGGGTAATCGGCAGCAGTGTCTTCGTATTACCCTTCAGTGGCCCTCATTTCTCTCTTAAGGTATCTTTTTTTCTTCTAATTTTCTGGATTGATATTTTTAGATTATTGCTTGTAATGTCTTGAATTTGGGTGGTGTGTATTTGGTCTGTTCATGCATTTGGGTTTGTGAGTTTTGGTGGGTTTTCGTTGTGTGAGGGTGGTAGAATTTGAGATGGAAAGCTCAGCTCTGCCAATTCAGATTCATTTGGAGCATGGGTATGAATTGAGTTTATATAAGTACTTAATTTGATGGATCTTTTGGATTGGAAACTGTGAAAGTTGGAATTTCAATTGTTCTGGGATTCATTTTGTAATAATGGGCATGCAGTAGGTCAAATTATAAGATGAAAGTAACCTAAATTGTGTTGAGCTTGTGAGGTGATAATCCGTGCTATATTTGAACCTTGATACTCTGGCATTTCTTGATATAAGTGAAGAGATGGAGACATGTTTTAGGGCTTGTTTTAGAGCATTTTTTGTTGGAATTGACAATGTTGGACAAATATATTAGAAAGGTATAGAAGTTGACATTGGGATGGTCAAGATTTTTGGATGTAAGTTTTAATGTAACTAGTGAGTTTACACACGTGTGTGGATCATGTAGTTGGTTAGCTAGGTAGACTTCAAAATACGATATGAGTTCTAATTCGAATTCTGAGACTTTTTCTTATTTGGCTCTTCTGGTGAGGATATTTTAGTTTTGGTTTTTTTCCTTCAGTACTAAGGGTGTAAATGGTCTCCTGTGATATCTTTGAGTACGGTCCAATAGCTAGATTTTATATATAATGCGTAGAATGTGTATTTATTGTGATAATCATAGTTCCATTGCGTCGAACCTTTGATGTCTGTTCACAACTTCACATTTACATGTGCTTTATGTCATTACACTATCTGAATGTTGATGAATATTGTTTCACAGCAAATTGATATTGTTGGATGATTTATGGGATTCACAATCTAACACTGGTGCTCTTTTTTCYTTCTTCTCCTCTCGAGTCAGGTTAGGGGGTGGGGGGCATGTTACAATAAAGGAAGAACAAAGGTTCAAGCAAACAAATTAGGAAGATATCTAAATCATTGACTTCAAGAGGAAATATAAATTCTGTTTGGGACATTCATTATCCAGAATTTCAGATATAGTGATGCAAATGTGTGACGGAGTCTTTTAAGCCTTTTTCCTGGGGTTTTCTTTTGCATTTGTTTCAACTTGCTCAGGTAGGCAGYATCACAAGGTAGTGAACTTTGATGCACTTGAGTAATTGTGTTATGTGGGGTCTGCTTATTAACGTGTAATATATGATGAATGTTCAAAGCCTTGCCCTCTCATCGGCATTGGTTGCACAAAAATTAAGTCATGCTACTTCTTACCTAGCTCACATTTATCATTCCAAAGAGCAATGTTTGTGCAAACTACTGCATTCATAGAACTTGACTGTGCAAAAACAAAATTAGCCCCTAATTTCCAAATGACGGAAAATTAAATTGATCAAATTGGATTTTGGCCATGCCCGGAATGTCAATATTTGACTTCAAATACATTATGATGCTCTGTATCAAAACTGCACCATTTCGATCCAAATTTGATGTTTTCTTACTCTCATCCATTGTTTACAATGGATCAATGGGAAAGGGGGGAGGGGCTTTCCAGCATTGCTAGATATACGGCTTGGTTACTTGCTGAATTGCCTTATGGATAAGTATAACATATGGGCATATGGCTAGTGAGAGTGCATTTATGAGTTTCATAAGAGAGGAAAGCAAATTTACCTCTTTCTTTTGTTTCAAAAGAACCCTCCTGACTGGTCAGTCCAGCCCTGATACAAAGGGGATGGGCRGATGGCYGAGATATACTAATTGGTTACTTGCTGTATTGTCTTGGGGTAAAAAAATGACTATTGAGAGTGCATTTACAAGTGACATGTGAAAGAGAAGTGAATCTCCCTATTTCTTTTCACAAAAAACCCTGATATGTGGTCAAGTCAGCCCTCAGAGAATGATGAGRATACCACAAAGGGACTTTCGTGGTTCTTGTTCCCTTTGGTTCCAACAAATGTCAATGATCCTCGTGAAAGTTCCCAAGCATAATGTTTTATTAGTAAAGATGAAGTCACTGAGGTTCACTGAAGAGGGAGTTAACATGCGGACTTAACTAGATAGCATCGATTAGCATTTAGCAGGTCYTATATTGCCTACTTTTTACAAAGCATTAAGCTTTCTATTAAATGAGTGTATGTTTATTATATTTTTGATGTACAAGAGACATGTGTTGTCTTGTGCTTGAAGCAAGACCCAAAAGCCTGTGAAACGGGAAAAAAAGTTGTGATATATTCCCCATCCTATGGCTGATTTAGTTTGTATCAAAGAATTGGAGTGAAATTAAGATATTCACTCTCCTTTTAATATTTGACATCTTTATGACAACCTTACTCAAATTTTCTTTTGCTTTTATTTATCACAGGGGTCAGTTTCTTAAATATTTTTAGCTAGATGTGCTAGGATTAACCTGATAGGAAGACGAACCTGAAACCAATTAGAAACAATATACTCAAAAGTGAAAGTGCTAATTCTGGTTACGTTGGCTAAGACTTKATCTCAACAATAAAATTCCTAGTTTTATCCTTGCTTTTTGTTATTTGTGGCTACATGAAGTAATTACCAGTTTTAATGGTTGACATCTTGGGTACCATATCATGTAAGAGAGGGTAAAAAAATAACAAGAAATTCTAAGCTTCAGAAATATTTGGGTGAATGGGCTTAAATGTGCCTTTTAGGTCCACTTTTAGCGGTATAGACCATGTGTAGTTCCTTTCTGTCTGCTTCTGAATGACTTGAGTTATTCACAGAATATGGAAGATATTGCTCTTTTTGCTTTGCTCACAATTATTTAGCTCTTCCTTTTGTAGTCTAGCAGAAATTTAGAATGTCTTTCTGCTTTGATGCCCTTTTACTATAGTATAATCCTTCTTATCTCCTAAGCCTCAAATTGTCTACTCCTGGATAACCATTGCCAAAGATTTGGAGGGGTTGAAATTTCATTCCTCATGGAGACATCTTTTTTTAATACTAGAGCTGAAAGTTTTGTGCTCCCTGATTCTCGCTTTAAGCAGTTTCCTTTGCAAGGTGTTTGGACCTTACCACTGTGATAACCTTACATGGAAGTGTGCTACTGTACTGTCTTAAATTTTCGGAGTCTACTCTAGGTACAAATTTGTAAAACTTCCTGAAAAATGATTAACCTCATACTATGTTTACTTGGACTCAGTGAAGTGTCAACATGTCGTCGGAGTCTTAGTAGTCGGACTCGCCCATTTTCCTTGAAAAAAAAGTAGTGTTTTAGTTTAAAAAAATGGAAGTGTCGGTGTCGGGTGTTTGGACTTACCACTGGTGATGAACCTTACATGGATAGTGTGCTACTGTACTGTCTTAACTCTGTTCGGAGTCTATCTAGGTACAAATTTGTAAAACTCCCTGAAAAATGATTAACCTCATACTATGTTACTTGGACTCAGATGAAGTGTCACATGTCGTCGGAGTTCTAGTGTCGGACTCGCCCATTTTTCTTGAAAAAAAAGTAGTTGTTTTTAGTTAAAAAAATGAAGTGTCGGTGTCGGCGTGTCCTACACAAAAGGCATGTCGACACGGGACCACGTAAGGCTAAGTGAAAAGAGTGTTGAGTAACATAGACAATATGACTTATGATGCTTCAGTGGAAATAGCTTCTATAACTCATTATAACTCTTGGAGGAGTAACATGAAAGTATGAAACTTAATTAGACATTGAACACTTTTTAGCGGATAAGCAGACATTTATAAGTTTTGTAAGCATGTACTTTTGGTATGTGAACTTACTGAACTCTACCCAAAGTCAGGACTTTGGCAGGTTCAAAATTGCAAGTCCCTTTGCCCAAAGTCAATCATGGCTAGGAGGACAGCAAACATCGTCATTCATCTACATTCATAATTATGTCCATTATGTGCATAAATTTCATCGACTTCATCTGCAATTGCAGGATCTTTACCGAATGTACTAAAGAATGATGAGGATGGCCCAGCCATCATGTCCGGCGCAGGAGCCAACTTTTTTGCAGGGGCAGCAGCTGGTTGCACGAACATTTTGATTGTTTACCCACTTGATATTGCTGACACGACACGACTAGCTGCAGACCTCGGGAAAGGATGCTCGTCAATTTCGGGGCATAGCCCACTTCCCTAACTTCTGTAATACAGAGTAGATGGAATCCGTGGACTTTATCGGGGACTCCCTGCTTCTTTTCATGGAATGGTCACTACATCGTGGCATCTACTTTGGTGGGTTGACACTGTGAAAGAAATTTTTTGCTAAAGAAGCTGTTGAGTTGGCGCTGTGGAAACGCTGGTGCAGCTCAAGTAGTGACCACCTTGCTGGATAATTGTCTTATCCATTTGATACCTGTTAGAAAGGCGTAGTGATGATGCAATCAGGGCACGAAGGAGCCAATGTAAAAATACTCTTGATTGCTGGAAGACTATATATAGGGCTGAAGGTTAACGTCTTTTTATCGGGGGGGCTGTCTCGAACATGTCAGGAGTACTGGTGCTGCTGCCATTCTTGTTCTATATTGATGAGTCAAGAAGTCAATGCACTGGGGTGCTTCTACTTCTAGCACGGATTGATTTTAGATTTTAATTTTAATTTTTATTCTTTACGATGGTAGTATATACAATTCTTGATACAGATCGAAAACATGTCTGCTAGGTTGCCTTCTAAAACTATGGCAGCTTGCCGAATTCAACTGGGACCAATAAGAAGATCGTCTAGACCTCTCTCCAAATTCCTTTCATTTCCTGTACACGCCCCTCTGTAAATCAAGCATTTATGAGCTGCTGATTCTGGCGATCATCTCCATTAACATAGAACACAATACACATTGATACAGATTAAACTCTTTTTGTTCTATTCCACCATTTGAATTTTGCACAATTCATGTCTCTATGCTAAGATAGTAGACCACCTGTTATGCTGCCATAATCAATACTTAGGTTTCAAGGTTATCTGATGGTGAGTACAGCAGATCTGGTTTGGAGAAGGTGTGATCTCGGCACTCTGAATCGTGTATCGCATCATTGTTTACCCCTTCGGCTTAGCTAACAGCCTGACAGTAATAGCACCCTGAATCTTAGACTCCGATATCGATCCAGTCTCTGGTGTGTTGTGCATGCTGATAGACTGTCATTAATCAAGTTGGGTTAACATATGCAGTATTRCATATGCAATATCCTGAAAATCCAACATTTAGTTGGTAACATCATAGAAATATAGATATGAATCATATGATGATGATCCAAAAATCGAATACTATAATTAGTATGAAGTGTCCAATATTATAAAAGATGATGGCAGTGCACATGAACTGGCTCCCTGAACTCTTATTAAAAACAGAATGAAGTCAGCAGTTTCCGTGCCAAGTTGCTGGGAAAAGTGGATTTTAGAATGCTGATTATAATCATATTGTTTGGTTTGGTTTGGTTTCTAATGCTTACTTACTTTCTTCTTTTCCATTATGTTATCATTTTGCCCTTTTATTTTTTGGTGTGATATTTTTTTAAAGATTTCAGGTGATGTCATTTGATTCTTCAACCAGTAAACAACATTATCATGTAATGCTGTTATATGTACATTATTATTATGTAATACTACTGTATTATTACTGTATTACTGTATATGCAACGCAACAAAGTGTAGTACTGTGCATCACCTTGTTTTTCTACTCAATCAATTRTGCAAAATTATTGGCACTTGCATTTGTTATATACACTACACACCTTGTTCCTGTGTTGAAAGTCGAAAGAACTACTCGGATATATAAAGAGACATCAAACTCGATATTATTATTATTATGGGAAAAGCTAACGAGCATCTCGGGTAAAATGGAAATGTTAAATGAATCTGGACATTAATTATACTGATTAACGCGTGATTTTGGCATGCATTYCAAGATTTATACCAATTTTGGAATTACATTTAGGCCTTAATTAACGCTTTGGTACAGCATAATAATTTAGGCAAGTTCTGTGCTATACGGCTAGTTAATTACATAGTCACGTGAGATTCTATTAAATTAGTCTAGTTAAATACTTTCATCAATTTATGTACTCCGTATATTAATTTCGAGATATAAATAGTGGTCACAGATTTATATACGTGGATGCGTGATTATTAATTAAAGTGGTACAACTAGAAAAAATCGGAGGAAGTATGAAGTATGAAGACCTTATAAAACCTAGCTAGAGTAGTTATCTATCATACACACACTAGCTATCACTGAATTCTATTAGTTATATGATAAGTAGTTACATTTACAAGTGTACTTAAACTAGTTCCCTCTTGCTTATTCCACCTCACTTATAAAATTAGAGTGAACTCAGCAAATCCAAGCCAAGTTGATTGGAAAAAGAGTGCAATAGTGGAGCATTTTAATTTAATTAAGGGTAGTTAATAAGATTTTATATTGTTGAAAAAAATGTTATTGTGAACTTTTTTTTTTATTATTGAGTTATTATATGATTGTGCTTTAAGTGGTATATGCAAGATTTAAGGTGATGTAATATGATTCCTTAAACCGGGTAATTGCATCATCATGTATATTTAAACATCGTACTACTATTGAATTTAGCTATAAAAGAGTTCCTCACCTTGGTTTTCAAGTTAATTTTTTAATAATAGATAATCATATGTAAGCCATTGTTAAGAATGCAACCAAGAGGAGAACTTCATTTTTTAATAGACAATAGTCTATAAAGAGACACGAAAGGAAACTTACAAAAAATTTGGTGGCAGCGATGATTTCGAAATTTTTCACCACTTTGAAATTTCGTTCTATTTAATATGAAGTTTTAGCGAATAAATCTCCTTAAATATGAGACTGGGAAGAAAAATAAGTGGATAATAAAATTAGGATTGAAAGTAAGTTATTAATTTATTTGAAATAACAACTTTGTTTGAAAATAGAATCGTGCAAGCAAATTAAAGTCCCTAGCCTTGACAGCATAATTTGTATGCAACAACAGATCTCGCAATTGTATTTTGTTAGTTGTTGTGGATGATATATATATACTAACCAATGATTCATATTACACTTAATCTAGTATGATGTCAAAGATCATCTTAGATAATTGTTTATGTTATGGTAAAACTATACTCGCTCTATAAAAATTATACTCTGAGTGAACAAAATCAATTGCATCCTTCTCTTTATCATTTTTAAAATAGATGGAAATGAAGAATTATAATTTCTTTTACCCTTCCCTTATTTTTTATTACTCAGGAAAGACAAGAGTTACAAAATTAGGAAGAGGGTTAATGAGGCTATAATAAAGATTGATTCGAGAAAAAGACATGTTTTATAGTTTCACATTTCTAGATCATTGAAGTATCATTATATAGTTTATATAGAGTTAGTTGACCAATGAATTTATTCTCCATCTTTTCATTAAGAGTTTCTTTAAAATAAGTGTATGCACTTGTATAGAGGTGTATCAAAAGTATCTTTTTTAACAGCAGTTTTGTGAATAAAACACTAACTTATTTTAATTGAATGCGAAGTTATTGACACTAGTACAATAATTATTGATACACAACGATGTTACTGAGTCCTACAATAAAGAACTATAAATAACGCCAAGGTCGTACACCTACACTTTTCTATGTCCATATTGGACAGCTAATAGTAATCAATTGTCAATGTTAATATAATATCAAGTCACTAATAAGAACTTCTGAAATAAACAAGAGAAGTAATTAATTTCTAGCAAAAAAAAAATAACCAATTCAAGAACACACTCTTTCTTAGATCTAGCTAGTACGTCTATTGTGTCACTACATAGGACATATATTATATGTTATACAAACAATGATTCGCTATATAAATATTCAAAATCTTTTAATCATTTTTTGAGATCGATCCCAATTTATTACCGTAAGACTTTAATGATATAATTAACAAAACATTCCGATCTTTTAAGATATATCAAGAGAGAAAGCGAGAGGAGGAGAAGAAGTGTAATTATTATAAAGCAAAGTATACCGCCAAAAGAATGCAAAGTGGAAACCTCCATAAAGAAGGCAAAGCATCGGATGATCTCACAACACAAAAAGCAAATAGAGAAAGGAATTATTACTTGTACTTAAGAAAAAAATAAGAGGCTTTTTTACAAAAATCACCTTTTAAAAAAAACTTTGAATTGGGATGCAATAATATAAACACTCTTTAAGTGGGGCAAATTTAAGTAGGTATTAATCTATTTTTTTTGCTCGTTTCAGATTTTTTTTTTTTAAAAAACTAAAGAAAAAATAAATAAAATAATAATAATGGTGGCGGGAAATTAAGTGAAGATTCATTAGGAGATTCTTTTAGCTGCTAAAAGATTCTAATTATGGTGGGTCCATTAATTTAGAGAGCATGGTAAATGTCCTAGCAATGAACGTCTACACTATTATGCATAACAATACTTTTATGTGGTGTGGACCTTTTGTGGTTTGTTTATGTTGTTTTTATTTTGGTTTTTATGATCATATATTGTCATCAATTAACCCCAAAGGTTTATTTTTATTTTTTAATTTTATTTTACATTAAATTAATTTGTTTAAAATGCAAAAGAATAGAGGAGAGGGCTGGGAGACCACCTCTCTCTCTATCACAATCTTCTTTTTCAGTTTTTCTCTAAATAGGAAAACAGCTTCGATTAGTTGCATATATTTGCTTGGAAGTGACTTCAACACTATTGCTTCCCATTGAAATGACGGTTATAGTGAGAGGAAAATCTAAAGTGATTTTTCCTCTTTCGATTTCAGGAGATCATTTTTTTGAGATCGATCTTCATCTCCTTCTTTATGACTCTACTCTAACATATAGTAACAAAAAAAATGAAATACGGGTTTGATCTTGAATAGTTTTTTTTAACTTATTACCATACAAAACAGCAAGCAAAATATTATACTTCATTAGTTTTAGTTCTTTATACAATCTCACTTATTACAATGAGTTCATATACGGCAATTGTAAGTGAAGCTAAGAATAAGAGTTGGAGACGTTAAAAAAAACCCGAAAAGTTTACATAAATGAAATTTGATCTAAAAATTTACCTACTTCCATCTCTCATTCGAAATGAATGCTCACCTCTTATGCCATGCTATGTAGGGCATGAATAATCATCACAAAGTAATTCATCACCGAGATCGACTTCACAAGTTTTGTAGGGCATGTGACATCGTAAAGCTCTTCAAAATCGATCACATACAGCCACTGTTCGATAAATCGATTCAATAACATATGATCGGATCGTATTGGTTATGGACAAATATATAGTTGATCAAACTAACAAATTAAATTATGGAGTAAGTATATAGCAAGATCGAACCAATTGTATTGGGGCTTCGAATAAGCTAAATTATATTGCAAGCTATCTAATAAGTGAACGTATACATCAAATTAAACATGCATACGTATGTTATTGCTACTCCTGTGGTCCTGCTGTATGTATGATGTATGCCGTTTCCAACATGCAACATCTCAATGTTCTTGAAATCAATCCAAGTTTTTGAGAATGTCTCATACTCCAAATGAAAAGTCAGCCAAAAAAAACCCAAAATATATGATCCCGAATAACATAATGGGGAAGAAAACAGAACTATTATTATACGAGTAAGAAAAATGTCATCTTATAAGCTACGAGTCAATCAATCAATCAGAGTCTTAGTCCCATAAGTGGGGTCGCCTAACATGAACCAAACGTTATTATTTCGAGAGATCATTCACATGAATTTTCCTCCTCCACTCCGATTCCTACGATCGAGAGTCTCATCCGTTTGTAAATCCAACAGTTTCAAATCCTTATTATATGATATCATAATGTAATAATAGTAAATGTCTTTTTTCAACCTTTGATGACTTTTGAGCCATCCTACGAGGCCAAAATTTAAATAGATGAGAACCGCATCGTCATACAAAAACCAAAATCGATCTATATCACATGAAAACAAACTAAAACAATAGTAGAGTGCATGATATAATGGCTCAATTATGGACCATGATTGGTTTCTTGGATTCAAGTAATGTGGTTTTAGACCCACTTTAGATGCAAGTTGCAATATGAAACTCATAGTCTAAGATACATATAAGAGAGTAGAATCCAAAGTGATTGGTAATGTAGCCACAAAATAATTAATATGGTGATATAGTCTCTCTCTCTCACACACACACACCTTTAGCTTATTGGTGTTTCTTAGCATGGTGACAAAGTTATTCTTGTCCCTTCATATTTAAATTGATCTTGTCCATTTAAATATAAGATCCATGTTCTATATTGCGCCTTTAGAATCTTTTTTGTTTATCAACCACCATTTTTATTACATGGTGATGTAACCCCACTTTTCTAGTTTTTATTTGGACTACTTCTTATGATGATGATGATGATGATGATATGTGAATTGAAGGTGCTTTGAATTGTCAATTTGTATGTCACAAAATCAAACATTTGCATGTGCAAAATTCATATCAAATCAAACCTAAGAAAGATTATTAATTAGATATTTTTATATGTATAGGAATAACATAATTTTTTTTAAAAAAATACAAGAAAGAAGAAGTTGAATGAAGCAAGCAAGTAATACACTAATACTTGTTAGTATTAATAAGGAAAATGCTATACCAGTCTTAGGGCTGCATATAAGCATTAATTCTTGCTTAAAATGTAAGTATTTATAGATTTATGTTTAAAATTGCACAAAATTTGATGTCATAAATATTTACTTTTTTGAAAACCTTCTTTTTTGGCTTTTATATGCAGCCCTAAGTTGTAATATCATAACTAAATTAAATTTAAAAAGTAAATGTGATAATTGCATATGATGTAAGCAAGTTATACACAATATACCCATTCCCAAACTCCCCAATTTTATTTGTATATAAAACCTCTTCGTTCCTTTTGCCATACTCCCCCTTTGTTTTCCCTTACACTCTCTCACCACACCCAAACACCCTTATTTCATCTCATTATTTCTCTTAATAATTTCATTTAAAAATTAAAATTAATTTAAAAAAAATCATGCAAGGAGTTCAACACCCGGTGAGGCTGGAGCTGACGACGTCAGGCACCACGTCACGGCTTGCGATCGACGTGTCGGAATCGCGGAGGTGAGGATCCAACGTGAATATCGGAGACCGGTGGTGATCTTCAGCCGTCTCCTGCTGCACTGGTGCCACGTCATGAAGAACCTCCTCACCGATCGGGGTCCACCTACGGTCATTGAGCTCGACGACCACGAGATCCCGCCATTCCCGCGGAGATTCCCGCCGAAGCTCCGCTTTGTTCATCGGAGGACACGTGTCGGCGCCTAGGAGCCTCGTGGCACTCCACTCAGCAATCGGCTGTTCCCTTGCCGTTGACGTTGGCTCTCCGGCTCCTCCTTACGAACTCATGATGTGTAATTATTAAATCGGTTTTTATTTTATTTACTCCTCCGTTCCCTATTTGTCTTCTACTCTATCTCACCCGGCCTCGCTCAAAAGAAATAGAGACCGGGGAGTAATTGAAAAAAAAAGGAATTAAATTAGAGAATTTCCTATATTAATATATTTAGTTCAGTAGTAAAAGCGATGAATTGTATATTAAGGTATGTCGTGTATTTGAAAGGAGGGCAAAATGGGAAGAGTGTAAGAAATCTAGTATGTTGGAATGAAAACAGTTTGTATAGGTAAAATTGTAGTGGAATGACAAGTCAGAAGTGGCATGATTATTGATTATGATTACGTGTTTGGTGATAATTGTGAGTAGGGTATAGTATATATCTTATGTATGATTGTATGTTATTGTTGAATTGAAATTGGTATCTTTTTTCTTTTTTGCAATCTCAATTAATGAATAATGCACGAGTTATTGATTGTTCTCCTTGAATTTGGATCTGCCCTACACATTTCAACCCCTTTGTCCCAAGACCAGATAGATGCCCTTCTCCCTTTAATTCCTTCCTGGACGAATGGTTCGGAATAAGTCGAGGCATATAAAACCGAACTTTCACGAGTTAGGTATCATAATCTAAGGGTATATATATAAGTTTTCTCAACGATTTCTTAAAATTGAAAATAAATAATAAATGCCATGTACTTCGGATTTACTAGGGTTTTGTTGTTTTGTAAAATTGAAAAAATTGAGAACTAATTAAAGTGTAACGATCATTTAATTTGTTTACGTAAAACGTGATACGCAAAACCTCACATTTTAGAAGAAAAAATGAGAGGGGGACCAATTTTCATTTTATTTTTCATGATTTTGGATAAAAGGATTGTCCATAAAAAAGCACATCATCAAATTTTCAGGTAACATCGTTTTTGTTTCATTATATTGGTGACAAATATCTCAAAAATTCACCAATTGATTGACTTTCATAATACGGAGTATCGAATGTAAAAGTTGGAGTAATTCAAAGTTTTCATCAATAGTTTGGTAAATTTATTGGTATTGGGATTTGGATTTTTTAAAGTAGGTGTAGCAATGTCCCATGCTAAAGAAAAAAACTTAGCCTTTCATCGGATGGACTATCCATCACTAATATAGTGTTGTTAAAGGCATTCGAGAGAATTAGGTCTCACTTGATTAAAATAATATTAATTTAATGTTCTATTAGTTGAGTTGTTAACCCCGTGAATAGGTCTAGCAATGTCCCGTGCGTGCTGAATGTTACTGAGTAATTATTTGGAATTAGAGCAAAAAAATGAGAAATTTGGGATCTGATTATTGGAGATCACCATCATACCTTGTGCAATTTTATTTCTTGGTATTCTATGCTAGAAGTAACAATATTTTGTCGTTGAGTGACATCTAAGAAGTGGTATATCTCTTAAGATACTCTACGTATTTGAATCCATAAATACTCATTATTCATTGTGCCACTTGACATTTAACTTGATTTGGTTTGATATGGAGTATGTAGTTGATCGATAAAGAGTTGGATCAGGTTGAGTGATAAGCAACTTGATGTCTCATTAAGGAGAAACGAGTTCAAGCTTCATCATATTTATACAAGAGTTGTGAGAGCACGCTTCTATTCGTCATATGCAAGCTAGGGTGTGTGCTTGAGCTGAACCCGTCCTGATGTATTGATTGAACTAAACTCCAGTAGTGAATTAAATGTTTTGTGGCATTAAAAAGAGATACGATACAATTGTTTCACAGTCTTTTGAATCTAAAACTTATTCTTTCATGGTGAAAACAAAATTCATCATTGTTTTAAAGACCCTAGTACACTTGAATGAAGCATTGAAAACTGAAACGAGCACGTCCTTGATTAGAGAGTGTTAATGTGTTATTCTTTAGTTGGTTCGATTTAACCTGATTATTTCTCTTGTATATTTCATTTCAGTTCAGCTC
>SNQN01000092.1:18551-49514 GCA_008642245.1 Bassia scoparia
TAGTATATGTCGTTTAATTTGAAAGGAGGGCAAAATGGGAAGAGTGTAGAAATACTAGTATGTTGGAATGAAAACAGTTTGTATAGGTAAAATTGTAGTGGAATGACAAGTCAGAAGTGGCATGATTATTGATTAATTACGTTTTTGTGATAATTGTGAGTAGGGTATAGATATATCATATGTATGATTGTATGTTATTGTTGAATTGAAATTGGTATCTTTTTTTCTTTTTTGCAATCTCAATTAATGAATAATGCACGAGTGATTGATTGTTCTCCTTGATTTGGATCTGCCCTACACATTTCAACCCCTTTGTCCCCAAGACCAGATAGATGCCCTTCTCCCTTTAATTCCTTCTGGACGAATGGTTCGGAATAAGTCGAGGCTATAAAAACCGAACTTTCACGAGTTAGGTATCATAATCTAAGGTATATATATAAGTTTTCTCAATACGATTCTTAAAATTGAAAATAAATAAATAAATATGCCATGTACTTCGGATTTACTAGGGTTTTTGTTGTTTTGTAAAATGAAAAAAATTGAGAACTAATTAAAGTGTACGATCATTTAATTTGTTTTACGTAAAACGTGATACCGCAAAAACCTCACATTTTAGAAGAAAAAAATGATGAGGGGACCAAATTTTCATTTTATTTTTTCATGATTTGGATAAAGGATTGTCACATAAAAAGAAGCACATCATCAAATTTTCAGGTAAACATCGTTTTGTTTCAGTTATATTGGTGACAAATATCTCAAAAAATTCACCAATGATTGACTTTCATATACGGAGTATCGAAACTGTAAAAGTTGGAGTAATTCAAAGTTTTCATCAATAGTTTTGGTAAATATTATTGGTATTGGGATTTGGATTTTTTAAAGTAGGTGTAGCAATGTCCCATGCTAAAGAAAAAAACTTAGCCTTTCATCGATGGACTATCCATCACTAATATAGTGTTGTTAAAGGCATTGAGAATAGGTCTCACTTGATTAAAATAATATTAATTTAATGTTCTTTAGTAGTTGAGTTGTTAACCCCGCGAATAGGTCTAGCAATGTCCCGTGCGTGCTGAATGTTACTGAGTAAATTATTTGGAATTAGAGCAAAAAAGATGAGAAATTTGGGATCTGATTATTGGAGATCACCATCATACCTTGTGCAATTTTTATTTTCTTGTATTCTATGCCTAGAAGTAACAATATTTTGTCGGTAGTGACATCTAAGAAGGGTATATCTCTTAAAGATACTCTACGTATTTGAATACCATAAATACTCATTATTCATTGTGCCACTTGTACATTTAATCTTGATTTGGTTTGAATATGGAGTATGTAGTTGATCGATAAAGAGTTGGATCAGGTGGAGTGATAAGCAACTTGATGTCTCATTAAGGAGAAACGAGTTCAAGCTTCATCATATTTATGAAAGAGTTGTTGAGAGCACGCTTCTATTCGTCATATGCAAGCTAGGTGTGTGGCTTGAGCTGAACCCGTCCTGATGTATTGATTGAAACTAAACTCCAGTAGTGAATTAAATGTTTTGTGCATTAAAAAGAGATACGATACAATTGTTTCACAGTCTTTTGAATCTAAAACTTATTCTTTCATGGTGAAAACAAAAATTCATCATTGTTTTAAACACCCTAGTACACTTGAATGAAGCAATTGAAAACTGAAACGAGCACGTCCTTGATTAGAGAGTGTTAATGTGTTATTCTTTAGTTGGTTCGATTTAACCTGATTATTTCTCTTGTAAATATTTCATTTCAGTCAGCTCCGTTCGTTCTGTAAAGTAAAACAAAGTAAACCCGTAAGATAACTTAACTTCAATGTTACTTCTACTTCCTAGATATTTATTAATAATGTACTGTACTTTTTAATTTTCTATTCTCTTTTGTTTATCAAGGTTGTTGGTTTTATATTCTATCTTTTCATTGAAATAATGGAACTAAAGTTGTCTGGATTAAAGTACCATAAAATTCATACTTCGTTCTAACGAAACAGGGGAAACTCAAACGATCTGATCAGTTGAAGTAATCGCCTTGAAAAGAAATGGCTGCATGGGTTATGGTTTTCATTGATTCTGTTATATAAATTATTGTTAAAATTAAAATGTTGTGCTCCTCAAAGTAATAAGATTAGGCGACCGTAGTATATAACATATTTCTGGGTCTCAACCATTAATTAGCTTAAATTTTTGGTTGAGGTGGTCCGATTAACATGGTATCAGAGCCAGCGTGACACAGAGGTCACGGGTTCGAATCTCCTCCCCCACCTTTCAAGTGGAATTAATTCGCGTCGGGTTTGAAGAGGCCCGTGCTGGATCCACATTTCAAGCCCAAAGGGCGTTCATGTGAGGGGGAGTGTTAGTTAGAGTATATAACATATCCCTAGACCTCAACCATTAGCTTAAACTTTTGGTTGAGATGACCTGGTTAACATATTTGAGGCCCGAGTAATCGTATTATTTAAAATTATTGAAAAATATTCGAGATTCAATTTAATTACTCAAGGTAAGATTAGAACGGAATGGATATAAATTCTACTATTAGTACACAAGGATGATGAACTTATTATCTCATAATTAATAAGATTTCTACAAATGGTAGGTTGAACAACATATCATAATTATGTTAATAAGATTGGACTCGTGTGTGTGTTGTAACTTGTAGATTTGTTCATATGTGAGATCAATCGACTACGATAGATATGATGATCCATCGCAATTGGTTATCGAATAGTGAAGAGCTACGTTATTGAGGGTGGGGTTTTGCTTATCTTACTCCTCTCCCACCCTTCCATAAAATGGGGTCACAAATTTAGTTAGTTGGATTGAGTTTGTCTCAATAGACGATGCTCCAATAAATTCTTCTCCTGACCTCAATAAATGAAGATGATGTTAATCGGATCATCTAAACCAAAAGTTAAACTGATGATTGAGGCACAGAAATTAATATATATTCTACTAACACTACCTCTCACATGAAAGTCATTTGGCTTGAAATGTGATGCAGCACATGCCCCCCTCAAACCTGACACAATTAATCCACTTGAAAGCTGGGGGAGGGGATTCGAATCTGTATCTTATGTTACGCTGGTTCTGATACCATGTTAACTGGATCATCTCACCAAAACTTAAGCTGATGGTTGAACGAAGCCTCAGAAATAATATATACTCTAACAGATGATTAATCCATGTAACTAAGTACTTTCATTCATGTACTTATATTTTTTGGACAATGTTATATGTAGCCCTTAACATTAATATATTTCTACTAATGAAACAAGTTAGAAAAAAAGACAAAATTACACAAGTTTCAATGTAATTAATATTTTTCAAGTTTTTTTTCTATTTTTAGCACCTTAAACATAGCTCTAAGAGCTATATTTAACATTTTCCATATTTTATTATCGTATGTTAATTTTATTTACTAATGACGATATAAAAATGATGAGAAAACCCTAACATTACCTAATAAAAAGTTTTTTTTTTATATAAGGAAAAAAATTAGTACTCCGTACTATTGTTTAGCAATTGCCATAGATTTGTGGCTCCAAGATCATTCCTTATTATAAATTTAATTTTATTTATAAATATGCAACAGTTGAAAAATAAAAATATTTAGTATGTATAGTTCAATCTAAGTATTTTTAAAATTTTGTTGTATCTCCCACAAAGGTAGGTGCTTGGAAGTTCACAAACAGCTAATCTCCTGCTCACACCAAATAGGACATTTTTTTATAATTAAATAAATAAAATTAAATCTTATAAAGAACTTCTAAGACGCCTCGAGGTGTTACTTAGGCTTAAATATATTTTTAAAATAGTATAATTTTCGGAATTCATGTCAAATCACGCGACTATCAGTGTAATAATGTTTAAATTTATTAAATATTTCTAATTTTAGTTAACTTATCTAACTTCTCGAGGACGCTTATAGCTTTGCCTTAATAATTAATAGTTGTTGTATGTTAAAATAGAGGTTAAGTCCTTATCTATAAAAGTTAAAAGGTGTGACTTTCAGTCACTAACATGATTCGAGGATTCAACTATCACTCATTTTCATTTATAAATTATAATCATTGTTGTCGATTGATAAGAGTATGGAGGTGGGGTGCGTTCGTGGGTAGAAATCTACTTATTGGAGATACTGCTTTAATTTAAATTTATCTTCATTGGGTGCTTATTCTCTATTATATATTCGGAATTTATTTGTACTCGATTGTGTAAAAATTATTAATTTATAAGACTGATCAGGTCATCACCGAATCTATAGCTTCTCTAAATGACATACTGCTCGCTTAATTAAAACAACGAGCGAGATTCAGTTCGAAGTTATGTAGATAAAAATTAACGGATAGTACACAAAAGTGAATTCATATTGACATGATGATTAATTAAGCATCAATTAGACTATGAATGAGTACAGAAAAATGGTGGTTAGTTATGATGATGAAACATAAACAATTTTCCACATGGTAGGGAATCTTACCTTAGCTTCTTAGTCATTCATAATTTAAAAGAGGAACAAAATTGACAAAATTTAACTAAGCATCACTAGTGTCATACACTCTACACTGATACAAGCAATACAAATAAATATACAAGTAGTTGTTTCGTGTTGGCCAACTACGAACAAGTCCAAATAATTGGTAAATGTATACATGTTACGTATAATATACGGAGTACATGAAAAAAAGGCACTTCCTGTTTTTTAAAATCGCTACAACTTTGTTTAAAAAGTTTATAATTATTTGTTACACTTCTTTTTATGTGAAGTCTATTAATTTCACTAAAAATTCTGATTGAGTTGAAATTAAGCTGAAGTAACAGAGTTTTTGTCTATTTCCACTTAAAAAAACGATTAGGATTTGCAAAATCATTTAGGCTATGTGTACATTAACTGAAATCAGTTGAAATGAACTGAATGGAGCTGAATTGAACTGAACTGGAATTGAATATTTTATGAGAGAGAGAAATTGAGTTAAGAACTGATTGAAAATAAGCCTAATGTAACAGTCCTTACCATAACGAGTAAATGAAAACGGAAGGAGATCGAAGAAAACGAAGAAAGAGTAGAGAGTGGCGTAAAGGAGAGAGAAAGTGCAAGGAGGAAAGAAGGAAGCAATAAGAGGGAAGAAGCCATGGGAGGAATGCATTGCATTTTATTTGCATACAGTAAAGAGTACGTAGGTAATAATACTTCATTAAAATGTAGCTTAAATGAGTGTTATTGTGTTAGTTGTGTGTATTGTATTAGTGGCGTCATTCTTGATGCTTGACTTTTGACGTGTGATTATTAACTCCTCAAATGTCACTATTCATTCTTTGACATCATTCCTCACCCCAACCTCACCTTCATAATGGTTTTCGAATCTCGATCCATTTGTACTCGATCTCTAAAAGATCCTCCCGTATGTCAACGAGGATACTCTTCTCTTTTATCTGACTTAATTTATATTTTCGCGATATGAATACCGAGTTGAACATAACTTAATTACGTGCATGTGTTTATTTTGTACTTGGTATATGATGATCGCGTGTTATAATAGACAGAATAGTATTGAAAGAAATCTTGTTGAAGTTTTTGGTACTAGCTCATTGGTCAAACAGGTTGATACTCAACACACAAGGTTTAATTTTTTCAAATTATTTAGTCATGCGTTCAGTACGTTTATTATACTAAAATTTGCATACTGACTCGTCATGTTTCCAAAAGCTAATTAAGATGGTTGTCCAAACATTGCATGACATACTAATAACATGCGTTATTGTAACATGTATGTAATGAAACAAAATATATCCTAATTAACGAAAGACTCTCAATATTATTTTAAATCTCATCATTTTAAACAAAAAAATATTTCCTTCGGTTTTCTAAATGTCACATTTCTTAAAAAATAAAACTAACTAGATTTTTCTACTTTCTATATTTATGAATAAATTTTTTTTTTTTGGTATTTCTCAACACGTGATCCGTGTAAATGTGTACATCTAATAAAAACACGGAGAAAAGCACGATTTATTCTCTCTACCCGTATAAAGAGGGGGTTGATACGCAAAAAATACAAGCGTGGGAGTAAAATGACGTGTAAACAAGTGGGTGGGCAGCTCAAAAGGTGACGCCATTGCCATGAAATTCTTTGTCCTGGTCGTCAAGTGACGTCTCCTCACCTGCCACGTGGTTGGAATCTTTACTCTCCTTCACCATGGAGTGGATTGGTATCAACCCAAATTATTATTATTTTTTTTTTCTGTGTGTCCTCAACCGTACCAGATCCACGTCACTCCACGATGGCGACTCATGAATCTTCTTCTTTTTTTTTTGGTGAATTATTGTACGTCTAGAATAAAATTCTGTGATTTTGATTTGGACTAAAACAGTGTCATAACTAGAAAAATTTTGCAATTCCAAGAGTTACCATAATGTCTATCGAATCACAATTCACAAATTTACGAGCCTTGTACGGGGTGTAGGGATCGATGGTTTGAATTAGACCGGGCATTAATCCAAGAATTTGAGAATTTAGGTCGAATATTTTAGGTTTTTGGGTCATTAAGAGCCAAAAAATTGCTTTTGAAAGCCATTCAGGTTTCTGCTCACCTCTAGGTAAAATTTAAGAATAAAAATACACATTATCATTTTGGTTTGACGATAAGGCTATGCCTTTAAGATATTTTATTTTTATTGTACTTCAACTCGGCTCAGTTGATTTCAGTCGATTTCAACCGATTTCAATTCAGTTTGGCCCACTTCATATGACTTCACTTTAGTTTAGTTCAGCTACTTCGACTCACTTTTTATTTCAACTTCTTCATCTCACTTCATTTTAGCAATTTAGCCTAATCCAACTCAAAAAAAGCCCTAATATACTCTACATGAGATTGAACCAATATAAAAGGAGTGTGTCTTTTCACACATCAATCATTGGAATAATTGGGTTGATTAATACGAAGTACTTCATACTTGGAAGCTAGATGTAGATTAATGAATCAATACTCTACAAAGATGACTAGGATGAGCAATAATAGCCGATACTTTTGAAGACTAAAAAGAAGAAATTGGAATATGAAAATGAATGACAATTACTCTTTGTTGCAAGAGGAATAATACAATCAGAATTTTGATATTATTTATATACAATAAGAACTAATCTATAATAATGTAGGAGAAAAATATGGTCACATTATGAGGTATTATTCAATTTGATATTTTTATTTCTCTAGTGAATAATTCATGTGACAATTTTAATCAATTTTCAATAACATATAAATAGATAAAAAAAAAACGTATAAAAATATAATAAATATTTAGAAACGAGAGAATATAGAATAGTAGCGTATGACTTACCATCAAATCCTTGTTTCAATTGTGGGGATGGGGAAATAAGTTATTCCAATAATTTTGCTTTTTTTTAATATTTACTTTTGTGAAAAAATATGCTTTGAAAGTGGATATTCAGTAAAGAAAAATATCAATTCCATTTTTATGAGTATTGTTAAGGGACAGGAGGGCCTGATAATAATAGCAAAGTCCTAAATAATGCAAGAGAGAGAGGAGTGGAAATGACGTATTTGGCACAATGTACTACTTTTTTTTTATAAAATAAAAATAAATATGATATTCCATTTAAGTAGATTAACTAAGCAAGAAATTAGACTATCTCCTATATGAATTAATAATCAACGTCTTATATCCTTTTCAGACTTCGCTTGATATGAGGTTAATGTATTAAGGGGTAATAAAAATCAAATATAAGAAATAAAGGCAATTTTGAGGTAAAAATAAAGGATGAGGTGGTGGTGGAGGAAAAGGGGAACTATTACCCTCGTATGGGGTAATAATTACCCACTTCTCCCTTTTCTAGTCACAAAAAATGTAATTATTCCCTCTATTATCATCTAAATTCACATGTTTTTTTCTCAATTTTCTTCTTTATCTTTCTCAAATTTAACTATTATTACCCCTTTAATAAATTAACATTACCTTCCATACAAATTAAGCGAGCCCGAATTGATTTTTTTTCTAAAACTTGATTTGATCATCTCAAGACCTTAGTTAGAGGCAGCTCTAGATTCTTTGATTAAAGGGCATCTCGTACCTTTAACAACTCAAGTCAACTTCAATTAAGTATGTAGTTGGATTTTAAGTATGTGATCATGTACTCAAGCTTTTGGGCAATCCATTAATATGAGCCGTTGGAGGTGGAGTATATGCTAATGTGTCTGCCACGTGAAATAGTGTATTGGGCTGGTTTTGGGTCTACTATATTTAATTTACTTCTTCTACATACGACTATCACTACATAATGTATCCTTTTTGTTAGCTAATGGTTTTGAGAAAGCAAATGGCTCTTTAATCAATGTGAAAATTATGGCAGTACATACCATTGCCAATTTTTTCCATATAACATGTATGGTTGACTTCTTTTATCTTTGATTTTTGTATCTTAAAGTGGTTTTCCACAACCTTTTCTAGAATAATGAGTAGATTGAAAATATTTAAATTATTGTCACTATTCCTTCTCATCGATTATCTGCAACAATAAATATTTGACAAACGTATTAGGTACATCGGATGCACATAAATTTACGTACTGTGCATCAGACTATAGTGACCCTTATTTTTTATCACTATTTGATGTAAAGTGAAATGAGTCACTATATTCTGATATAAAAAGTCACTATATGTTCAATAAATTTATTGTGCATCTGATGCATACAACACTTTCTGTAAAATATTTTATCCCTCACATATATTCTCAATTGTTGTAGATAACTGATAAGGAGGAGTACAAGTTAATGTTTTCATTTCAATTCATGTTTTACGAGCTCGAAATTGAAGTGACTATCTATAGAGTTTGTTACATAATTGAAAATAATTAGAATCTGAATGAAATGACTAGTCTTGAAAGTGAATTGAACTTAATATAACGAGGATGATTTATGGTAACATCTCAACTTTGCAAATGAAGCTCAAGCTTGTATCTCATGTTCACCGACTCTTCTTTGTTGGTACAAATGATCAACTGATAAATCAAACCACCAAACACCAATATCTTTTATGGATTGTTAAGAAAATACAAGACTTGCAAAAATCTTTGTATGATTCAAAATATATACAAAGGTGGATAGAACACAAGTGGAGAAGCAGATAAACTAGCTAATCTTTGTAGACTTCAACATTTAGTTGTAGGGTTTAGTATTCTAGTTTTGTATTTACTTTAATTGTACTTTTTCCGATGTAGAAACTATTACTTAAAATAAATATAAAAAAAGGAAATTCTTCAAATGCTACCGAGGTTTTACATATTAGCTTAATTGTCACTATGTTTGTTAGTTCGCATGAGTGTCATTGAACTTTGAGACTGTTCTAATTTGGCCAATTACTATTGACGCGAGTTAGGTTTTCGTTATTATTATGCAAAATAATTATTAATTTTTAATAAAATTAATTAATTACCCACTAACACCCATCGCCTTCAACTACTATTACTACAACAGCGATTTCGATTCTTTCGATTACAGGTTACTACTGATGTAGAACTCAACTCCCTAACACACATCGCACTTCGAACCCAACAAAACTCCCCTAACTCAGCCCCGCCAAACGAACACCCACACTCTTCACGCTATTATATCATTCAACACCAAACACCACCACATCAATCACAACCTAAATACATACTTGACTCACCTACTATCATTGGCAATTGCACTTAGAAAATTGGGTTCTTTTTTTCAACAATCTAACGTTAAAAATTTGGATTTCTTCAATTGACTATACTTTGAAAAATTTGGAGCCTTGTTGATCAATTTAATCTTGCCTCCAATTTTTGGGCGAAAATTGTCGCAAATTCAAGCCCTAAACCCAAATTCAACGCCACTAATTGACTAAGCATCTCAATTAGCAAAATGTTAGGGTTTAAACATCATATTCACTCGCACTGTTAGGCAAAGATATGATTGATCGAAATTCTAAGAAAACTTTATCACCCCCATTATTTTGAATTATTGTTTGAAAAAAACCTTCTTATATATATATACTGTTTTTATGTGCACGCGATACGTGCTTGTATTTATGAAATTGTACCGTATTTCACAAAAATGATTATATGTATGTATCATAATAAAAGGTTTATAGTTAATTAGCAATACAATTTATCTAATTCTAATTATTTTGTAAATAGTTATGTCTTCAAAGTTGAAATTCCAAAATAAAACCATTAATGTTTTAATACAATTTGAAATAATGTTCATTGTTAATGTTTTGACTAATTAACTCACATAATAAATTCAATTTTCATATTTAATCACATAATTACTAAAGGATAATTTAAACACATCAATTTATAATTTTTAAATTTCATTAAGGGTATAAAGTCTTTTAAGAGGGGGGACACCATTCTCCTTCCCTCCCCTATAGAATAGGATAAGTCTGACTTATCATTCCGTCTGCCTATTTAAGCACATTAACTCCAAATTTATACATATACAGGGTTTAATTTTTACACAGCTTCCTCGTGTGCATATGGCATTCGTCGTCCAAAAATAGCTTTTGATTCATACTTTCAATATCAGTAAAAAATAGTTTAATGTGCCATTTTTATGTGTTTAATATGTTTAATGTGCATATCTTAACCATACCCATAATTAAACTAAATTACTAAACCTATTTTTCTTTAGACCTGAACTAGATCTGAATTGAATTGAAATAAATTAAAATGAACTAAATGAGTACCATGAAATTAAGACCCAAAAATGGCTTAATAACTTCTCAATTGATTATATTGGTCATGCAACAACTCAACCATCAACCTAATCAATACTTATATTCACATATAATTTTAGTATTTTAATGAAATTTTGCACTAAAGTAATTCTTATCTTAATAGATCGTTTGTATTAATGTCTTTTAATTGAGTGTCAAATTGAGAACATGTATTGATGTGCAACATCGAAATTGACATATTTCTGCAATTTCTCGTGTTTTGAATTAAGCAAAGACAACTTTAAACTTTCTTTTCTTGCTTGCTTTGATAAAATTAAGCATTTACTTCATGATTTGCTTTGCATATTTTAACGTTTGCATGCTTTTGATCGTTGCGAATAACGTCATTATATCACGCTTTTGCTCATACATACATTGAATAATAATAAAAAAAGAAAAAGAAAAATGCTATACGCAGCAGCTCTTAGGGGCTGCATCTAACGATTAAATTCTATAAATGCTAGTTATTATAGATTTATGTTTAAATTGCACAGAATTTGATCTCATAAATATTTAGTTTTTAAAAAACCTTCATTTTTATTGACTTTGTATTATACAGGCCCTAAGGGTTAATATCATAAACCTAAAAAAAGTGACGAAATATCAGAGAGTGTTAAACAACCTAGGACAACTAATAACATCAACACTCGTAATATATGCTAATAAATGCGATATAATACTACTTAATTAAGTTTTTTCTATTCTTGTTCATCTTACGATCATTTGGCAATAATGTTGCCCTATTTCGCACCTAGTATTTGTTTCATCACCTTTCTGACGTAATTCTTCCCGTTTTCAAAATCTTAGCTAGGTTCGGTCTGTATTCGAGAAACACATTCAATCATCAAAGCTTTACCAATGTTGAGGCGCGCTAAAAAATATATCATATATATCTATTATTATTTTTCATATGTAAAATAATATATTAATATGAACTTTTGACTGACTGTATTTATACGAGAATTGGTCTAACTCCAAACACTGACCGAGGATGTCTCACATGTACCCTGAGTCGTAAGGTAGCAATAGATTCACTTAATATTTTTTTATATTGGTGTCTGACATCTTAGAAAAACGAGTGTTGGGTTGTACCGTATTAGCATTACTATATTATTTATTTGCCGATCAATCCATGGTGCATCACCCTAAAAGAATCTAACAAATTAAAGAATAAAAATTGGTGAAAACTAGTTTGTTAACTTAGCTTAGCTCATCCTCCAAAAGTCCAAGTACCTGCTYGGAAGCTCAAGGAAGTATATCGTGAATTTTATATTATGGCTTTTCAATTATTTATACAATTATAGTATAAAACTTAGTGTAATTAGGTGCTTAATTAGGCAGTTAGGCAATAYGCASTTTCACCCTTTTTAAGTAGTCTTTATTTCCTTTCTCGTACAAAATAAAGTAAAAATAAAATAGCCTTTTYTGAGTGGAATCAAGTTATTTAGAAGAGTAGTATGTAACGCTTCATTCATTTCATATTGTTTTGTATATTTATTATTTGGGGAAAAACTAGAAATAATATATCATGAAAATTGGGTCAAAAAGCAAAATTATATTGGAGAGAGAATGTGTAAATAGGAAAAAGTAAGGAAAAGTAGGAGAAACTGGTCCACCTTATCAAAAATATTAAAAAAAATGTCAAAAAATGGAATAAAATACAATGTGCAAAACATTATAAAACGGCCAAATAAGAAAAGTGCAAAAAACGATATGGAACGAAGGGAGTATGTAGCTTATAAGTAATCGATCATTTTCTAACACTCTGTGACTCTGAGTAGTAAAGTTCGTATAATTTTATATCCCCATACTACAAAGACTAATACTTCTTACTTCATCCATTTCTTAAACAATGCATTGGTTTTTTAATGGAAATTTAACAATAAATGCATTACTTTATTTATTTTTTTGGAGATGAGACACTGACAAATAAAAAATATTCATTTTTATTTTCTTTTATGTCGGACGTATCCTATATATTCCCGCAACAAAGGAAATATTTGGTTAGAACCCATTAAGTTTACTTTCTCACCATTCGAACGTCCTATTTACTTAGACAAAAAAAACTATGTACACGTAGTATACCCCTCCTAACACTTCTAGTGATCATTATATTGTCGTAACGTAGTTTCGCCTAATCACTCCCAAGCTCACACTGCTATATCGGCTCCCGTTAAATAAACGTCATTTTTCCGGTTAAGTATGCTTACCTAAGTTAACTTTTAAATAAATAAAATAAGACAAAACAACAAAATAAAAAAAACCCTCAACCTCCTAAACTAACTCAACCACCACCCAGCCCTCCCACTGCCACCCAAGCACCACTATCGCTCCTCACCCCAACCCACCGCAAGAAACTCACACGCAACCTGAGCCCTGCCCAAAAACAACCACCATGCTGCCACCCTATCCTCTCATCTCCTCACCCTCCCCACCGCAAGCCACCAACCCTCCTTTTCCCCATCTATATCGCTGTCCGTCCATCACAAATTCAGGATCCCTGAAAGTATATCGCGGATTCTGCATGCTCCAATTTCTCGACATTAACAACCTCCCATATCAAATCAATTCGAATTTGCAGCTCCAAAATCTCCAATTCGTGTCTTGGCGTGTGCCAAGTACCATTTTCTCGCTATCTTATGCCGCTGATTGCGATTCGTCCACGTTGGGCGTATATATGTTTCTTACTCTTGTCTACCGGTGTGGTGCTCTTATACCTTGGTCTCTGTATGGATGTCGCAGTCGAACAGAAGAACCAATAAAATTTGTCTCTCGCTGGTTCAGTTGGGTCAAGGTTGCCGTGCTCTTGCACGCCTGTTGGCTGATGATCTGCTGCAGTGCTATGACTGCGTAGGCAACCTCTGCAAACGACAAACTGTCTCGTTCAAGTAGCGCGCAGTGGAGGGTGCTTAGTGTGGAGGGGCTGCTTGTTGCGAGTAAAGAGGAGTAAATGTGGGAGTTTTCGAGTCATTGTATACACAATGCATTCCTCTAGTTTACTAACTACATATTTAGTAGCTTAATCTCCCTTACGCAACTAACTATCCACTTAGTCCGAACGCGCGGAAAACACCAATAAGCTGACTCATTAGCTAACATCAACTATTATCACTTAACAGCAACTGTTCCAACATCATCACTCTTCGACAACACAAAGCTTCCCTTCATCCAATGGGGCCTCGATACTCACACCGGCTCTGTCAATCATTATTTTCTTCTCTCAATACTAACTCACATCGCATCGACTCACTGAACAGACCACAAAATCATCTATCTATCAATATATAGCTGATAAGACGACAAGTGTCTGTCCTCGTCCTAACCAGCCAATCAAGCTATCGCTCCTACCGCCATCGCATGTCGATACCATGCCACTAAGACGGCCTTGCTCATAAAGCTCATCTTACATACTCACATCCACGACATCACTTACATATGGATCAGCCACTCTGTTAAAATAATCCGTGGCTGATCTCTAACTCTTCATCAACGCATACTCATTATCAAATAGATTCATCAACACTCTCAACTACAATCTTGTGTCAACACTAACTACAATGTTAGTAAGCAACGCTTCTCATTGAGCAGCCCATATTGGTAACGGTTTGGCAGTGTCGGCCACAGTTCTATCTATGGGCTGTATAGCCCTATATCAGCCATCTGGCTGATGTAAAGCGCCCAGTTTCTGACGACAAAACCTGGCTGCACCACAAACATATCTTATGGACCCCGACTCGCACAAGCACGAAAGCCACAAGTCAACTTTAGCTAGCCAAAGTACTCTAGAGAGATGACTGGCTCACTAGACTCCAACGTCCATCACGCTCTTCTCTGCTTTGCGATGGAGTCTATGCACGACACATCACAAAACTCTCTTTTTGTCAACAGAATTGGTTAAAGCTTTTCCCAGCAACACACTGCAGCATAGCTCAAATCTTCCAACTACTAAGTAATCCTGCACATGGTCCACAGCGCCGATTTACTGCACTGGACTTTACATCCAATCATATCGCTCGACCAACTACTGGACAGAGCCTGATCCGACGCTCATCTTCGCATCATCTTTTAGCATAGTTTGAACGTGCAACAATCACGTGCCTATTTCCTCTCGCTCACCGCACAAATATTAACCACTTTCTTATTAGCTTGCTTCATTTTTCCAAATTAGCTAGTTAGCCTTGCGTCAACTTGATTTTGCTGAATTGAACTTATTTTACAGAAATCTAAACAAATTTCTTAAGATTAAACATATTTTTACTGAACTATATTTTCTATTAACTCAACTGAATTTATTTTACAAAACTTATCTAAAATAAATTGACGAAAAAAAAACCTTAATTAATTATACCATTCTTCATTAGCCCTAGTTACTAAAATTATGACAATTTACACTCAATACCAATAGTCATCTATCCCTGCTACTCGCTCTCAATTAGACACTTGAGGACAATTAAACTCGTTGGAAAAACATATGATATACACAATTTCACCCCAATTATAAGGTTATATATGTTTGGATGAGCTTTTAATGTAGCTTTAAGATTTGATTTAGGTCAAAATCTACTTATCTAATTTATGGTGTTGACAAACTAGCCGTGTAAAGTTGCGTTTAGCTTTTGAGGTAATTTCACAAAAGCTAATAGTAATAGCTTTTGGTAGCTTTTTTTAAACCTACTATATTACTCTTAAAATCATTTTTTTATTATACACTACTTCAACAACTACTATTTTGCCAAACACTAACAATTATAGCTAACTTCAACAGCTACTGAGCAAACTGCTACAGCTACCCTCTACATTGACATCTACCTCTACAGCTGGTTTACCAAACATACCCATAGTCACAATATAACATTCATACATTTACATTAACGATAGATGTGTCAATTTTTTCACATAATAGTGAATTTTTAATAATGATTGTTCATCTTTATTTACTTTCCAAAAAGTTTCTAGAATATATCTTAATTTGATCATTCAATTTACTTATTTATTTCTTATTATAAGAATAATGTGAACATAACACGACTTACGCAGATACAAGTTACCATTGATAAATTGAAAATGAAGCTAAGTTGGATCCACTATTACTCCTTGCATTTACATCCTACCACTAATAACCAAATAAAGTATTATCTTTTCATGCAAATGTGCGTTTCTTCGCCTTGTTAGAATAAACGGATAACTCTATTTAGTTCAGATGTGATTAAATGTAATCAATAATTGCATTTAATTTATAGAGTATGATTTTAATTACTGTAGAGTAGTAAACAGTGAAGTGAAGTGAAAGAAACTTCCAAGAGAAGTAGAGAAATCCGGAGATCCTTCAAAACACACTGTTTTCCACTTTCTCTTCTCCTCTATCTAGAACCTTCTTCCACCCGTCTCCCGCATTAAATTCCACATTATTCGTTTCGTTAACCTCATTTCCCCCACTTAATCCACTCAATTAAAACCCACTTCACTCTCCTAAATCCCATTAACACACTAATCTCACTTCATCAAACCCATTAATATCAAATGGCGAGTTGTACAGTAGCAGCTGTAAAAGAATGAGGAGGTATGATAGTCCCCTTCAACGCAAATTCATACCATCTTCTTCTTCTTCATCAACGAACATGGGGTCTGCTTAGACAATGGAGGGTCTTCACGAGGATGGGGCCCCCTCCCGTTTTGACGAAGACGTTTGTAATGTTGAAGACCTTCTACTGATACATTGTTTCTTTGAGTAAAGCTCGCATAGCTTTCTTGTTTTGGATTCTCAACAGTTTTCTACTTTGCTTTTGGCCTAAATTCTTCAAGCCACAGCAATTTCTCCAGTTTCTATTCGCCCAGTTAAATACTTATGTAAGTATAAATTTCAATGCTTTTTTTTGGGGGTTTTTGCGTGCACCATGTGTTTTTGAAATGCTTGTGTGATTATACTCTGAGTACTGTTGCAAGTTTTTCTTTTGTGATGATTGATGTGGTATGGTATGATGCTTATGTTGATGCGAATTGCGAGAATTCATTTCAACCCTTTTGATTTTATGATATGAGATAGTCTAATTTAGGGTGATTTATTCGTAAATTCAATTTGGGGTTGAATTCCTTTAATACGAATTTTGTCTTCTACCATGAACCCTCATGTCTGTTCATTTGTTTATGAGAAATTCTATGATATGATCTGGTTTTTGCTGAACATTTTCTGATTTATCTAATGTAAATGAGTATTATACAAATGCTTATGTTGCTTGTGAAATCTAAAATCATGGACATGGAATGGTGACTGGCATGCTGACTCAGATATGAAGCACAAACAAATGGAATTTCAGGTTAAATTATCACTGGAAGCTTTGGAGGACATTCCGAATTCGATAGTCTTAATTTATCCATTTATGTAAGTCTCCAACTTGTCGTGTGTGGGTGTTTCTTGGACTCTAACAATTTTCTAACATGTACAATGTAGGGTTGTTGAAGTGCTTGCCTGCTTCCTTTGTTACTCGTAATAAACTGCTGAGATACCACAACAAGGAAGATGTTATCATGACGTCTTGTACCCGGTCACATTGCTGCCTAAAAATCTTTCTGACCCTTATACATCTCAAATTCATGCTTTTCATGTGGACTGTAAATTTAAAGTGTGTTATGTATCAGTCGTTATTCAGCTGCTGTTAGTTTGCGCATTATACTTGAATAACAAGGTTTGATGGAATATTGCCTGAAGATGCTCGGACTTCTCGGCTAATAGTTGGTGTGAATGTAATATAGGATGCTTTGGAACATCTCTGGTGTCGAAGTTGGTGATAATTTGTTTGAGGCTAGCTCCCTTGTAAGTGTGATGTCTTTCAAGTTATAGTGAACTTATCACGTCGTTGTTTGCATATGTTTTTTCAGGGTTTAGAAGTCGATCCTATTGAATTTGCAAATTAGAGGGATTCCTAGGAGGGCAACAAGCACTTGTAAAGCATCAAAGAGAGGAGGAGAAATGTAGCTCAAAGCAGCCAACATCAAGGAGGAGCTTGTGTTGAGATAGGCCACTATGGAATTGATGGTGAGATTGAGAGACTGAGGCGGGACCGGAACTTGTTAATGAGTGAACTTGTAAAGCTAAGGCAGCAACAACAGTTGTCKAGGGAGCAAATACGCACCATGGAGTTTCGACTTCAGTCTACTGAGAGAAAGCAACAACAGATGATGACATTCTTAGCCAAAGCTCTTACAAACCCAGCCTTTGTACAGAACTTGATGCACCGWAATGAGCAAAGTAAATTGTTTCAAGGCATTGAGGTTGGAAGGAAAAGGAGATTAACTGCCAGCCCAAGCACAGAGAGCTTGCAAGAAGAAGTGTTATCCGCAGCAGTGGAAGCTACCGAAGGGTTGGCTACTGTTGAATCAGAAATCGAGACATTATTCTCTGCTGCCTTAGATGATGAATCAAGCAGTGATGTGAAAGAGCCAATTTTAGAACCCGGCCCAATTCCTTCACCAAGCGACGCAATCTTAGGAAACGTTGGTGAGATTAATTGGGAAGATATACTAAGTGAGGACTTAATTGTTGAAGGAGAAGGTTTAGCAGGCAATGAACAAGAGTTGGATGTGCCAGTAGAGGACTTAGTTCCAGATGCTAATTGGGGTGAGGATCTAGAAGACTTGATAGATCAAATGGGTTTTCTTAAATCGAAGGCTTGATTAATTTTTTTTTATGATGGTATTTGTAATGCCCCCTAGCTATATTAGCGTCCACAGCTATGCTSCTGCCCCAAATATCTTCGGTATGTCTCAATAGCGCAAGTTTTTTAGTTGGTGTATGCTGGTTTGTTRCCTAAAGTAGTTTCAGTGTGTATCATCCTTACATTTATGTCTGGTTGTAATGCAGAAGGGTGGCAGGAAGATGCAAGGGGCGATAATTGATGGTTAAGGACTTTGTTTTTGTATTTTTTTTTGGGATTCAGCTAACTAAATTAATTCACTAATATGATTTGTCGCGCAATTCTCTTTTGTGATTTGGTTATCATATTGTTATTGCAGGGCAATTAGATGACAAAGGGTAGTGAGAGATTTTTTTGGTTATTTGGAGCTCTGATTTTCTGGTGATTATCTATCCACGAAAGTTCGTATCTATTTGGGGATGATCATGTGTATACAGGCTTCTGCATTGTACAGAGTTATGATTCGAGTGCTTATTTAATTTCGATGTGGTGTAAAAAATGATGAAACTTTTAAGGCAGTTGTTTATTAACATTGTTTCAGATATTGAATTACGGAGTAGGTTGAAACACTACTACTAATACTACAGACAAGTTGGATTGAAGAACTTGTACGAGTTTGTTGTAAGAATTTTCTTTCTTCATTATCCCGACTTTGATCATCTGGGCTACGAGCCTACGAGTTTTCGTTGTCTGGCTTTTATTTCCTGGGAATCTTGGTAATATATTTTGTTTAGCTGCGAATCTAATTACTTTGGAATTTAAAGTGTTTTCTGATTAGTAGATGAGTCGTTTATCTTCATGGTATTGTTTCTGTTCAGTACTTGAATAGATGAGTTCACTCAAAGATTGCGAAGTGCTTCGTATTTGATAATCTTCAAGTGTTGGATCACTGCTGCTTTCTTATAATCTTCAGTAGATGAGCCTGTTTAGTCCACTCAAACAGAACTCATATATAATCTCTCTCTTTCGCTTCCACTCCTTTTCCCCCCCTCATTTGCCATCCAAACAAAGCATRATATTCGTTTCGGATACAAGTGCCTTCGCTATGTGCCCCATTATAGCTTAACGTACGATCGCGATTTTCTTCTTGTTATACAAAGGAAGTTATTGGGCTGTGTGTTTCGTTGCTTTCTCTTGTGAGGCGTGACACCCAACAACAATTAGACTACATCCTAGCAAGTTCTTTCAACATCACCTTTACTAGGTTATGTCTTCATCACCTTTCACTTTATTCTCAAAACCCACTACAGACACCATGCTTAGATTCTAGTTACATCATTAAATATCTTCAATCACACCCGCTTACTTCTCATTTGAATTTACACGGAGTCACATGTTTTATATCATTCGAAATATGATACTGTATAATTTTAGTTATTTTACGAAATGAACGTTAATACGACATTTCTGTATTCCTCTAAGTATATATATAAGAATAAAATGGGAATCTGAATGAATTTAGATTCTTAACAATTGGAAAACCAACAAACGAAAACTCGACACTCCCTAGAGCAGCACTAAGCAATGTCAATGCTCTAATGATGATGGCCAACACCGACATTATGATGATTCTTTTCTTATTTGATTGCTTGCCTTATATTTGACCTCAAACAATTCACCTTCTCAACCAACAAACTATCTTTCCTCCATTATCATCATCATCATCATCATCATATCATGTACACTAAGATGTTGGTGATGATGATGAACTTAGAAGTGTCCCCATTATTAAGCACTTTGTCAATGCTCCAAAGTTGGGTTGCTAATTAGCAGCTATTAGCTTGTTGTGTACTACTTGTATGCACCCTATTGAGGTTTGAAAGGTACCTGGCCCTCTCTCCTTCCCTCTGGTAGGTCATCTTCCCTTGATGGCTAAGCATGGTCCTAACGTTTTCGCCGCTTCCCAACCTCTACGTCCCATTTTCAGGTCTGTTCTGCCTCTGCCATTGCATGATATGATCACTTGTTAAGTACTAGACTCAGTGTGTTTACTGTTGATTAGGAGACAAAAGAAGGTAATCAAATCAACTACTTGTATATGTTATATGATTTGCCTGAATATTCTCCTCCAGTGTCAATTGCATATGATAAAAAGATTTGACATTTGTTGGCTTGTAATTTGTAATATTAATGTGAAATTGCAGATTTCAATGGAAGCACAACACTAGTAAATAATAGCAGATGCAGAGTTGTGCAGAGAAGTAGGAATAAAGAAGTTCAAATATCTTTCCTAACAGAAGCTTCCTTCCCCTATTTCTGCTTCACCCTTCACAAAAGGGTCTATTCTTCACCAGGTATAGAATTAGTAAGCTCCGGGCGTTATTATTTTCGATTCATGTAGCCGACCCCACTTATGTGATTATGACTCTGGTTGATATTCGAATCGGGTTGTTTTGCAGGGATTCAAGGTCTGTCAACATGAGGAACACAATCATCTCAATGTATCAACCCTTCTCAATTAGCCAGTATACTGCCCACCATGCCAATATTTCATAGAATCAGCAGCCAAAATCTCAGCCTAAATTCCGAGAAGAAGAGAAAGACATAATCTTTCGAATTCTCCTCCAATTGGTACTGACATTATAGACAATCAGCATTGGTATCAACTTCTGTCCTCTCATAAACTAAATCATCAAATGATCAACCAAAAGATAGTGAGGTCTCCGATTTTATCAACCAGCACATATATTCCACAACCACGCTTAAAATGGACCTATCGGGTTCCTTTTCGATCATATTAGGCCTATTGATCCCATTCCTTCAAGAGCCATTTAGACAAGTTCTTAAGAGGATCCCGTGGACTATGGATTGGAAGCTCGAAAGGACTAATAACAAGTTGAGCAGMCGGCTTAATGAGATTGTTTCGATGAGGGATAAAGAGGAGAAGACTGATTTGAAGGATTTCTTGTCCCTCATATTGAGTGCCAGGGACTCCCAGAAAGTGTCAAGGCATTTGTTCACCTCGGATTATGTTAGTGCACTTGCTTACGAGCACCTCTTAGCTGGCTCAGCAACAACTGCATTCACATTGTCGTCGATTGTGTATCTAGTTTCTGGGCATCCTGAGGTGGAGCAGAAGTTGGTTCAGGAGATTGATGGGTTTGGTCCGCGTGACCTGGTGCCAACCGCGCATGATCTTCACCACAAGTTYCCCTATCTGGATCAGGCAAGCTGTAGTCTTATTACATTTGCTAGAAGCCTAGAATTATTGAGATTACGCATGAACTTATTTTTGTAAGGCGAAGATAACATAATCCACTGCTTTTGAATGTCTATAATGTTATTTCGACAGGTAATCAAGGAAGCCATGAGATTTTACACAGTTTCTCCATTAGTTGCAAGAGAAACTACTGCACCAGTTGAGATAGGAGGTTATCTACTCCCAAAGGTAAGATTTGGAACTTGTATGATTTTCCTACATATTATTCGAACAAGTTAATGAGTTGTTATCATCATTTGAGGTAGCAGGGAACATGGGTTTGGTTGGCGCCTGGTGTTCTGGCCAAAGATCCGAAGAACTTTCCAGAACCAGAAAAATTTCAGCCTGAAAGATTCAATCCAAAAGGCGAAGAGGAGAAGAGCAGGCATCCATATGCTCACATACCCTTTGGAATCGGTCCAAGAGCATGTATTGGGCAGAAATTTGCCATGCAAGAAATAAAGCTCWCAATCATCCACTTATACCGTCAYTTTGTGTTTCGACACTCCCCYGAGATGGAGAAGCCTTTAGAGCTRGACTATGGCATCATCTTAAACTACAAGCACGGAGTCAAGCTTCGAGTCGTGAAAAGAGAAATGTAAGCTATCAGAACCATTAGCAAAATTATACAGTACTAATGAAATGCAAGTGTGAGAGACTAAACTGACTAGTGACTACTGATATTTAAACAAGGCAATGAAGCATTACAGATTCATTTACTGCAATAAAGTTGCTCAAATACTTCTATTACATTACAACATCCAATACTTTCTACAACATTTTTGCAAAGTAAGAACAAAAAAGAATACTCGAATAATACACATTACAAAAAAAACATCAAAGCTGAAATTGCCTCTTCTTAGTTTTTCAACTTACAAAAGAACAACAAGCTGTTGCCTTAACAAACAAGGGGAAGCCAAAGCAAATATCCTCAGAATCAGTTGTACAAGAAGTTCTCTCTTTCCCTCGGCCTTATCTGGTTCTTCTCCAATCGACTAGTAGGCAAATTCAGCGGCCTGGAGAAATTGACAGAAGGAGGATCAGAGCCAGCACTACTCTTAGAGTCTCCATTCGAAAGTCCTGCAAGTTTCTTTGCAAACTGAAATTCATCCATTGACTGCATTTGCACCCTTTGAGTTCTCCTCTTTGCCTTGGTCGATTCAGTAAGATTCATATAACTCGGCCTGCTGCTATTAGTATTATTTCCACCACTCTCCTCGGTCCCAGATATCGGGTGTTGTGGAAGGCACATTGAGGAGGAGGCAGAGCTTTCATCAAAAGAAATTCTGAACTCGGGCTACGATGAAGAGCGCGTTCCTGAGCCATCACAGGTGGTCTTTGCTGAGATTCTAGTCGTCATATTTGTCCTTTCTACACTTCACTTGGCCTTGGACTCAGAAGATTAGGCAGGTTTCTTCTAAAGGTATTCTACAACGGTTTTCGAGGTGTGTCTTTCACCTCTGATGCTCGGGTATTGCTTTCTTCCATTATCAGTCTGTTTTCCAATGGTTTCGCCGCCAATCCAACCGCTCCAGCCACTCCAGCTGTTCTGTCAACTTCAAAGTCTCATAAAAGAGCTTGACATCTGCTGAGTGCAAGCTCTGAAAGGTGCTTGACCTGAATTTGCTGGAAAAAAAACAAACACAGTAAAAAGCCACAAAAATGAGCAAGTCACTCTTCTTCAAAATGCAAAGTAAAAACAATCAAAGACAAGTATAAGTAAGCACCTTTTGAGCCAAGAGCATAAGCAAGGGCTCTTTCCTTTATAAAAGCTCCTTCATTGCCTCAATTGCAACTTTGCTTTCACGTCAATCCAATGTATTAACCTGAGCATTCAACTATCTACATCATCATCACTTGCCTACCCGGTAATTTTCGAAAAACGGACTGCATTCAAAACAGCTAGATAGATTTACTCATAACAGAGAAAAGAATCCATCCAAGACTCAATAATATCCACCTCAAGCTTGTTTCAAGACTCATTCTTGCCACGTGGTTCATTGTGATCAAATTGCTGCACGGCTTTCCTTCAATCGAACACCTCAACTACGCCGAGCACGAACTCGTGCCTGACACCGAACCAAGGCTTGCATACCACCTCACGTTCACAGCAGCCTGCTTCGGACTTGCCGGCCCTGTCACTAAGAGTTGCAAGCCTAAATATACCCTTCAATGCCTTTAAGACTCTTCTTGCAAATCACAATGGTAGTACAAAATGTTTTTCACAATTTGTCCAAATCAATTCTTCTCATGAAAACTAAAGAAACTTCCTCCACACTAGCAACTATGTTACTTGACACCCGGATCGCCTCAAAAAATCTCATTGAATGCTTCTTTTTTTTAACTAAATAAAAACTTGTCTTTTCGACGGAATGCGAAAAGGACACTTAGACACTCGTATCTGATAGACACATATCCATGCTAGGTAACCATAGACTAGCTTTAACAAAACTAAAGAACTTGTCCTTATTCGACGGAATGGCGAAAAGGACACTTAGACACCCGTATCCGAGTGACACAATAATTCCGTGTCTAGTAACCTAGACTGCCAATTTTAGCAAACCATTACTTGATTACTTCAATTTGAGATATAAGAGCCAAACAAGCACAAATACTCCAATCTTTTCTTATTTCATTTTACTCAAGTATTGCAATAGAATAATGTGCATCCAAAAATCTTCTTCACCCCAATACAAATCACCAAAAACCAAACATAATAACAACAAACAAACAAAACAACAAAATGCCCAAAAAACCCCACTGAAATTTGTGTTCCAAGCAATTATTTAAAGATTTCAATTTGAACTTTTAAAAGAGAGAGAATACCAAAAAGCCACGGGGAAGGACAGTTTGAATTACGAATGGCAGCCATTCAATCCTAACAAGACGAAAGTCCTTAGGATGAGCTTCTGACAAACAGTAGCCATTGCTGCATTAAAAACGCATTCGTTTCGACAAGGTGAATCAGGAACCCTCTGATTGCTGTTGTCTTATGCCTTCCTTTGAATGCTTTCCAAACTGCCCATTTCTCCTGATGAACTCTCCATAATTTCCACTTTTTTCCCTTTATTATTTCCTGTTTCCTGCCATTATATATACATAAAAAAATTACAAAATTATACCCAAAAACTCACAACTTTCTTATAACAAAACCAATAGTTCAAGAAACTATGAATAATGTTGTAAAATCCCTAATTTTTCACACCCAAGAGCTAAAAAATCAGAACTTTATTACAGTCAAATGAAATATGGATGGAGGAAAAAAAAGAATAAAGATTGAATACTTTATTGAAGAACAGTACTAATGTTGTTGAAATTGAAGGAAGGGACTCACATAAGAATCATCTTTGTCTGGTTTTTGTAAGGGATGAGGGATTTGACCCACTTTCCAGAAGCACCCATTGTAGGAGGATGAGAGAAAACAAGTAAAAATAACAGGGGAATGTATCAGTCAACTGTAATGATTGAACCAGAATGAAATGAGAAATATTTCACTAAATAAGTGAAACATTAAAAGATTATTTTAATTTTCAATTTTGAATGAGTGAAAGAAGAAGAAGAAGTCTGGAAGAACGGCAAGAGTGACAGAGAAGAACCAATGGAAAATAGGAAGAACAAACAAACTAAATGAAAAAAAAGAGGAGAGGAGAGTAATTGAGAAGGAAGGAGTTGTCAAAAAAGGGTGGTTTGAAATCTTGGATGAAACAAAAACAACTGACAACGGAAGAGAAGAGAAGTGAAGTAGTGTTTGGTTTTTTGTAATTTAAAAAAAAAAAATAAAAATTAAATTAGTGGGAGGAATTTAGTGGGGAGTTGTGGAGGAGTGTGCAGAGGAGAGAGAAAGAGTGAGAAAGAGGTTTTAATTTGAAATTCAAATAATGGCCAACGGATACGAGGTAGCAGTGTAGCACTACCCGCTTAATTTGAGTAGAGAGTACTTAAAGATATTTACTGTGTAGAAAATTTACCCAATTCAATGGGAACAGTGCAACACATTGTTTGGGATTGGATTCCCTGTTTCTCTTCTTAAAAAATGACTACGGATAAGTTGATACGGAGTAAGATTTTGCGTCATAGTTAAAACTAATCGAATTGAACTGAAATACGAAATACATTGAATTGATTGATTCGACATGAAATGAACTACAACAAATTGATTGGAAACAACATGGCCTAAATTACGAATTAATTGTCCGAAAATTCACTACTTTTTATTTTATAATTAGTACTCCCTTTATATTAAAATCAACACAATAATTTGATATAATGTAGAGGGAAAAAAGTTAAATTGTTGCAATAATGTTGATATGAAGTACGGAGTAATAGATTTTTATAGATTGGGAAATGATATATGTAGTGCGTGAACTAAGTTTTTTCCTAATAAAATCGGAACGGAGGGATTACTAGATTTTTATAAATTGGGCAATGATATATGTAGTGCGTGGACTAAGCTTTTTCCTAATTTGAATATGTCAAAAGCTAACAAGCATCCTTAATGCATTTGTTTAATTAACTAAAAGTGAAAATATTGTATTCAAACTTTCAAAGTTACTTGTACATGAATCACACGAATTGAATCAAATACGTGATATATGCATGTATTCTCATATTTGACCATTTTGGGAAATATAAATCCATAATAAATTCTGAACATCTCGAGCCCATGCTACAAGATCGTTACTTTGTAATTGGTAAAAAGACTTTCACGTGTTAAGTCAATAAATTATTTAATAAAGAGTTTGAATTAGGATTGAACTTTTTAACTCAACTAACATTAACTTTTGACTACTATTACAAGTTTTTTTTTTTATTGAGTGCGAATGAGCCACAAGGGCGGGTTACATTTACAAGGGAGAGGGGGGTATGAGGATTTGAACCTTTGACCTCAAGGATCAAAGGTGGGATTAAAGTCACTGCTCCAAATCCATTCCTCATATCACAAGTCTAATTACTTCAACGGTCCAACCTGTTAGAGGTATCTTAGTATATAATATCTTTGGATATATCCAACGTTAACTTTTGAATTAGGATGTACGAAGTATTTGTTATACAATTCGTTGTATCCTAAAGTGTACTACTATACATTAAGATAAAACACAAGAGTCTATTTTGAGAAGTTTCCCCAAAACTGACATGGTATCAGAGCTTTGGTTCAATTAATCAACACACCTTTTTTTTTATAATATCTTTGTATATATCTTGTATACTTCGTATATTATTTAATTATCTTAGAGAATATTTAGGATGTATTTCTTATACATATCCAAAACTTTGTTGTACCTAAAGTGTACTCCTATATACGGAGTATTAAGATGAAATACAAGAGTCTCTTTTAAGGAGTTTTCCCAAAATTGACACAAACTATTTACTTCCTCCGTATCAAAATAAACGTAACGATTTGACATAAAGTAGAGAGTAAAGGTGTTAAATCGTTGCGCTTATTTTGATACGGAGAAAGTATCACTGTTCCAAACACGAATACAACATGACCGGATTTGCAAGGCAAAACCCTATAGGTTGGGTCACCAATTCAAAAAAACGTTAACTTTTGACTGATGCTACAAGTCTAATTACTTTAACGACCCAATCCAACGTATTTATCAACACAACCCGAACACAATCCGACCTGATTTGCTAATTGCTAGGCAAACCCCCACAGGTTGGGTGAGCAACTCGCCAAGTAGTAATTGTGTTGTGAGTGACGAGTCCCTCTCGAGGTCTCAAGCCTCAGCTCCCCAAGCAATCCCCCATAATGACACAATTGCAAACAGTGAAAGGAGGCTTTGCACACAGCACACTCCCAAAACTTTCTCGTTGAAATTGTGAAAAAGGGCACGACCACTTTTGTCAGCTACTCCAATTATGAAATCTTTCAAAAACACACACCACATAAAGACTCAATACCCGACAATAATCTACTGATTTTTTTGGATTTTAATGCATCTTATTATATTAATATATTCATATAAAATTACTGCATTATTATTTTTTAAAAGACTAAGGGCGTGTTCGGCGTAGTTTTTTTAGGTAGTTTTTAGCGTTCTGACTAGATTAAAAAGTTACTTGATTAATTTTATTACTGTTCGGCAATGTAGCGTTTTGAGTAGCTTTTAGCGTTAAACGCTACCTTTTTCAAACGCTAGTAGGAGTAGCGTTTTAGCTTTTAGCTTTTAAGCTAGGAAAAAAAGCTACTTGGTAATTAATTTTCTTCTATTATAAATACAACCGCTACTTCTGCCGAACATTCATATTGACAATTTTAGTTTCGTCCGCTACCCGCTACTTCTAACGCTACTTATACCGCTAAAAGCTACTTCAAACGCTATCATCGTCGAACACGCCCAAAAGCTAACGAGCGTCCCTTGGGCGTTAGATAAGATAACTAAAAGTGAAAAATATTAAATGAATATAAACATTAATTACACCGATTGACGTGTGAATTTGACCTGCATTCCAAATTTAATGTCATTTTAGGAAATATATTTATACCTTATCTAACGCCTCGGGACGTGCATTAACAATATCGTTTTCAAAATCAAATTAGCATTTCTGTAACAGTTTGGAGGGACCGCATGCAATTTTATAAAAATCTTACGTACACTAGTAGACGCAGTATAGTATAGTCTCTATTTCGACAGTTGACACTATCTGCTGGTGTATGTATCAGCCTATCAGCTGAGCTGTGAACATCACTGTTTGACAAACCTTCCGCCGTTGATCTACTGTTTTTAACCCTTTTTATCAATGGCTGATAATTTTATCAGTAAAACAATTTTGAACTTTGTAGTACTTTCTCCGTAACGATTTAATTGCAACTTTCATTTGGGCACGCTTTTTAAGAAAGAGATTTAAGGGTGTAAACGAGCGAATTACATAAAATAATTTTAACACAAACAAGAATAAAATTATATGTTACTAGTCTTAAAATTATTTTATTTAATTTGCTCGTTTACACCCTTAAATCTCTTCCTTAAAAAGCGTGCCCAAACGAAAGTTGCAATTAAATCGTTACGGAGGAAGTATAAAAGAATTACAGTGTCTATTTTAAGATCTAGTGTAGTATTTTTTTTTTCTCGAACTTGAATTTGAATTGAATTGAAATGTTGTGTAAAAAAGAATCAGACTCGTCTAAACTAAATTGGACCTGTCTGAACTAAATTGAAGTTAAGTAAACGTAGGATGGATATGCAAAAAGTTTTATGTGCTTGCGTAACTATGCGGCTCCCATGTAGAGTGCCAAAACAGATTAGTAGAATAACAATAGAGGTTTAAGTTGAAATAAATAAGTCAAATCCTAATCATTTCAGTTTAACCAACTTTGCGTATCTAATGGCTCAAATGTAAATAAAAAACACAAATCAACTTGAGCAAATTACACATATACCGCTCCAAGCTTGACGGACATGACAATAACATCCCTGGATACATTTAGGACAAGATTATTGCAAGACTCCAAGACTCCCTTTCAGACTCTGTCACATCAGCTTTCCACTAACTTTTTACTTTCAAGACTCACATCAAGACTCTCTACATTTTCATACTTTATGAGAGATTATCATTCATCGGATATACCGGCTTTGCCTATCTAGTGACTTCAAATGTAAAAGGAAACACAAATAAGCTTGAGCGAAATTCATACGTATACGCTTGCAAGCTTGACGGAACATGAAATGACATAACATCCTGGATACACTTAGCTGGGTATCCAGGAGATATACTGAGAATCCAAGCCTTTTAGTTCAAAGTTCAAAATGTGTAGGTTAGCATTAATTCCACAGTAAAAAAAATATATATATATATAAATGAACTTTGTGATTGTATTTTAAAAAATTTCCTGGCATAAATGTGAATGGGATTGATCTTGCAAATAAGGTGAGAAAGTAGGAAAAAAAGAAGTGAATCAATGCCTATCGAAGATCAAAGTGCTGCTGAACTCGAATGCAGAATTGCATCTCTTCTCTCTCTCTCTCTCTCTCTTTGGAGGGAAGCTTTTTTTGGAGGGTCAAAATTTAATTGACTGTTTTTAGTTCTTAACATTCTGGCATGTGACTTAAAGGTATTCTATGTATTAAATTATTGGGAAAAAAAAATTAATGAACAGAAGATTAATTAATTATGGACACCTTTTAATGCAATAACCCCATTCCGGCTTCTTATTCATACTCATTTTCAGTATTTGTACTCTATATTTTCAAATGTTTTTCTTAACTCAATAATAGATTGATAATGTGGTATTGAAGATTTCTGTATACCGTTATGCTAGCGACGATTGTTAGCTTTTGTCCTTGTTAGTCGAGGTTGTACTATAACAAGCATTCATGGTAATGTTACATTTTCTATAGAATGTACAGAAGGAGCGATAATCTAAATAATTATACATTGATATGTTAATCACACGGGGTAAATTCGCATTTTCACCGAATAAACCCATTTTGCACATAACCGGGGTATTGTTAGAAGCTGTTGAGGAGAATCAGAATTCACAGAGAATTCACCCTTTCACTCAGAATGCTGTTGTTAGGGGTCGAAGGATTAGAAAGATTTATGAAGGATAAAGCCATGAAATTATCAGCAGATGGCTGGTTCATCCATCTTTATAATATTGGGAAACATCATTGCCTTATTATTAACAGAAGAATTAGTTCAAAAATTAATTTATGCACTTCTAATTCTTAACCTGTTCTATCATAAGCTTAAACCGGCCGGGATGTCTATAATCGATCCTTCTGCCAGCAGCGTGAGGGCACCAGTAAGCAAAGTATGAATAGCAAGTCAGGACTTCTGATAGATGTACATCACACTCTCTATCCACTGTTAGTAAAACAAAGTTTCAACCAGTGACAAAGACGTATTGTGATGAATCTTGCTCGAGGTTGCCACTAGAGGTGGATTAAGTGGTGCCAGCGAGTATGGAAAGGTCGTGATAGAAAGAGAAGAGAGATGCGAAAACTATGGGTAAATTATAGTCTCTTCGAGAAGATACTAAAGTAGTGTCTCATTAGTGTATCTAACTAAAATGCACACGGAGACACTACTATTGGTATCTCTCTGAAAGTGCTCAAAAATATTACCTCACCGAGAGTTTACCCGAGGTGGTGCCGGGTGTGGAATAATTTTATCACTATGATGTGGTGAATAATTTCCTCTTATTTCCATTTCTCCCTATCAACACTACGTTATCATCTCTACACCACTCATCCGCTTATCATCATAATTTGGAACACCATATTTCCCTTGTTTGGTCTTATATTAGCCCTTCGATATTAATGCTTTAATCCAAGCATGTCCTAAGTGCAAAGGA
>SNQN01000092.1:57808-90801 GCA_008642245.1 Bassia scoparia
TTGCAAATAATAATATTTATTAGATTCAGACAAATATATGGTTTAATGAATAATTTCTACTTAGTTTAGTCACATTATACACTTTTAAGTCCAAATAACCTTAATAATTGATCTAATTTTTGCGAAACATCGAAAGAAAAAAAAAGGCGCTAAAAAAAACTTGACCGACCGACCGACCTGTTACCGAAAACATTGGGTCATGAACAAAGAAATTCGACCCGTTACCGAAAAATGACCGACCTGTAAATGTCCGAAACCGGACATTGACCGACCGATACCGACCTGACCGATCGATTTGCCAGGTATACTAGCAATGAAGTTTGTATTTGATCATAGAACTTAAGACTCGTTAGTTATTTATTTACCTCAAATGCTATCAGAAGTCGCAAACGACTTAAAACAAAATTGTAATTTTATATGAACGTACTATGTTGTCTTTACATGACAAAACACATACTTTCTCTCATTAGAATTATACTTTCTATAACTTGACTTCATCGACCACTACGATCAGCACAAACAACTGCATGTGACACATTCCAATCGTTAATCATTTTAAACTGAGCACATCGAATTAGTCATTTTTAGAAAAATGACCAATGAACACGAGTTAAACTTTTTTTTCGTCGAAACGCCGCAGAATTGTGGCCATCACCATGCGTATCTCGCCTAAAATAGGCGAGACCATGGTTTGGCCGCCTGTGCTAGGCGTCATTTCATATTTTTATATGAAATTGGGAGGGGTATGTATGAAAGTTCATATGAAATTGCGACTTCGTTTTAAGTCGTTTGCAATTTCGAATAACATTCCCTTTTTTTACATCTTGCCATGTTCTTATTTTTTTGCTACATTTTTTTTAATTTACGAGTTTTACCATATAGGTGTCTTCGGTCTCACCATTATTCTTTCAATAATAAACAGGGCGGAGATGAATATCGAATATAAAATCTCCTGAAATCAAAAGGGAAGCTTTAACCACTTGAAATATCTCTGATACACAATGTTTTTTCTAGGCATCTCATATGATCCATCCCACAAAGTGAATCACTAAAGATGACAAATTTTATAATACAACCCGTCAATAAAACCAGAGGGAGTACTCCTTAGTTATAATCCATATTTTTATAAATAAAAAATGAGGCCTAACAATTTATTTCTGTGACAAATCAAAAAGTAGTTATCTCATGTCATTTTTGTAATTAAATTCACTTTGTTTAAGTCATCATGTGTATGTGAGTGAATAAAAAAGACATGAAAATTAACAAAAATACCTTAAAATAATCTCATTTTGGTTCATCTCCGAGATGAACCAATAATTTCCCATAAAAAAAAATAATGCAATGATCAAAGGATGCTAAAAGTGGAGGGACAATAACCATGGCAAAGTCCAAGAGAAATGAAAACTTCTCACTCATTCCAGTGAATTATTAATCGAATATTCGAATAGTAATGCTCATTTCAAATCACCAGTAAACTGATTCAATGTACATTGTACAGTAAGTTTGTCATAACCCTTGCACATCAAACTCCAAATTTTCAAAGTCTCAAAACTCCAATTAATTGTGTGTCAAATCACATACTACATCATTAGGATATTAATTAACCATAATTGAGTTTATATGTACACCTAATAATGAGTACTTTATAATTGTACTTGTCACCAAAAAAATGCCATATGCTCAAACATGCAACTATACAAGTATGTCATTGGCCCTGTTTCGGAGTTAGCGATTAACTATTAGCTAAACGCGATGAATCCGATGATATGATACAACAAGGATGTAGAAGTGTAATTCTGCATCAGGGAGTAATATTCATATCCACAACTGCATGTAGAAACAAGATTTACCTCATAATTTTACTATCGAAGTTGCAGTTAAGACTTACCTCAAAGGCTCAATCAGATCATTTCAAGTCATTTTCACATATACAGAACACAAGTATATGGGTTGTTACTTGTTAGAGTCCTAATCAAATGTCATTTCATAAATTAGAAGGTTTTCCATGTACAAAAGCTAGTAATCTGTATCAAACTACGCTCTTTGTTTTGAAACAAAAGGCATAAAGCTGGTTGGGCGTAGTGGCCCTAGCGCTAGCGGCCATATAGGGCCGCMCTGGCTATATAAAGCTCTCAATTCAGCTCTGGTAGGGCTAGTTTTTATGAGTTGTGATTATACAACTACAGTGCCTCTCTTAGCTTTATTTGTTAGGGGGTAAGATTGTGACCCTTTTGACTTCTCAACTACTTCATCAAGAAGCAGCCCTAGCTGTGACTGTAATGGTATGCAAGAAGATCCCAACACAGCATAAAAGTCAACCAACATCTCAAATTGCAAGATATTCCACTAATCATCACAAATTTCACCCACAAAAACTAAGCTGCAACAAACATAACCCATTGAATATATTCCCATTGACCAACATCAAAGYAAGGTCCAATGAGTTGTAACAACTTACAAGAAGCAAAAAGCATTTCACCAAAATCTGAAAACCTAATCATGAGTAAGAAACCAAACAGGACCTTCTTCTGAACAACTTCAATAATGGTGCATCTTTTTCTTTTTCTTAATCAATCTAGATATTATTGTTATTATATGTGTACCTACAATTGTTGGAAAATCACTGCACATTTTGTTGGCTTGGATATTTACCCAGTTTCTGCATTTCCCAGCTTTCGTGAGGAGCAATATGTTGATGAGAAGGAGTGAATTGCTGCAAAAAATTGAATTTCAGAAATTAGCGAACTTTTTAGCATGTAGTACATAWATCATTCATTCTAATTGACATCTTAGAGCAAAAAATATTGCACCGTGCAGACATATATCTGCGTAATCCCTTTCTTCGAGTGGCGTACATTAGAAAAACGAAAATTTCCAATACTTAAGTGAACTTTGAACTGTGAGCAATGGATATGAAGATCAATATAGGCATTTTGCAGTAAAGCCTTTTAATTCTTTGGAAATTAACCCAKGGAGGGCAGTTAATGGTGTAGATATCCTTTTTCCTATAATCCGAACTCATGCCGGTTAATACAGAGAAACATATTTCATGATGAATGCAAAGATAATACTCCGTATCACAAAAGCATTTAAATTTGAAAAGAAATAAACCTCCATTTTCGTCAAAAGCTCTTCCGCGTTGGGGGCAGATACAACTATATCACGGGCACCTTGCTTGATAAATCCTTCCTTCACACCATTGTCAAAAAGTTGAAGCAAACAATCATAATATCCATCAACATTCAAAAGGCCCACCTAAAACATCAGATAGCACGATTACAATGACTGTAAAACCACATCTCACATACAAATCATTTTCAATTACATGAACAAGAATTCTACCGGTTTTTTGTGAATTCCTAGCTGAGCCCAAGTTATCATCTCCAACATCTCTTCCATTGTACCATACCCTCCTATGATATAATAATGATCAGTTACACATCGAAATACTTCTACCTATTAAGACTTTCAGGGATAAAGTATCAACGGGGAGTACCGGGAAGAGCAATAAAGGCCTCGGCCTCTCGAGCCATTATTGCTTTTCTTTCATGCATGTCTGCAACAATTCTTACTTCGCCAACAGATTCTCCGGATATCTGCTCATATCAATTTCATTAAAACAGATGTCGAAGTAGTAGTTTTCTTTCATCGCCTAAGTGGCTAAGTATATGGTTGTTTTTGACAAGCCTCACAAGTCATAACATAGTAGTAACTTTCTAAGAAGAATCATATTAGAAAGAGTCATAACAAGATTAAGAACTCACAAATTCACAATTGCATTACTCTAAGATCTAATTTACACCCCAAATATCAGAAAGCACAAAGTTGACCAAAGAAATCTTGCACAAGCACAATATTYAAAGGGTATCATCAGAGTATTCAATACATTTTTTTGTCCTACTAAAAGAGTTTAATATTGAAATTAACAGTCAACCCTCAATAWWAATGGAGTAAATTAGAAAGCATCAGTACCTCAATAGGCATCAGAGCTTTTGGGATGACACTGCATTGAGGAAAAAAACAATCAAATCAAATCAAATCAAATCATCAAATTAGTTAAAGAAGATAAACACAATTGTTAAACATTAAACAATGTTATGAAACTTATTTTAAGAAAAATGGAGTTCATTTTACCCCAAAACATTGCAGCCTCCATTAAACACCTTCCTTGATATTGAGCCCATTAATCCAACACTCCCTCCACCATAAACCAAATCCATCTTCCTTTTCACCTACACACCAATAAAAGTCAAAACACAATCACAAAATATAAAAATCATGCAAAAACAACAAATAATGACATTTTATTCAATTCAAAAGTACAGCAACCAAAATTGTCAAAAAGGGTCAAAGGATATGCAAAACCATGAAAACAACCTAAATTGACAAACCCATTTATTCAAATTAGGTCAAATCATCATTAATATCAGCAAAGATTCATTCTTTAATCCAAAGAAATGAATAAACCAATCATTCAAACACAAAAACCATTTTAGAGCCCAAAATGCACCCAAATAAAACATGATCACTAATTGAACAAATACAAATACAAAATTTCACAAATTTTGGAAAGAAAAAAAAGAAGAGAACAAACCAATTCATCGCCCAAATCAATTGCAGCATCACTGAAAACTTGTCTATTACCAGGATTACTCCCACAAAAAACACAAACTTTTCTGAATTTACTTCCTGTATTATTCTCACCCATTTTTTTTTTTAAAAAAAGATTCTTAATTTATGTTCTTTACACTTTGAATAAGAAAAAAAGCTAGTACTCCTCTTGCAAAGTTTCAGACCATAAGTGAGATATATAAATAGTGATTATTGTGAAAGATATCGTAGGCAATAAAGAAGACAAGTATGCATCAAAATTCTAGATGAACCAAAAAGTTGGAAATCTAAGAAAGATAACAAAATAGGAGATATTGGTTGAGTTTGTAATTTTGGTTGGTCTCCAAATTTTGGATACTATATAATTATAGAAGGTGGGGGCTTAATTATAAGCATTAAGAAGTGATTAGTGAGTAATTTATTGTGAAAGGTGCACGCCAAAAGAAAGTGTATTGAACGAGGGAGAAAGAGCATAAAAAAAAGAAAGGGTTTGTATGTAATGATTAGAAATTTAGAATGAGAGAGAAAGAAAGGCATGTAAATGTAGCCCACATGCTCAATATTCATCACCCTACAAGGCTTTCATTAGCCAAGTACCCAACTCGGTGTAGTTGCGACTTTTAAATTCGTTATATTTTTAGACACTAAATCAAGGTGTATTTTTTAAGATTAATTTAAATAAGTTTAATTCCATTTACTTAGAGCATCAAGAGGTAGTTACTATCAATGTCAATCGGTTTAAATCATCTTGATTACTATTCGAAATCTGTTTTTACTGAAATCGAAGTCCACATTTCATGTGAACTTTCGAATACGTCCTTTGATTCTGCCCTCTCTAACCACCCAACACAACCCTTCACACCTCATCCAACACCACCACCAACCGACAACCACCACCCAAGGCATCCTATCACCGACAACCACCACCCAACACCAACTAAAAACTTTGTTTTTTTTTGGTTTAGATCGACAAAACAAAAACAACGAAAAAAATGTGGCGCCTAGGCTAAGCCTTGCCCAGGCGCCACAAAAACAAAAACAAAATCATCTGGATTACTATTCGAAGTCTGTCACGCCTTGCCCAGGCGCCACATTTTTTTGTGTGTGGACTTCAAATCAATCAACGCCTTGGTTGGGCCGCCTAATCAAGGCGTTGGGTGGCTTTAAAAAAAAAATTCGAGAGTAGTTGCAAGGTGGTCGGCTTGGGTGGTTGCGTGGGGTCAAGACGGTGGTTGCAAGGTGGCTTGGTGGTGGTGGGCATATATTGAAAACAAGAGTAATATGGGAAGTTCATACGAAATGTGGACTTCAATTCCAGTAAAAACGGAATTCAAATAGTAATCCCCTTAAATCATATATGGAGCATATGTTTAATTTAAATGTTTATCGGTTATATTTCGTAGAGATTTTTTTTTCCCTTTGTCAATCCATCATGGAAACATAATCTACTTACAAAACATCAAATATGAATAAACAATTCTCCTACAATACTATGATCCGAAGCTATCGTAAATTCTTAAATTGCCTTTGGTGGGAGTTGAAGTCTATTTCAATTTGACTACCTTTAAAAGTGTTAAATTAGGCTCTAAAACATGATTCAAACTACTAACCTATTGAAAGTTCCCCTTAGCTTTACCTTGAATCTCGCTTTTTGATTCAAATTTTAAGCTCTTCAAAGCTCGCATCCAGTCCAGTTTCCTCATGCAACCACAACCTTCTTGTCGTGTCGAACCAACATGATATTAACGAGACAAATCATCTCACCCATAGTGGTACTAGTGTACCACCGCGAGCGGGTCATAGGTTCCATCTTTTATGCAAGGCAACTATGTAACATTGTATGCAACTTAGTACTTCTAAAAGATGGTGTCAAATTTTAGAACTTCTGATCGTTAGCCTTGCTAACCACAAACCACGTACAAAATCCAATCCAAATATGGTAGAGAGTTATTCTTTTTTATATGGAACTACTTTTAATAAAAACGTTTTATGCTTTGACTTTATTCTTTGTTACATAGACCTACTTTCTAGTTTCTTTTTTAATGAGAATTTTCTAAAGTTAAATATAGCAAAGAATAAGGGACGAAAGGAGTATATGTTGCCTAAATGGGCCAAAATGGATTTGATTACCTCACATGAGTCACATCCAACATTGAATCAAAGTACTTTCATGTTATTTGACAACTACAATATCAAACATTGAATTAAAGTACTTTGGTATTATTTGACAAAGCAATTAAACTATTTCTATATTTACAGTGTTWCATGTGAAGTTGAAGAGTAAGACAAGGATTAAAAGGATTCAATTTTGATAATAACAATTAGTGTCTAAATTCAATTATAAAATGCAAAAGACAAGGAAAAGATGACGTTTGTTTGTAGTATACTAGTAGTCCTTGGCTGTTTGTATTTGTTAATCGAAAATAGGAACGTTTTTAAATAAAAATTATAGATTAGGGTATATAGATTAAGACATTCACCAATTTCATCAACGTATTTGTCTTTGTGACTTTGTCTGCTGATTTTTTAAAGCACCCTTCTCAACGTTTATCACACGTTCAACCTACGAAAATAAAGTCAACTCCGAGAGTGAGGGATGGTTCAATTGGTTGGCGACTCTATTCCAATTTCAGTATTTCAGGTAATGCGGAAATCGATTCTCATAGCTACCGTTGTTGCTCATCTGCTCTTCACAAAAATTAAAGGCAACTCTTGTGTATTTGATACCCAATAAACGCTAAAACGGAAGAGGAATACTAAACATGGGGGCATAGCAGCCCGTGGCGTGCTGTCACAACAGTAATTTGAGGAGTATGATTACACTATGGGAGGGAAGGGATAGAAGTCCATAGAAGATCACATACAATGTCTTCCAACTACTATCACTAAAAGTCTAGAAATTCATATTCATCGTATCGATTGTAATTGTATCTGATATGCTTCCAAAACTGAGCTAAAAAAACTTAAATTTACAATTTTTCAGAGATAAGAAGTAAAAAAGATACACTCGGAGAGATTSGATTGTTGTAGATATCAACTAAAGACTAAAAGCAAAACTTCTGCAGCTGTAACAATAAACGCCATCGATCAAGAATATACAAGTTTCTTCTGTTCATCTGTTGCCCAATCATCACGGTTTCTCTTTTGTCGGAGAACTTAACAAATGATGCAAAGTGTTAGTATGAATCACGGCACTAGGGTTTGGATCCCTAGTTCGGACTAATGCAGGTTGCTTTGCACTGAAGCTCTTGTCCAACCCAGTTCGCCCAGAACGCTTTGCTAGCCTTGGAAGGTAACGGACCAGCCTGGTTGAACTCACCAACAGAACCACACCAATAATTACAAGCAACCTGCAGATGGACATACAACATTAATACTTCGTAGATTGGTTTTTTCAAGTATGCAGGTTACATTAAAATTCTAATCACAGGATTTTGTCACATCAATTAACAAATTTAGATGAAAAACATCAAGTCCTCATCCCAAAATATACTCCCTTCATTCACAAACGTTGGGCCTCCAAGAAAGAGCATATCAAAAGGTGAGGGTCATCGAGATGCGGATGTTGAGATGGATGTGTGGGAATACTCGTCGGGATAGAATCAAAAATGAAGTTATATATGAGAAAGTTGGTGTTGCAGATATCGTAAGAAAGTTAAGGGAAAACCGTTTGCGTTGGTTTGGGCATGTAAGACGGAGACCTCCGGAGGCACCGATGCGGAGAGTAAAAAAGTGGGATCAGGGAGATTTTAAACGAGGTAGAGGGAGACCGAAAATGAATTCGTGGGAGAGAGTTACAAAGGATTTGAAACTGTTGGATTTACAGGCGGATGAGACTCTCGATCGTATGGAGTGGAGGAGGAAAATTCATGYGAATAACCTCTCGGAATAATCACGTTTGGTTCATGTTAGCCGACCCCACGTATGGGATTAAGGTTCTGATTAATTGATTGATTGATTGATTCACAAACGTGAATCGTTTTGCTTTTCGGGTCTAGCTTCAACCATTCACGAGGAAACCCACAAGGACTTGGCTACTCTGTAATATAAAATAACTTGAATACTTGATAAAGACATTTTTTAGAAAACTAGAAGTTTGACCCAAAAAAGTGAAAGTCACACTTATCCACAGAAATAAAAGATCAGATAAGATATTCTCATATTGAAAATTTCACAGGACAAAACGACATGATGCTAAATGAATATGCATCCACTGTTTATCATAAGGACCTTTGCAACCCTTAGATACAGGCAAGGTAACATTGAACCACACAATGGGGTCGCATATTTAACTTTAGGAGATCTGCATCATAATGGCCTTCCAAGATGCAACTGCTGATGCTAAAGATACAGTCAGTGCAGGCGGCTTTAAAATTCCAGATTTTGAGTATAAAGTCAAAGCTAAATTCTTGGAAGACAAGTTCTGAAATTGACAGACAAAGATTTATCTACACCGACTTCTGCAATTTGCATGACCAAAATTGACTATTGTAGCAATTGCGCATAATATAACTAGGGTCATGAAACACAAATATGGTCTTCCAAGTTCACGGAGATGCATTTGTTAAGATTGATGTGTAGGAACGCTATAAGGGATGGAATCACAAATGAAGTTAAGGGGAAAAATGTTGGTGTCGCGGGCATTGTAGACAAACTAAGGGAAAATCGGTTGCACTGGTTTGGGCTTGTAAGTTGACCTCACCAGTCATTGAGAGCTCAAAGAGAAACAGGGTGATAAAAAAAGAATAACTTGGTTTGAAGGAACTARGAAGGAAAATTTTCGAAAATAAACCTATTATATCAACTTTCATTTTTTATTTTTTTTTGTGCAAAACCACCTTTTAAAAAAATTGCGTTGAGAATCCCGAAACAAAAAAGTTTGTTAAACAAAACCTAAAACCAAAATAAATTTGTTATGAAAAACTAAACAAAATATATTATTTTTGGCTTGGGGGTTTCTTTTGACAAGAATTTTTTGTCATAGGTTTCACTTTGCAAAAAGCCTTATAAAAGGTGGTTTCCCACAAAAAAGTTACTATAAAAAAAAATTGATAAATTTTCCAATTAGGAAAGATATGAAGCAAATGGATTTGAATGAGAATGAGGTAAATCATAGGGAATGGAGGAGGAAGATCATTGTATATGACTACACAAAATAATCACTTATGGTTCATGTAGCCAACACACTAATGGGATTAAGACTTTTGATTAATTAATCRATTGATCAAACACAAACAACACCAGTGAGTCCCATAGATTTAAGCTTGCATTTTCAATCTTAATAATACATCAGAAAGGAGAATGAATGATTACCATCCCAACAGCAGCAAGAGCCGGGGTCCTGGAGCTGTAGGCAAGTGCTCACCCAAAGCAAACATGCCAGCAAGCACGCCAGTCACAATTGATGCTACAGCAGCACATGTGGAAACCACTATAGCCCTACCATGCTTCAAACCTTTCGTCTGTTTCAAAGACATCAAAAGGCTGAATTTCAGGCAAAGGAACATCAGAAAAAAAAAAAACCGTGGAAGAAAATTATCTGTCACTTTGAAAGTATATATTAGCTACACCAATTTCAATGTAATTATTTTTCAAGTCAGAGGTTTACATGCCAAACATGCATCATTGCAACTTAGTACTTTATAAACACAGCAAAATACTTAACGAAGCAGGTTCCCAGCAGTTATATTCAATGAAGAATGTAACCAGACATTAAGACAATGACAAAAATGAACTTCAACAAGATCCAAATCTAAAATACAACCTTCACGTGATTGCAAGGAAAATAAAGAGTAAAGACTGCATCTCATGAAAGAGGGGCATCATAATTAACATTAACACGCAGTCACATTTTTTTGGCTCTGGCAGTAGCAATATCGAATACCTGGTAGATAAAACCTGTGCCACTGCAGCAAACACTAATCGCTACACTAAGTGGAAGAAGCATTTTGGAAAAACCCTGCTCCAAGAATATGAATCCCAGCTTTGACACAACAGCCGCCATACTGCAAATAGGGAAATCATAATWAARCACATTAGTGGAGAAGGCTGGGAAGCAAAATTAAACTCTGCAAACAACAATACTTTTAGAGAGAGATCTTAGGTCATACCCAAACAGAATGCCAGACTCCAGACCRTATATTATTTCTTCAACGACTTCAGATTGCATCTGCAGAAGAAAATTTGCAGAAAAGAAAATAAAGATATTGCTCCTTTTACAGGTAACCCCAAATATTAGACAGGAGAAGATGAAATTCAAGTAAATATACCAATTCTTGTTCCCTTCGTTGACGTCTGTATATACGAAGCCACCCATTCAAGATTACCTGTAAATAACATTCTCAAAAAAGTTCAGTATTTTCCATGAACATAAATATAKATGCTCATACATACAAACATAAGTATGCCAAACACAATTACATAAATATTATTAAACACTGCATGTATGCATGACATAATTATACAGGCTATGTGACRCCACCAACTTTGACAAATGATTATAAGTTTATAGAAACTGGATAGTCATGGCATTTATCAGCAGCCATGATAAAGTAACATGTTCTGACCAAAATGAAAAGAAGATAAAACAATATGCATRAGTGAGTGATTTGCTGCCAACGCTGTTAAAGTTATGTAGAAAGGGACACTGAATCATTAAGGCTCTAAATAGTTGAAAAGTGGCATTGATACATTCTTAAAGCCCGTGAGTCTGTGACTAATCACAATAATAACTCACTTGTATTTAACCTATTGTTCCTGACATCAGTTATATCAAGTTAGGTTGAAGTTGCTTGTTGCTCAATACAAAAACGCATTTCAATTGTTCACCAACTAAAACGTTCAGGCATAAATTYGCATTCACTTAGACAAGATTAACAGCATAAACTTCACAGAAAGACTTTTATTACGAATTATATCAACTATTAATTTTTTCAACCTTTTCCATTCAAAGCTGGAAGAAGACCTATTGCAAATTTTTAGCTCTCCAATAAAACAGGCTGAATCAAATGTCTTACTAAACTATTGAAGCGTCAATTATTATACTGTCAATCAATCAATCAATCAATCAAAGCCTTAGTCTCATAAGTGGGGTCGGCCGGTCAACTACATGGACCAAAAGTGATCATTTCATGTAGTCATCTACCTATATTTTCCTCTTTCATGTAGTCAGAACCTCTGCAAATCCATTTGCTTCATATCTTTTCTAACTCCTTCCAACCACGTCCCCTCAATGATGTAATCACTAGGGTGTAAAGTTAAGAGCCTCTATGAAGAATCAGATTCATATAGAAATTTCTTCGTCCTCTCCATGTCTCACAAAAGTTTAAGTCTTAATGAAAAAAAAAATTTAACAATTAATTGAAGGCACTCATTTTCATTCGTTTTAAAAAAAAAAAGGCCCAACAGCATAAACCACGAGATATCTTGGATGAATTCTACACATAGATTCTCTTCATCTTTTCACCTCTATCTAGTGTTAAATGCTTCTCTCAATTTCTTCATATCATTTTTTTCCTTCCATTTAAATTACTTCGTATTTTTGTCTACTTCATCTTCTTCAAATATCCCCATAATCCCAACTTTCCACTTTCTTAATTGAAGCGTCTTTAGGATGATGTCACACAAGTTTAAACAAACGTAGTAGGATACTAGGATCCTTCATGTATTGTCCTCAAAAGATCTACATTTTTAAAAATTTATCCCTTAAGCCTGTTCACGTTTCCATATCAACATATGTCTCCTTACTATAATCATATCAACATATTTTATACAATCTTCTCCATAATTTTTCAAACAAAATAGATTTTGAAAGTAGCCAAATTTCTCCTGGGCATCTTCATTTTTTATTCTGCCTCTTAGTGTAAATAAATTTAGGCAAACCATAAATTTTGTGCCATTACATATGCTAAAAAGTAGCCACATTTGACAATCTACAAACTCAAACTTTTATCTCATTCAAGAGAGTTGTAAACATGTCCAGGTAATATAAAATTTGCGATTAAATATGCCCACATGACTCATAAAAGATGCTTTTGTTCATATTTTTCGGGAAAATTTTCATTAAAGAAARGAAATAAAATAACAAAAGGGACGACAGTTAAGCATCAGTTAGTGCACAGAGCAAGGTACCTACAAACAAGATGATTACAACAAATGCTAGCCAAGGAAGGTGGAAGATAGAGATAGGAGATGCAACTTGCTCCTCGCCTCCCGCACCAATTCCTGTATATACACAATAACATGTTCAGCATAGAAACTAGAAAGTGAAAAGCAACGATAGAAAAATCTTGAACAAATTTTTCATGCACATACAATCAAACCTAAAAGGCAAGTGATGTGCATTAGAAAAGTACAAATATCCAACACAGTATGTAAATGCTAAACCCAATCCCTCATTCTATCTGACTTCAGCATTGTGAACATATACATCCGAAGATTTTGAGGTCAAGGGGACTAGAAGTCAATGAAGAATCTAATGATTATTGAAACTATATACGAAGTATATGAGAGAGGCCCCAAATAGCTACACAGGGGATAAACGGTACGTGCAAATAATTTGTTCCCACTAAGACACAAAGCAAGTGTGAGATAATATTAGCATATGCATCAAGGATGRTATACTTGTCATACCTAAATACAAGGTAGTCCCACACACACTGACTTTGTCTCCCTCCCCTCGAACCTATGTGGGCAGTAGGGTTGTTCGAGTTTAAATATTAAAATTTYAAAAAATAAATAGATAGTGTTGCTATGCCCTTGAAGTTAGACACAACCATTGAATTTTTACTCCAAACATTCTCTGGGCTCATATCACATAGCAAGAGACGAGACAGGACTGCCTTTTCTACCATATTAAGTGGAATAAACCCTTTTCAACAGCTGCACCTTTCAAATTTTTAACTGAACAATTGAAAGGTGCCTTAGAATTGGTATGATATACACTCAGCTCAACAGGCATTCCTTTCTGTCAATCTTACATATAAAATTGTTATTTTCCATTAAAAATATGGTCACAAGTCCACAAACCTATTCGCTATGTAAATGTACCAAATGAAAACAACATTCAGAATATACAGACTTACGTTACCTATTGTGCCAATCCCAGCCAAAGCAATTCCCATCCAATCTACAACATTCATTAGCTCCTTCAAGTAAAAGTGGGAGAAAATGGAGAGTATAGCAAGTCCACATCCAGAAACTGGTTGGATGACAGATACCTGAAATGGTCATAAATCAAGTAATATTCTGAGGAATGATTCAGCTTAACAAAAGCTTAAGGGTCTCAAACTGAATTGGCCTCATTTTATTATTCATAAAAAGGTCGTGAAAAAACAAATGCAAAAAGTTTCAATATTTATCATTATGTCCCAGTTGTCCATCAACAGCAAACAATGTTTTAAGATAATTTTACAYATACAAGACCAACGAGAACAAGTTGGAAATATTCTGATTGTATCATAATTGCCACTGTTAAAAAAATCTCGCAGCCTAGGACATTCAAGCATTTACTTTGCCATTAACTGAAAGAACACATAAACCTGATGATGAGATAAGTTATTACCACTTGACAAGTTGACATACATCCAAATCATARTAGCTTAAAGCCAATGCGCCATTCTCAGAAACAAGTTTTTAAAACAAATAAAAATTACTAGAGATAAGAACTTACGGGAGCAAGGGATAATGCCCTCAACATCAAAATTGCGCCACCAATATCCATCAGAAAGCCTGCAATCCAAGGTTTATTTAATGCATACGTCCTGATAACCTAAAAGCATTGAGGAGATTAGAGAAGAGCTAAACCCAAAGAAAAATGTGGCAAAAATGTTTATGAGAACAGATTCTTAATCTATAATAAACTTATAAACTAGCATGAAACAGGCAGATGTGGCGAACAACAAAAAAAACCTTGAAGAAGCTTACTTCTTAAGATAAAAACATTATTGTTTTTTATGCTCCCAATAGGGGCAAATTAATTTTACTTCTCCTCTATAGAATAGCAAGCAGAGATATAACAGTCCAAATTTAGAAAGACTAACACATACTGGTAAAGTGATAATAGGCATGATAATGCATTTCAAAGGCCCGTAACATGAGCAAGCATATCCAGCCATCCACAGGAAACCCCAGGCAAGGCATCCCGGAAGGAAAAGAGAACAAATGAGTGATAAACTGATTGCTAAATACTAATTGAAGGAGGAAAATCGAGGTGTGAGATTAGTTGTTACCCTTCATATGAGAGTAGACTCCTCTAAGATAAGACTACCCCATACACAAGGACACGGTAATAGTTCTAGCAATCCTCCCACTTCCTCCTTCAATCACCGCCAACGTATCCTTGCTTATCATATAATCCATTATCAATCAAAATGATTACTAATTGAAGGAGGAGATCGAGGTGTGAGATTAGTTGTCACCCTTATGTGAGAGTAGACGCCTCTAAGATAAGACTACCCCATACACAAGGTAATAGTTCTAGCAATCCTCCCACTTCTTCCTTCAATCACCGCCAACGTATCCTTGATTATCATATAATCTATCATCAATCAAATGTAGGGACAGTAACCAGAATTCTAAAGTGGCAAATGTGGTTTCATTTCACCCCAAGCACCACTTGGTTAAAAAGATAAAGAAARCATCTTCAAATGTTCAGTTAATACTAATATAATAGCAGACTCTAACTCAAACAATTGAATTCCTATTCTTATTGGTCATAGTTCATAGAACCCGGCAAATATCAATCAACCAGACACAGTGTAATTTAACAAACCCTTATGACAATAAATTAACTTAAATTACCCTCTCAAAACTCTTACTTGTAGTTAATTCAAGAACTTGCAACTTTAATCGAAGCACAAATCAAACAAGCACATCCCAAATTCTAAAATCAGCATTTTTGAATATATAATTTTATCAACAAGAATAGCAAGATACAAGATTCAAACCCAAGAAAGACCACTTATCAAAATCAAAATCATCCCAGAAAATTAATCATAAACAATGAAATTGACATAAACCTAAATGCCTAAAGTGCGCCAAATTAAGTCAAATAACAATCGTTCATCAAAAACACATAATCRCATCAGAAAGATGCTGGTATAAACGAAACAATCAAAAGGGGTAATTAGATCAAAGTAARAGAATAAGAATAAGAAACCTTGAGCTTCAAAGAAAGAGGGGGCAAAATGAGAGTGCCCTTTTTCTGCAAAACTTTGCCGATGTTATTGCCAGCAGTAGCAGCTAATGTAAGAATCACTGCTTCCCACATTTTYCTGGGTTTCTCTCTCTAAATTGAATKGAATTGATCTGGGGTTATTTATTTCTCTCTCTTCTGAAAAATGGCAAGAGGGTAYATTAATGTCGTGTGAAGCTCAATGATGGTTGAAAATGGACGTATCGTAAAGTAATGGCGTTTTCTTCTCTATTGTATGATTTTTGATTGTTYAACTAAATTAACAGTTTTTAGGTTGTTCAAGTTTTATATTGCCTTGTTGAAGAGGGAATTTGATTTCTAAGAAATTTTGTAATGATAATTTATCAAAAATAACTCCAAATTTACCAATTGTTTTTTTTTAAAAAAATGATGTTGGAAAATTAGTGGTGATAGATACGGAGTATTAGATAGGTGGCTAGAATTGAAATCATAGTTAAATTGTTTTTTTGTGTTTAGGGAGTCGAAAATCGATACTAGAATGTCTCGAATTAAGAGGAAAATTATGATCAATTGAGTTCTCATCCTTATTGATAGTTTGATACACAGATAATGGAGTATAAGTATTTATTATTATTATTATTATTATTATCAATTATTATTATTATTATTATTATTATTATAAAAACATGACAAGCGTTACAAGTAACAAAAAGATCAAGTGATCTACAAGATGTTGGAGGGGAGCCGAGATACAATTTGCCCCCCCCCCCCTCCTCTAGCTATAGTGAAACCTATCCGGCCGAAGATGTGAGCAGCTGCACGTGCCCCCAATGTCCTTAGCCTTGGAAAACGTCTGGATCCGGTTTAGAAGTGCAACAACCCCCTTATCTAATTTCCCCGAAGAAGAGAAGGAAAAAGGGAAGGGAACCGTATCCAATAGCCCTACACCGCTCCAACTACTTCTCCCGCTTTAGTTGCGCTGCTGCCGCCACCACCCGTCCATAAACAAAGTCAGACAACTCAAATTGCGTCTGAGAAGAAGAACCTGTCAGGTCAACACACACAACCAAGCCGTCGTTCCAAGAATAAAGTAAAATCCCTAATTATATCAAATCAAAATTTATCATTAATACGAAGGCAAAAAGTAACAATCAATTTCAATTTACTCCTCAAACCAAAGTAGATCGTTAAATAACATCAAACTCTTAGTGGGACGGGTAGGGTAAAGGAAAATGCTAAACGAAGTCCATTAWTACTTAAAGTYCACTTTTTCAATAACTTCCGTAATTGTCTCTGCCTTGCTTCCCTYGATTTTGAACCCACATACTACCATGAAATGGTGCCTGAGAGTTGCAAGCATGGCCATGSCTTTGGCAACTGGCTYAGGCGCCAACACCATGGGACTAGCGCCTGGTTTAGGCGAGTYAGGTCCATGGTGTTGGTGCCTAAGCCAGCGCCATATTAAAGTCATGGTCAGGCTTGCAATTCTCAGATGTCATWTTTATTTATCCTACGATGTACTTTTTCGGTGTGCTYCGTTGGAAATTTCGACGACTAATGACGGTAATGCATGAAATACGATAGTCCAAACATTGGTATTTAGTGGTCCGTKGATTCAAGTGAGAAAGATTGAGGTAGTAAGGGAGGGACATTTACRGAAGTTTTCATGAAACATGGAYTTCGATTTAAGTATTTACGGAYTTCGTTTAACATTTCAGGTWGGGTGAAATGTYGATCTTAATTAAATTTTTARTTAGTCATACAATCAAGTGTTGATCATTTTTATGAACATTTTTAGGTAGTTATTGATCATTTTTTAATTTAAATTATGGTAAAACTAGCCATACATTAATATTCAAGTGTTGATATACTCCCTCCTCTTCCATAACTCTCTTTATTTATTCCTTAAAATTAGGACATAGTGGGGGTGTGTAAGAAATCGACATAGATTGAAGAAAAAAGTGTGATTGGATGCTCATGTTGACAAAGAGATGTTTCAAAATTGATTAAAGTGTAAACGTTCATAATTTTACAATTCATTCATAATATATGGGCAAGGAGTTTGTTTAGAGTATACTAGTTTTTATTTGCACGCGATGCGTGCTTGAACCCTATGAAAATTGTATTTCATTAAAAATAATTGTATATATACAATTATACGGAGTGGTAAGTATTTTATAGTACATACAAATGTACAATATACTCCGTATGTGAATTGTGATTACTTTGTAAACAATTATGGCACGAAATTCAAAATAATATCATATATGTTTCAATCCTATTTAAGGTAATCATACTTGATTTTAAGTTTTTCCGTAATTAAGTCACATAATACATGCAATTTCCATTGTTAATTATTGAATTAACAAAGGGGTAGTTTAGACACATCATTTCATAATTATTAAAAATCATTAAGGGCATAAAAGTATTTTAAGAGGGGGGACACCATCTTCCTCCCCCCTTCCCTTATATAATAGAGATAATTTCATCGAACAAAGAGTTTGTGTTCTTTTGAACTAAATTGTTCTATCTACGAAGTAGTACAATTCGTTTGGTTCTTGATTTTATTCAATTCTATTTAGTATAAAAAAATAAGGCTTTTTTTTACGGGATATAAAAAATAAGACTAGAGTACTATAAGAATAACATTAACCGTTGATAAATATATTGAGACTTAATATAACCATTGATTGAACTCATTTTTATTTGAACTCATTGTTAGTTTGTTACTTGCATATAACTTTTCCACAAATAAAATAATTGGGAAATTCCCGATGGTAATGATGAGTTTAGGTAGAATCCCAATGGTAATGATGTGTTTTTTTAAACCTCAATGGTAATGATGTGTTTTATTTTCATTCTCAACTGTGATTATATTGGGGATTTTTCGTAAAGTAGGGGACTATATGCTAGTAAACTTTGTCCAAAACTACCTTATTTAAGGTTTTTGGGGACACTTTTGTCCCTTATGATCTAATTTGAGGTTAAAATTCAAAAAAATTGACCAGATCAATCTCGACCTACATACGGGAGTTGCTTTAATTTCAAGCCTCGATATGAGTTTGAAAAATACCTCATTTAATGTTTTCGGGGTCACTTTTATCCTTTATAATCAAATTTGAGGTCGGAATTCGAAAAAAATGATCGGATCAATCCCTACTTAACACCTATTTAATAGAAAATCCCCCTTATAATCACGGTTGAGAATGAAAATTAAAACTCATAACTACCATTGGGATTAAATTAAAAAAAAACATCACTATTCACTACCATTGAGATTTCGTCAAAACTCATCATTACCATTGAGAATTTCCCAAAATAATTTCTAATTGTCTAACATAGACAACCATCGGATACATGCACTCAAATGAACGCCCTTCGGTTCAATCAGCACATATATATACGTCCAAATAAACATATGTGATAGTACAACCATTTGTACCAGTAATCTCAGAACCATCATAGGCCCCTCGTGGCATAGTTCGCTTAGAAGGCAGCCAATACATGCGAGGAAGACACAGAGATGAACATGCAGTAAGCAGGCAATTATTTAGTCTTGTTGTAAACATGAGACATGTTAAGCTGCTCAGCACAAATAATGATCAGAAGTGTTCTTAGTAGTGGCTTGGTCATGCAAAGTTGCAAAACAACTAACAACCGTCGCATTAACACAAACAACACAGCAAGTCCACGACTTACGAACAGCCAGAAATTCCAACCGATACGGCCATAATTGACCTATCATAGCTAGGTACCGCACAAGCAAGAGACACCACACAATACACAACACAGTTGTAATCACTCCAATTCTCGGATAGCAGCGACAGTAACATCATGTATAGGTGCATATGATTTCGTGCGAGGCAGCTTATATGGCGGATCAGTAATCAATATGCCGCTATAGGGCCATGGCTCTCACGTCATCAATGTACGCATATTACCTAATACATGATCATGTTGGAAATAAGGCTGTAAATACAAAGAACAATTTATACTGAATTGTGTGTCGTGATCAGAATAATACAGTGTCCTAAAGTCGAATTTGCCCGTACTCGTCACACGCGCGTGGACGGCAACGCTCCCAGGATGGCTTAGTGGGTACTGCAAAAAACGAGATGTAGGAATTCGATCGAAACAATGCCAAGGAAGAGAAAACAAAGAGTGTGTTTAGGTTTTGTGGAGCACGGAATATTTTCTGCTGTATTGCAATGAAGCCAGAGAAGGCAATATATAGTGATTAGGCAAACGGAAAGGTCAAAGTACGGATTATTAGGGAAGATATTGAGCAAAAATCAGGCAGCAATAATCCGTAATACAATTTGTAACGAAAAGGAATCAGTTAAACGTTACAATAAAACAAAGAAAGTTTGACCAAAAATATAAGGGAGTGTAAAACAAGCCACAGCCACGCACGGGCGCGCAATGGTGCACGCGTAGGAATGCCAAGACCTAGCTCACACCTAGACTTCAAACACTTAAAGCACAATTCCTTTTAAACACCAAAAAATGGCTTCAATTCCATGTAGGACAAACAATTCTTTGAAGCAATAAATGAACTCAACTCCTACGATCATACATTTAAACATACCATTGACATCCAACATCGCTCTTGGCAATGTAAGTTGCAATCAACTTCGAACAGATTCTGGATGATTGAAAATGGAGATTGAGTGTTCAGACTCCGACGAGAAAATTGCTCTCCTTGAATATGAATCTGGAGCAGCATCCTATAAGTCTAGGCCAAAGTAACACTTCGTCACTAATGGCTAATACCTCAGTCTTGAGAGAGAAAGCAGGCGACAAAAAAACTAAAGTTGGGAAGATGGAGGAAATATAGAATTATTACGATAATTTGAAACTTTCAAAAATAGAAAACTGTTGCGATTAAATGAAACGGAAGAAGTATGCATTATGTCATATCAAAGGAGAGCTATTCCCATAGCACAACATATTTCTTAGTACAAGCAATATAGTAGCACAATAAATACATGTCATAATAAGCAAGGCAAGAAAGACATAACCAGATAAATCTACATAATACTATATAGCATATCTTTAATGATAATGTCATGAATTATGTATTTGTTAAACACGATATCAGATCGAAATTAGAATATTCATGAATATCTAACATTCTGTTAATTATGAGCATTCATTTGTACAATAAGCATACGAGAAAAGGTTCAATTTCAGATCAGTAAACAAGTTCTTCATATTCTAACATTCAAAAGTTTCAAGCTCATAAAATCAATTGTAATAAGCTCTTAAATCCAATATAATTAACACAAAAATAATTCTTTGAAATGGAAGCTAATCATATATGTATAATAAATCATATAATATGTCTGATATTTTATACTAAAGGTGAAAACAAAACACCATTTTTTGATCATATAATCAAACTCACCCTTTTTTTTCTTTTTTTTTTTTTTTGTTCACAATTATCAAGTCAAAAAACAAAATTAAAAAAAAAAATCATACAACTTAACAACCCAAAATAAATTAAATTAAAAAATAAAAATGTACACCAAAAACCATAAAGTAATTTCTCCTTAATCCAAGTGAAACTCCTTCTGAAAGAACCTTTGACTTTACCTTCAACAGTATAAGCTCTGTAACTAGCAACCCTTTTCTTCCTCTTGAATTCTGGATCACTAAAACACCAAATCTTCGAGCTTGAAATCGTCTTCGATTTCTTCAACTTGTTGTCAAAATTACTGGGAAATTGGGGGTCAAAAACATTACTGTTGTTGTATGATGAGTCTAAACTGTAACTCCTGTGATCATTCCAGTTGTTTCTGTTGTTGTTGTTGTTGTTGTTGTTGTTGCCAGGATGATAAACTTGAAGCTGCAAATTCCCATTTTGAGCACTTGTTGTTGATCTTTCACCCATGAAATTTTCTGGGTTTTTTTTTTTGGGGTGTTTTCTTTCTTGTTTTGGGTTTGAAAGAAAGGAAGAAAAGTCTAAGTTTTTTTGGTGTTGTTGTTCATAATAATAAGATAGTCTTTGGTTTGGTTTGGTTGAATGAGAAGAGATAATGAGTATAAAAAAGCAAGCTAATTCCAGCATTTGCGTGTTTAACGGGGGCTGAATTAGATGGGTTGCAACTCTTTTGAGTATTATTATTGCGATCACAAATTTCTTGTGTGGAATGGTCAAAGCTGGTTGAGACTTGGGTAGGGTGTAAAATGAGACTTTGGGAAAATTTTGGCCCCATTTCACAAAATTATGGGGTTATATGTCAAATTGTCWATTGTCAAACTAAARAATGACATGAATTTGASTARTTATYGCATTACCTCCCTCTATAACGCATTAGCGGCCGCGATTTGACATAAAACAAAAAGAAAAAAGTATAAAATCGTTGTACTTAGRGYCTGTTTACATTAACTGAAATCAACTGAACTAAACTGAACTGAATGCAGCTGAACTGAACTGAATTGAATATTTTATGAGAGAGATAAATTGGGTTAAGAACTGAACTGAATATTTAATGAGAGAGAAATTGGGTTAAGAACTGAACTGAACTGAACTGAACTGAATGGAGCTGAATTGAACTGAACTGAATTGAATATTTTGTGAGAGAGAGAAATTAGGTTAAGAACTGAACTGAATGGAGTTGAACTGAACTAAATTGAATATTTTATGAGAGAGATAAATTGAATTAAGAACTGAACCGAACTGAACTGGAAATAAGCTAATCTAAACAGGCCCTTAATATGTTACAGAAGGTGTATATTATAGTCTAATATTTTAGTCATTTGTGGTTATAAGGATGAATAGTGAATTCTTTTTGCCTTATTCAATGGGTGTTTGATGTTGTTAGGGAAAAGAGAAAATCATCTTCTCGATTCTAGTGATTTTGTGTTGATCGTATCTATAGAATGTTGGAAGAAAATACGCACGGATTATCGCGTGGAATGAACAATTTTTGTTCATGTATCCTACCTTGAGTATCAGATTAGTACTTTCGTAGCATGCATGTGTGGTTCTGACTTTTGTTGYGAACACCCCGCATGCGTTTTCATTAATGAACCAAAAACAAAACAAAAGTCTTTAGGAGAGAAATWAGTAACCTTGTCTTTTAAAGCTTCAAGGGAGTAGAGAATCAATTCCTCACTAGATGGGAAAAATATTCGAAATAAGAACATAAACTACTTGCTAAATTTATTTATGATGTCATAATAGTTGTTGTTTTTTTGTATAGTTTTGATGGGATATAATTGTTGTTTTTTCTTAAAATATTTGTCGTTATCTTGATATAATTTAAAATTAAATGAGATGTGATATAATTGTTTTTTTAGCTTTATTAATTGAATTGTATTATTTTTTTTCTAGATTTAATTTAAGATAGATTGAGTTGACATATAATTATCGTTTTTTTTTAAAAAAATATTTATTTATGATGTCATTTTTATTTTTAACGGGAATTTTTTTAATGAGATGTCACCACGTAAAGTATTGATGATATCAAGCTCCTAAAAATATCATATCAAATACTAACCGACATATGATTTCGATTTTTAATAATAGGATTTTTGAGATTACAAATACCGAAGTATTAAAATTTATTGAGAAGTTTCGTATTTTTGATATCGGACCAGATATCCTACATCCATTTTTCACAGATATTCGATTTTTCACGGATATTTTTCGGATATCAACGAAAATTCAAAAATAAATATCCAAATTGGTATCAAGTATTAAAATTCGATTCCGATATTTCGGTACAGTATACGATTTTTTTTCTTGAAATTTCGGACTTCCAATCCGGTTTTTTAAAATTCGGAAAAACCGGACCGGATATCCGGTTTTTAAATTTGAAACCGGACCGGATCCGAAATACTATTAATCACAATCGGATATTCGGTTTACGAATTATTGGGCTTTACATTCTGAAAGCCCAATTCATTTATACAATTACTTTCACAATTATGGCTTACTGGAGTTACTGCTTAGTGAAACGGCCTGGAGTTACTGGAGTTTTGCCATATTATGATTTGTTTTGTTATCTGGTTTGTTTTGTACACTAAGCAGTAAGCCAATTTTTCTTATTTGGTTTGTATTCATCATTCACTAAGCAGTAAGCCATAATTATGGAATCAGTATTGGTATACTGAATGTCTAATGTGTTGCCGTGTTGGTATATCAGTATATGGCTTATCTTGTCAATTCAGAATAATAATTATGGAATCGGATTCGGATATCCGGTATTCCGATTCGGATTTTTTCGGATATCGGATTAATTCGGACCGGAATCGAATCAAAAAATAGATTTCCGAAAATTCGGATATCCGGAAATTCGGACCGGATAATTTCCGGTATCGGTTTTGAACAGCCTAGTTATGATGGATATAATGTGGTTTTTAGATGAGATATAGTTGTTTTTTTCTTAACATATTTGTTGTTATCTTGATATAATTTAAAATTAAATGAGATGGGATATAATTTTTTTAAATATTATTAATTGAATTTTATTATTTTTTTCTGATTAAATTTAAGATAGATTGAGTTGGCATAATAATTGTCATTTTTTTATAAAATATTTTATTTATGATGTCATTTTTTATTTTAGCGGGAATTTTTGAATTCAATGAGATGTCACACGTAAGCATTGATGATATCAAGCTCCTAAAAAATATCATATCAAATACTACGATATATGATATTCGATTTTCAAAGAATAGGATTTTTTGAAGATTCAAATATTAAAATTTATGGAGAAGTTTCTTATTTTTCGATATCGGACCAGATATCCGACATCCATTTTCAACAGATATTCGATTTTTCACGGATATTTTTCCGATATCAACGAAAATTCAAAAATAAATCAAATTGGTATCAAGTATCCGTATCCGTATCCGTGTACGTTCGGATTGGATATCCAATCCAAATTATATTTCGTATCAAAATATCAAAACAAAAACAGATCGAATATTCACATATCTTTCCAAGATATGGCCCTATATCTAACATTTAAACCCGGCCCATTACAGCATACCCAAAACGGGTCAGGCCCCATAACCGTGAAAAACAACCCGAAAGGATAGAAATTTTTGGGAAACAATTGGATTGCAAAACCCTAATATAAATACAAGCGGGATAATCGTCGTTGTTCTTCCTTTCAAAACCCAAAGAAAAAGCATTGCAATTTTCTCTCTCTTAATTTCTCAGATCTCTTAGAGTTTACTACGGCTCTAACCCTAGCTTCCAATCTCGTTACTTTTGCGCATCGTATTCGTTCTCCTTTGATTCATCTCATCATTCAAGTAAATTTTTCTCTCTTTTTTTAATGTTTAATGTTTGTGTTCGTTATTGTGTTGTAGATTTATTTGCATTCATCTTCGTTGGTTGAATCTTGGTTTTTAGATCTATTTTTTGCGGTTGACATGGTTGTCCGTATTTTTTGATGTGTGTTTGTTTGATTAATGGGTGTTATTATTGAATTGCGTAATGGTATAATGGTGCGTTGTTGAAAGCGAGCGTCTTTTGTTGTTTTGATTGATTACTAGATGATTTTATGTGATTCTGGCATAAGTTTTGTATGATGAACGTTTGATGTTGTTGGGTTTGTTGTTTTGTCGAAGAATAATGTAATTTCACTTAATTTTGTGAAAGGTTTAATATTTAACGATGAAATATGGAGTAAGAGATGGATTGATTAGGAATTGTTTAGGTTTGGTGTTAAATTGATAGTTTTTTATTTGTTTTAATGCAATTGCGTATTATAGTGCAGTGTATTTTTTTCGACTCGGTTTTTTTCTGGAATGTTTGATGTCCTTGTCTTTTGGGATGTTTTTTCATCATTTGTATGATATGGTCGCATTTGTTGTGATATTGAATTTGTTGCAATTCAAGGCAATTGTTTTCGTAAATCCAGAATTGTTTACATGAACAATGTATACTGTGTTGAAGTAGGTTGATTACATCGTTAGTATGTATTAGTGAGTAATTGAATGAACGTGCGACTTAATTGATGCTTTTGCTGATTTGATTAACTCTGTTTGTGCAGTCATGGCTGCGACCTGAAGGTTCAACATATGATCCCAAAACTTGACTCACAATGAATGAATTGTAAGTTTAAACCCTTTCGTTTTAATTTCCTGCCGCGAATTCGTAACAATATCGAGATATGCATACGAGTGGCATTTTATAAAGTGTAAATCTTTAAGTGAATTGATTTCACATTGTTAATTAGAATGCCACATGTATGCAAAGCTTTAGATTGTTTAGGATTCCTTTGCTGCTATTAAACAGTGAATTTTTATAAGGAGGGCTATTAATTTGGTTTGTTTAAATTAAATTTTGCTCTGATGAAGGCTTGCTGAGGATAGCGGCGAGTTTTTCACTTCATATGACGAAGTTTTGTGAAAGCTTCGATAAATGGGTTTGCTCGAGAATCTTCTCAGAGGAATCTATGCTTATGGTAATCCATCTAATCTAATTCATCTGTTTCTTTACATGTAATCTGGTGTGTGTGATTGGAATGTAAAGTTCAATAAATTTTGTTGACAGGTTTTGAGAAACCTTCTGCCATTCAACAAAGAGGGATTGTTCCCTTCTGCAAGGGTCTTGATGTGATYCAGCAAGCTCAATCTGGAACTGGGAAAACAGCTACCTTTTGTTCCGGAATCCTCCAGCAGCTAGATTATGAATTGTTGGAATGTCAAGCTCTTGTCCTTGCTCCTACCAGAGAGCTTGCTCAACAAATTGAAAAGGTTATGCGTGCCCTAGGTGATTACCTCGGTGTCAAGGTTCATGCTTGTGTTGGTGGTACCAGTGTCCGTGAGGATCAGAGAATCCTTGCTGCAGGAGTGCATGTGGTTGTTGGTACCCCTGGTCGTGTTTATGACATGTTGCGCAGACAATCTCTCCGTGCTAATCAAATCAGAATGTTTGTTCTTGATGAGGCTGATGAGATGCTTTCTCGTGGTTTCAAGGACCAGGTATGGTGCACATTTATTACTGTATTGTGTGATACAATGCCGTGTYTATTTGTTCATCTATTTTATACTCTGTTTTGCTTAYATTTTTTTAATTTTGAACATTTCTCTTCTGTGGAAAATCAGACTTCATGTTTTCTAAAGCATCTTTAATACTCTTGTTAGTCGTGTATATACTTTTCAAGGTAATTGTAAAAAATCTAAGTGATAACCCCATCATTTAAAGAGCGTTAATTATCTGAATGTATGTTGAGGAGAAAGCATGGAAAGTGTGACCCAAACTTACATGTTGGGTGTTCATTGTTTGATATATTCTTGTTATTGCCTGGGAAACGGGAATTGCATAAGTAACTCAAAAAAGTCTTATACAATCCGTATGTGGTCCATTCTTTGTCTTGCGGAACTAACTTGTGGCTCTACTACAGATTTACGACATTTTCCAGCAATTGCCCCCAAAGATCCAGGTGGGAGTATTTTCTGCTACCATGCCCCCAGAGGCCCTTGAGATTACCAGGAAATTCATGAACAAACCTGTGAGAATTCTTGTGAAGCGTGATGAGCTCACCCTTGAGGGTATCAAGCAATTTTATGTGAACGTTGACAAGGAAGATTGGAAGCTTGATACTCTCTGTGATCTTTACGAGACCTTGGCAATCACTCAAAGTGTTATCTTTGTTAACACCAGGAGGAAGGTTGACTGGTTGACCGACCAAATGAGAGCCCGTGATCACACAGTTTCAGCYACTCACGGAGACATGGACCARAACACTAGGGACATCATCATGCGTGAATTCCGTTCTGGCTCATCCCGTGTCCTCATCACCACTGATCTTCTTGCTCGTGGTATTGATGTTCAGCAAGTCTCCCTAGTTATCAACTATGACTTGCCGACTCAACCCGAGAACTACTTGCACAGGATTGGACGAAGTGGTCGTTTTGGAAGGAAGGGTGTTGCCATCAATTTTGTTACAAGTGAAGACGACAAGATGCTGTTTGATATCCAGAAATTCTACAATGTCACCGTTGAGGAGCTCCCTGCTAACGTTGCRGATCTGATCTGATGACCGCAAGTTAATTTGTTTTGTGTTTTTAGGGAGAAAGGTATTTTGTCGAGCGTYGATTTAGTAAAAAAAAATTCAATTTGGGCAAATGTGTTGTTCATTGGATGATGATTATTCTTCGGACGATAGTTTACAGTTAATCACTCCTATTATTATCCCCTTATCTATTCTGGGAACGTCACTAACCTTGCTGTGGTTGCCCAGCTTAAATTTTTGTAGGAGCTTTGAGACAAGTTTAATTTTGTACTCACTGTATGTTAGGTTGAGTATTATTTCATTTGCTGACTTAATCTCTTATTGCTTTATTTATTTTTCCTTTGTTGGGTATATTCTTTGATCTAGTTCTTTATCTGCATCTTTGTTTGTTTAAGTATAACTACGTTGCTTGATTTTGATTCGAGGTTTAGATAAGTTAACTTTGGTGTGAATATTAGTGACCATGTCAAAAAGTTGGGTTTAAGTTTTGATTAGTCCTAGTTGAGGGTAAACAAGCTTTCTTTGGTGCCAATTTGAGTGAACCATGTCAAAAAGTCGAGTTCGGAGTTTAGATAGATGAGGGTAAACAAGCTCACTTCGGTGTTGCTCCACTATTCTAACTTGTACAATTTCTTTTTTGGGAGTCAAAGTTAGTAAACTTTTTTTTTTGAGTTAAAAAGAGCATGCATTAAATAAGAAAACAATACAACTTAAGAGTTGTTTCCAGCAAAGGGCAGATTTCCTGGATCAAAAACAAAGTTGGGGTTGTTAACATCATTCATCAGATGATTAATACATGGCATAATGTCCAGATTTGATAGTCTCATGGATAAGCTGAATTCATGGCATCTCTTGAAAACAACACCCTGCATTTTGTAATACATGGCAATGTCAGATTTGATAGTCTTCTGCCTCATTGTCAGAGAGCTGTGGAGAGGATAACTAGCACAACACTTTTGAATGCACCAATTTAAAGCTACAAATATAGCTTTTAGTTCAGCATGTGGCTATGGTTTGCTTTGCATCTAATAGCACAACCCTGGATCCACTGACCATCATGTGACCTTGAAATTGCAGCTAGCTCAGTGTCACCTGTTAATGGTAAGAAAGATGCATCCATTGATTTTTACAGCATTAAAAGGTGGTGGTTGTCAAGTCAGTTTAGGAGTGGTGTGTTTGTATTGCAAGGTGAGTTTGACTATACACATTATGAGCAGCCTTAATTATTATATGAACAATTTTTTCCTTAGTATCATTCTGCTTTTTAAAACACCAAAGATTTCTTCTTTTCCAATCTCCAAAAGTAAAGCAAAAGATCACATTCCAAAGGCAAATCATGAAATTGAGGGCAATTGATTTGGAAATAACATTAGCATACAACCAGGCCTTAATGTTCTGTTGTTCTGGTGGAGAAATCAGAGGAGGTGAGAGTAATTCCCAGATTCTAATGCTCTATGACAGAGTCTTAGGAGGTGAGATAGAGATTCTGAAGTAGGAGGACAGACAAACAGTAGTGGTTGTGATTAGGAAGTTTTTGGAAGAGGTTAAGATTAGTGGGGAGTCTATCCCACCAAATTTGCCAAATAAACAGCTTGATTTTTTCATATAGCATCAATTTCCCAAATCGAGTCCACTTTCTCAATATTTGACGCTGATGAATGAATTTTTTGAGGCAAGTTTGGAGCTAAAGCAATTGTTCTTTGACCAAGTAGAGTACACAAAATCTTGATCAGAGGAGACAGAGACTTGTGATATAAACTTCGAAACTGCAGTAGGAAGCTCAAGGATATTGTCTTATAAGTAAAACGTCACACACATACAAATTACATTGTCTCTCCCTAGAGGTCCCTCAATAAGGTGTCTAATGGTGGTGGTCCCCAATCCATAAATCAATCCCAAGAATTAATATCAGTGCATTCTCATATTCCATCTGAGACTTAACATGTAAGTTTGTCAACCCTTTCCTATACTTTTCCATATGTGAGAGCCCTTCTTGAAAGAGGTATATATATTTATGCCTAATGTATTGTTCTTAAGGAAAGTTGCAGCCCAATTGACATTATTATCCAATCTTCACAAGTCCTTACAAGGCTTAAATGTTAATGTTTTATTAAGTAACATCCCTAAACTCCTGGCTTTGGTTTGCAATTTTTTGACAAGGCACCACTTATCTTAATGAGAATCTAAAAGGTTGTTCCCAGAAAATTTAGCAGCAATAGAATCAAGTTTTTCTTTGTAAGGGCAACTGGAAAGCCATGGCTTGCATGTAATATTTAGGAATACTCTAAGTGTGGATCTAATTAACACCAACTTACCTGCTTTAGAGAGTACTTTAGCCTTCCAGAAGTTCAGATTATTAGATACCTTTCAAGAATGAAAGTTAAGTCTCTTCTTGATGATTTTTCTAACAGTTAGGGAAAGCCAAGGTAACTCCTAAGAAGTAGTTGTCTGTACCTTTAATGTTTGTTCAAGTCATCAATGACTTCTTGGGGGGTGTAGGAGAGAAGACAATTGAGCTTTTACTGCAGTTCATACTTTGCCTTGAAAGATTAAAAAAGTTAGACAAGATTAAGTGCATATTATCAAGTGTACTAGTGGAGGCCTCACCGAAAAGAACAAGATAATCTGCAAACATCAAGTGTGAGACCTCCACTGTGCCCCTCTAACTTTGAATGGTATCCATTCCTTTTTCTCACAAACAATCATGTTTTTCCTAGAGAGAAACTCCATGCAAAAGATGAAATGTAGGGGGAGATAGGATCCCCCTGCCTTATCCCCTAGAGGGAGTGAAAGAAGAAGAATAGGAATCATTAACCTTAGTTTGAGTGTTCATAGAGGTGATACAACTCATGATCAAAGTAATGGAATCCAACAAGAGTCAAAGAAGGCCAGACAATCCCTTATGAAATTCACTCTAATTTGTCATAGGCTTTTTCAAGGCGATTTTTGAAGGCAAATAAATGTTTTTTCCCTTCATTTTGGACATAGAGTGTAGAATTCAGAAGAGATTATGAAGTTCACATCAGTGCCTCTTTTTGGAATGAAACTGCTCTGGTTAGTAAACTTTGATCAATTTTTTTGGCAAATTTATAATGTATAATATATACTCAAATGAGATGTTATATTCGTCTAAATATATAGTTTATTAATATCAAATTTTTATAATTTTATAATAATACAATTTAAGCTATTAGTATAGTAGTCAAAGTTATGTCTTGAAGATTGTGCAAATGAAATGGTGCAAGTGAAAAGAAACAGAAGGAGTAATAAGTTTTTAAGGTTATCAATCACATTATGGAAAATGTTTGGGTGATCTAAGGGTTGACGATCCTATAGACATATAGGTAATATTTAATATATTTATGGATTAATAAGAGTGAGATAGTACCATTGAAATTTGAATTTATGTATTTGTATCCAATCACAATCAATATTGAAAGGGTTACCAATACGGGTGTTTGACATGTGGAAATGAGATTTGGAGAATATTGGATGAGAGTGAGAATGAGAATTAGAAAGTAGGAATTCAATAAATAGTCCTATTCTTTGTTTAGCATTCATTGAGAATAAGATTGAGGAATTTAAAATCTCATGTTTGATATGCGGGAATTTAAATTTAAAAATACTCTTTTACCCTTTTATAGTGGTGTAGGATTTATATCAATTAATAGATCGAGTTTTTTAATCTTTTTCATTAAATAATCTCATTCCCTCAACTTTATTACTTACCCCCTTGGTAATAAAAACTAGGGGAATAGAGGCTGTATATTGCATTCCCACCTTAAAACCCAATTCTCATATGCCAAACATTGAAATAAAAATTAAGAATTAATATCTCATTCCCTATCTATAATTCACGTACCAAACACCCGTAAGGGCTACATTGACCATAAATTTTACAAACCATATTTACTATTTTTTGGTTGGGAACTTGATAAGTTTTGTTTTTTTTTTTTGTTGTGTTTTTGAGTCAACTAAGTCTTACTAACTCTTAATACTTGTAGGTAAGATGTACTGTACAATATTTAGGCTCCGTTGTTTTTAATGGAAACTATTTCCAATGAAAAATATGATTCCAAAACACTTTTTTCCTTTTTGTTTGTTTGATGGTGAAAAAATCTAAAGAGAAAAAAGAAATGAGGTTGAAAAAGAGTGAAAAGGATGGAATGAGTTAATGAGGAGAAGTAAGGTGTGTAGTGGAAAATATGGCATTCCTTGTTTTGAAAAGGAAAATGACTTTCCTTTTTAAAAGAGGAATTTTCCACCCTTGAAAAATGATTTTCCTCCATTCAATAAAACAAACAAATGAAAATGGAAAAGTGATGGAAAATCATTTTCCAGGAAAAGTGATGGAAATCCACCCTTGAAAAATGTTTTCCTCCAAAACAAACAGAGCCTTAGAACTCTCTCAATAGTCAATAGTATTGACAATGTATGTCAAATACTCCGTGAGTGTTTAAAAACTCATAAGCAAAAATATGCATGTAAAAATATCAATAGGCTTAACAACGAGCACTCGAACTCATAAGCCAATTATTATTCGAGGCAATTGAATTGAGTAATACATTGGCTACGTTTGGATTTTAATACGTTCTTTGAATTTTTAATATGTCGGCCTATGATTTTAAGCAAATATGAGTATATATGAACCAATGAGATCCTTTCCCCCCTCGTTTTATCAGAGTTATCTTGCTCTTTTTTTTTTGGTACTTCTAGTACAATTAAAAGAATCGGAGCAACATTTATTTCAAAAATATTGCAGATGGATAGAATTCATAAACGATTGTATTAACAAATATTACTTATAGCGATATAAGCTTTGTTAAAGTTGAGTTTAATTTGRTTCATTTTGTTATGTATATGGTTGTTAACGACAATTTGAAAAAGATATAGGCAAACCTATAATCTAACATCAACTACAGAGTAAGATATTTTGTTTGCTCACACAGTCTAAAATATTATAGGTTGATTAGGTACCAAAAAAGTTTTCTAATAATTTCTTAATTACAATCCACACCAAACTAGGAAAGTTTTAAAAAACAAAATATGAAAAGATATCCCAAAACATATCTCGTCTCATCAATCTTTTCAAATTTTCGTTGATTAAATTAAGTTGTGTTTATTTTCTAATAATAATAAGAAGAAATCGAATAGAGTATAAGATATATATTTTTCAGATTTATTTGTTATTTCTAGATATAATTTGTTAGATATAAAATATAGTTATTAATTGATAAGATATGTGT
>SNQN01000092.1:93168-187630 GCA_008642245.1 Bassia scoparia
AGAACAAGATAATCTGCAAACATCAAGTGTGAGACCTCCACTGTGCCCCCTCTAACTTTGAATGGTATCCATTCCTTTTTCTCACAACAATCATGTATTTTCCTAGAGAGAAACTCCATGCAAAAGATGAAAATGTAGGGGGAGATAGGATCCCCCTRCCTTATCCCCCTAGAGGGAGTGAAAGAAGAAGAATAGGAATCATTAACCTTARTTTGAGTGTTCATAGAGGTGATACAACTCATGATCAMAGTAATGGAATCCACAGAGAAGTCAAAGAAGGCCAGACAATCCCTTATGAAATTCCACTCTAATTTGTCATAGGCTTTTTCAAGGCCGATTTTGAAGGCAAATAAATGTTTTTTTCCCTTCATTTTGGACATAGAGTGTAGAATTTCAGAAGAGATTATGAAGTTCACATCAGTGCCTCTTTTTGGAATGAAACTGCTCTGGTTAGTAAACTTTGATMAATTTTTTTGGCAAATTTATAATGTATAATATATACTCAAATGAGATGTTATATTCGTCTAAATATATAGTTTATTAATATCAAATTTTTATAATTTTCTAAATAATACAATTTAAGCTATTAGTATAGTAGTCAAAGTTATGTCTTGAARAYTGTGCAAATGAAATGGTGCAAGTGAAAAGAAACAGAAGGAGTAAATAAGTTTTTAAGGTTATCAATCACATTATGGAAAATGTTTGGGTGATTCTAAGGGTTGACGATCCTATAGACATATAGGTAATATTTTAATATATTTATGGAATTAATAAGAGTGAGATAGTACCATTGAAATTTGAATTTATGTATTTGTATCCAATCACAATTCAATATTGAAAGGGTTACCAACCCTAACGGGGTGTTTGACATGTGGAAATGAGAATTTGGAGAATATTGGATGAGAGTGAGAATGAGAATTAGAAAGTAGGAATTCAATAAATAGTCCCTATTCTTTGTTTAGCATTTCATTGAGAATAAGATTGAGGAATTTAAAATCTCATGTTTGATATGCGGGATTAAATTTAAAAAATACTCTTTTACCCTTTTATAAGTGGTGTAGGATATTATATCAATTAATAGATCGAGTTATTTTAATCTTTTTCATTAAATAATCTCATTCCCTCAACTTTATTACTTACCCCCACTTGGTAATAAAACTAGGGGAATAGAGGCTGTATATTGCATTCCCACCTTAAAACCCAATTCTCATATGCCAAACATTGAAATAAAAAATTAAGAATTAATAATCTCATTCCCTATCTATAATCTCACGTACCAAACACCCCGTAAGGGCTACATTGACCATACATTTTACAAACCATATTTACTATTTTTTGGTTGGGAACTTGATAAGTTTTGTTTTTTTTTTTGTTGTGTTTTTGAGTCAACTAAGTCTTACTAACTCTTAATACTTGTAGGTAAGATGTACTGTACAATATTTAGGCTCCGTTTGTTTTAATGGAAAACTATTTCAATGAAATATGATTCCAAAACATTTTTTCTTTGTTTGTTTGATGGTGAAAAATCTAAAGAGAAAAGAAAATGAGGTTGAAAAAGAGTTAAGGATGGAATGAGTTATGAGGAGAAGTAAGGTGTGTAGTGGAAAATATGGCATTCCTTGTTTTGAAAAGGAAATGACTTTCCTTTTTAAAAGAGGAATTTTCACCCTTGAAAAATGATTTTCCTCCATTCAATTAAAACACAAAGAGGAAATGGAAGTGATGGAAAATCATTTTCCAGGAAAATGTTTTCCTCCAAACAAACAGAGCCTTAGAACTCTCTCAATAGTCAATAGTTTGACAATGTATGTCAAATACTCCGTGAGTGTTTTAAAAACTCATAAGCAAAATATGCATGTAAAAAATATCAATAGGCTTAACAACGAGCACTCGACTCATAAGCCAATTATTATTCGAGGCAATTGATTGAGTAATACTTGGCTACGTTTGGATATTTAATACGTTCTTTCTTTGAATTTTTAATATGTCGGCTCATGATTTTAAGCAAATATGAGTATATATGAACCAATGAGATCCTTTCCCCCTCGTTTTTATCAGAGTTATCTTGCTCTTTTTTTTGGTACTTCTTAGTACAATTAAAAGAATCGGAACGACATTTATTTCAAAAATATTGCAGATGGATAGAATTCATAAACGATTGTATTAACAAATTTACTTATAGCGAATATAGCTTTGTTAAAGTTGAGTTTTAATTTGGTTCATTTTGTTATGTATATGGTTGTTAACGACAATTTGAACAAAGATATAGGAACCTATAATCTAACATCAACTACAGAGTAAGATATTTTGTTTGCTCACACAGTCTAAAATTTATAGGTTGATATGGTACCAAAAAGTTTTCTATAATTCTTTAATTACAATCCACACCAAACTAGGAAAGTTTTAAAAAAACAAAATATTGAAAAGATATCCCAAAACATATCTCGTCTCCTCAATCTTTTCAAATTTTCGTTGATTAAATTAAGTTGTGTTTATTTTCTAATAATATAAGAAGAAATCGAATAGAGTATAGATATATATTTTTCAGATTTATTGTTTATTTCTAGATATAATTTGTTAGATATAAAATTGTTATTAATTGATAAGATATGTGTAGGGCTTCGCCCGCTTAGGAGGGCGTGACCTCAGCTTCAGTGTCATGGAGTTGAGCCATGGAATCCGCATGTGAATGCGTTGGGGTGTGTTGTCGATTGAGGGGATCGCACCGCTGCCTATATAGGTTATTCACGGACGCCCGAAACATTGGTGCCAAATCAATGGCCCACGTCCAATCAAGAACCAGTCGTGGTTCGGGGACATTGGTACGCTAGAATCTGTAACCCAATTCGCCCGCATGTAGCGGCCTCTACTCTGGTTCATTGTAGTTCCATAATATCATAACGATTGATTCAAAGAGCCTATTGAATTGATCTTGAAAGCACACTAATCTAATATTATTAGGTGAGTTGCTATTATGTACAAACAAATGACTTCTATAATGGACAAGGCGAATCACTTGATTGTTAGTCAATATTAATAAGGTGCCTATAAAACCGGTCGTCCATGATTATCTGACTTTAATGTGACAAGCGATTAATTGGTCTTGCTTAAGCAATATATACAAGTGTTGATGAAATATATAATATACGCATGAAACACAAGGTTAGTAGCATGTATATATGTATGTGTGTCCTTCTCACTCCTTGTCACTGCAAACAATTAAATTGTTAGAATAAAACTATAGGAATCGCCTTCGATTGAATTGCTAATTGAGACAAACAAACGCCATTAGTATTGACAATAACATTGACAATAACAATATGTATTAATGAAAACCAAAACAAAAAAAACATGGAAACATTGAAAACATTAAGAAATCCTACGTATTTACATGAAACGATTAAAAGTGAGTTTCTACATTTGTTTTAATTGAATTAAAACTCATAACAATGATAATTAGATTAAGAGAGACAAAGGAATTAAAAAAAGAGTGAAAAAGAGGTTTTTGTGAGTAATCTCAGATTTACCTTTTTCGTTTGTTGATTCGAAAGAGAATCGATGTTGAATTAGAAACGAATGTGTTTAGAGTGTTTTGTGAGAGAGAGAGGAGAGAGAGACGTGTCTCGGGAATTGTGCGTCTGAAGTGTATGTGAAGTCGTGTCTCGGAGGTGTCTCGGACTGGAGCAAGGCAAGCAAGTATTTATAGGCACGAGGCAAAAACGAAGCAGGAAAAACCTGCGTATATACGCTACAGGAGGGCGTATATACGCTGCCTTCTGCGTATATACGCTCATATGTAGCGTATATACGCTGCTTCACTTTCCATTAAATTTTGGCAAACCCTAGCTGTGTATATACGCTGCTATGGAGCGTTATACGTCCTGTCGCGTATATACGCCTCCATTTCTGCGTATATACGCTCGATATGGTTGAGGGGTTTGCGTATATATTTTCCAAACACTCGAAATATTTTTTGATTTCCTCCGTATTTGTTCGTTTTCCTTGATTCGACGCACCTAGACACCCTTGCTCTCCAAGCAAGGGGTTCTAGATGTCTTAGAAGGTTCCACGTATTTCCGAGAGTATTTTCTAATTATTCACGTATTTTCTGCGTATTCTGCGTATTTTAAACTATGCAAAATCATAGAAAATCATAGAAAAATCAGAAAAATAATATATTTAAAATACTGGCGGATTCAGAAAAAATGTGACGAACATGATGGAAAACAAAAGCATGAGAATCGCTAGCGTAACTTGTTTTGAAAACCTTTGGAGTTTATCGGAAAACCGAAAGAAAATATATTTTGCCTTGCCTTTTGACCTCTTTGCTCAATAGTTCCGAGTACGACCTCACGTATTTCCAACTTTTGTGAGTTCAAAGCATCTTTTCTGAGTCGAACAATCGCGAGACGCGGTATGTTTCATCACGGATTACTCATTTGGGGAGACATTTTCAGGTGTCTACAATATGTGTTATATATCTTCCCTTAGTTTTATATCTATTACAGCGCGTTTTCTTGTGAAACCAGCCACACCTAAAATTCTGTGTGGCTGGATATCCAACATACGAGTCCGTTATGTCCGTACAGCCTAAAACTAACTATTAAATTAATTAACACTTAACATGCCACATTAAAACCTACGCTAATCCCAAAAAACAGCCGCCAGCAGCCAACAACCATAATTCACTTCTGTAATCTGTGCTTCTCTCTCGTTCTTAAACCTTCTGATTCTCTCTCCTTCTGGCACTTTCTGCTTCTCTCCTCTGCAATCTTTCCAGCCTTTCTTTCAAGTTATTCTATAGCGAAAATTTTAAAAAAATGAAAAAAAATAATCAAATGAAAGACAAAAATTTGCGAAGTATTTTCGAACAGACCAATGGAAGTTGAAAACATTGAAGATTCAATGCAGATTTGCAACTCACAAATTATGAAATTTTTGCAAATGAAGACAATATTGCTCAAACGATGTAGATGATCGATAAAGAGACATAATATACGTCTAAATGTTCAATTACTGACTGAGATTATAGAACTACTTTTTGAATTTATATGGACTACTTTCTCTGAAATAAGAACTACTTTGTTAAATAAATGATACTTTTATATAATATAATAAACTACTTTTCTGAAATATATAAACTACTTTATGAAATACCATGGATTTTTCTGAATTATATAGAATTATTTTTCGAATTATGATGAATACTATTTTTATGAATATATGATACTACTTTCTGCACCAAAAAATATGAACTACTCTTTATGAAATATCAAAATTACTTTTTCTGAATTATAAGAGTACTTTTTACAATTATATGTCGAATTATTATTGACTATTTTTATGAAATATCACCATTACTTTTCTGAATTATAAGAAATACTTACGATTATATGAACTACTTTTTGATAATTCCATTCTTTCTGATATAGAATTACTTTTCTCGGAATTATATGAACTACTTTTGTAGAATATATGAACTACTTTTATAAATATATGATAATTACTTTTCTGAATTATAAGAAACTACTTTTACGATTATAGAACTACTTTTACGAATTATAACGAATACTTTTTGATAATATGGAACTTACTGTTTCTAAATTATATGAACTACTTTTATAACATACTTAAATATTCATAACAAAGCATTTCTAGTTGAATCTCCTTGCATGAATAGTGATTTCAGTCAGTTTTTTTTTTTTTTTTGCATGTTAAACAATTCTGATATCTTTCTTAGATCTATAAGTTATAATTTTTCAAACAAAACAGAACGAAATTCAAAATTTAAAAATTTAGAATATCTCATCTTTTGAATTACTTTTGACAAAAAAAATAAAAGAAAAACTAAACTCTTGAACTCGAATCTACTACAAATCACAAAGTAAAAACAATGTAAAAACAAAACAAGAAGAAAAACAAGGAAGAAGTATAAAGGAAACGAAAAACGAGAAGAGAGAGAGAAGAGAAAGCAGAGAAAGAAGAAGAAAGAGAAGCAAGAGAAAATTTAAAAGAAGTAGAGAGAAAATTTAGAGAGGGAAATGAATAAAATAGAAAGATTGAAATATGATAATGAGATGTCACATACATATAAATAGTAAATTTATGACAGCACATGACTTTAAAAAAACACATGCTTACAAATCAAAAGAGGATAGATTACTTTTACAGTTAAAATCACTATTACTTTTCTGAATAATTTAGAACTATTTTACGAATTATATGAACTACTTTTATGAATATATAATTACTTTCTGAATTATAAGAACTACTTTTATGAATTATAGAACTACTTTTTAGATAATTAATCTCATAAAACAAGGAAGTGATGAATTATTATTGTCAAAATTTAAACATATAATAAACAAAAAACACTCAGCAATAAAACACAACAATGACTTTTCAGGAAAAATAATGAATTCTTATTCTCATATTTATTATTTTTTAAAATTAAATAATCAACACAATTTCTGAATATATTTATAAGTCCTTTTACGATTATAATGAATACTTTATGAAATATCACCATTATTTTTTCTGAATTTAAGAAGTACTTTACGAATTATAAACTTTTTTATTAATACTATGATACTACTTTTCTGATATACAATTACTTTTTCTGAATATAAGAACTACTTTACGAATTATATGATAACTACTTTTATGAATATCACAATTACTTTCTGAAATATAGAACTTACTTTACGATTATTTTAACTATTTTACGAATTATATGAACTACTATTTATGTAATCTATGAAGTACTTTTTTGAAATATTATAATTCTTTATATTAGAGAACTACTTTTACAGATTATAGAATTACTTTTACTTTTACAGAACTACTTTTTTAATAATAAGACATTAAGGGAGATATATAATTAATCTCATAAAACAATGGATAGTGAATTAAGCACCATCCTTCACAAAAAAGATGAACTAAGACACAAAAACAACCACTACTTCTCACCACACTCACCGAGTCACTGACGCCACAGCCAACCAAAACCGACGCCAACCAAATCAGAAGCCAACGCCAGTCGCACTGCCTTTGCGTTAACAAACACACGAAACAACCACAACTAAACAGAAACACAACAACAATACACAATCACCACTATTCACTGCCCCAACACAAGTCACCACACTCACCGACGCCACTGCGATGCCTTGCATTTCACAACGCAATCACGAGGTTTTTAGAGGCAAATCTCAACAAATATCGACGACGTATCTCATTAGGCGTATAGTGATAGTAATTCCAATAACATATTGATTAACAATGATCCCTTTCACAAACATAATTCTGATCTCTTTTTAATTTTAAAAAAGTAAACGATCGAAAAAAAAGTAAAGAAGTATTACCTGTAACTGCGTCAACAACAATTAACTCAATGATAAATCATAAATTCAATTGTTCATCACAAAAAAATAGCAGATATGCTCCTTTTCAAAAATATCAAAAGTAAACGATTATTAAAAAAAGTAAGAAGTGTATTATACTGTAACTATATCAACAACAATGAATTCGACAATACATCACAAAATATCAAGCTTTGAAATTAACTTTTGTAAAGATTAAAAACTAGAAAACGGAGATTTTGGAAAAATATTTGGGTGTTAACAAAGAAGTGCAATAGAAAGAAAGATATGAAATTATGATATATGAAGAGTGGAAATTGATGGTTTAATATAAACACAAAATTTCGATCGGCGTCGGCCTCAACAACACGATAGCAAGAACAACACAGCAACTAGTAGAAGCAAAGGAATTGAAAAGAAAAAAAATTAACAATTGATTTAAAGAATGAATGGAAGTTTTGATGAAGTGAAAGAGAGAGAAGAAGAAAATGTTACTGAAAAGTGAAAGGGGAATGAATGGACGAAACAAAAAGAATAACGGTCAACAAAAAATGCCGTTATACAAAGTTAATGGACCCGTTACTTTGTCTTAATGGGGTTCCTCATTTACAGGCCACACCATATTGTTAATTGTGGCATGCCACATTCAAGTATGTATCTAATTATCAATTTATCATCATGTATTATAAATAGGGGGCCGGCCAAGCTAATACAATTAAGTTTTGTGATTTCATTACTTTAAAGCTTGTGTTTATTATTCTTCTTCTTTCCATATTAAAATCTTTTATTTCAACATCTCGAATTGAGGTAAATTTCTGTCTTTTTCTAATTATTTCTACAATTTATTTATTTAATTATTATTTTATTTTTTTTTTTAAAAGTTGTGTTCGGTTTGATGAAAAAATCAATTATTATTATTATAATAAAGAAAAAGAGAGAGATAATATTCAAAGTTGCCCTTTCATTGTAAACATTGTCTAAGTTTCGCAAAAATCCTTTCATTTTCTCTTTCATTCACTCACTCTCTCTCCCTTTCTCTCTCCTCAGATCCGGTTAGAGTTCATCCACGGCTCTAACCCTAGTTTCAACTTTCCCACTCTCCTGCTTTCTCTGTTTCAATCTTCATCTTTTTCATCAAGTAAGTTTTACCCCTTTTGTATTCCTCGCTTTTCAACCCCAATTTATTCTTTTTTGTGTGTTGGGTAGCTGAGATCTTATCTGGGATTCAAGATCTATGTTTTTTCAGTTTGATTGATTGAATGATTGAATGTTTTTTGGTTTAATTTTTTTTGGGTTTCGTCTGAGTTGGTTTGTTTCGTAAATCAGCTGCTTATTTGAGGGTTGTTCAAGTGATATTGTGCTATGCTGTTGTAATTGATGAGAGTCGAGGATTCTTAGCGGTGTTAATTAGATTAAAGTTGCGATCTTTGTTTTTGATTTGTGATCGAATTGTTCATCATGCTTTCTGATTTGTTTTTTTGCTGTTTGATTAAAATGAAAATCGGAACTTTTTCTGTGATGATTGTTTGGTGACAAGAAATCCCTTTGCTAGCTAGCTATGTTATAAAGTTGCAATCTTTTTTGTTTGGTCTATGTTATGCAATGGTAGTTTAGCTTGATGATGCATGATATAATCAGTGTTACACTGTCTCAAGCTCAATTATAATCAATGTTTTATTGATATCCCTAATTTCGTTAATAGTCTGTTAATGATAATAGGGGCATCTTGGATCCATTCACAAACCATTAATAATTTGTAAAAATTACATSTTTTYCTAATTATTTACTTGTCTTAAACTATGATTTTCACATCMCTTGTTGTAAGTAATGGTATATTGGATTTACTTWTAAMCTTTTATTGCTTTTCAAATACCTGATAATAGTAAATTTGTCAATGATGTTGGCTTCTTTGGCTCGAACGAATGCACCTTTGCTTGTGTGAGCCAATATTTACAACTTGGTTATTGAAATTTGTAATTATATTTCATTTTGCTAGAATGTTGTGTATGTGTCAGTTATTTTTTGTTAGAATGTTGTGTATGTCTTTGGCATGATTTTATTACTGTCGGAATCAGCTAGCTTCATCTAATTAAAATTCACGTGTTTTGGTTGTTCTTTGTTCGAAATAGTCATGGCTGGTGTTGCTCCTGAAGGTTCGCAGTTTGATGCTCGTCAGTTTGACAGCAAAATGAGTGAATTGTAAGCTATTCTATCTTTTGTGTAAATTTTGTTAGTGTTTTTAATAGCATTTACAGTTTATTACTAATTGTGGRGGAAAAACTGTTTGTTTGTTTCTTCTACTTTCTGACTTCCTTTAATCCTATGATGAAGGCTTTCTGAGGAAGGAAACGATTTCTTCACTTCATACGATGAAGTTCATGAAAGCTTTGATAAGATGGGTTTGAAAGAGAACCTTCTCAGAGGAATCTATGCTTATGGTAATTCATGAATACACTGAGTATACCTTTATTGTTGTTGTGTTCACGGTGTTTTCATATTGCCGCGCCCTTGTTACTTATTAATGTTGTTTTCGTGGTTAGGATTTTGAGAAACCTTCTGCCATTCAGCAAAAGGGGGCATTGTTCCCTTCTGCAAGGGCCTTGACGTGTTCAACAAGCTCAATCTTGGTACGGGCAGACAGCTACTTTTCTGCTCTGGTATTCTAGAGCAGCTTGATTATGAGTGTTTGGATGCCAAGCTCTTGTACTTGCTCCCCTAGCGTTGAGCTTGCCAGGAAATTGAGAAGGTTATGGCGGGCACTTGTGATTACCTAGTGTTAAGGTTCATGCATGTGTTGGTGGACCAGTGTTCGTGGAAGATCAGAGAATCTTGCTGCTGGTGTTCATGTTGTTGTTGGTACCCCTGGTCGTGTTTTTTTACATGTTGCGCAGACCTATCTCTTCGCGCAATCAGTATAAGGTATGTTTGTTCTTGATGGAGGCTGATTGAGATGCTCTCGAGAGGTTTCAAGGACCTATATTATGCACCTATACTTAATGCTTCTCCTGCATCATTGTCTAGATTTTATGTATTTAAAAGTTCATATGTAAATTTTCCTATTATTTTATCATCACAGTAAGTTTTTCCATGTATGATATGTTCATTACTGTTGTCAATATAATTTTCCTTTCCAATGTTAACATTGTTGAGTGCTATTTAAAAATTGCAATTTCTTCCTTTTATTTCATATTTATCATGCATTACTATTCTTAAATCTTATTTGCTAGTGCTCTTTCATGGTATGGAACCTGTTTGGACCATGAATAGATTATTTTCATGTATACTGTGTTTTCCAAGATGAATACCTCTCTTTGACATGAGTATTTGAGAGAGTTATATTGTTCTTGTCCCCTTCTTAGCTTTGCTGTGATGGAGAATCATTTTTATGTAATTTTCTTTGGCTTTTGGTGGAGTTTCTGATTGATGAGAAAATTAGGATGAGTTGGGGATTTTGTGGAATATATTTGAAGCATTCTTCTGATAAGATGTAGACTTCTGTGAGTACTGAATTTGTCGGACGTTATGTCTTGTGTCCGGTTGCTTGCAAGGTGGTTTGTAAAATCATTATTTGGTAAACGAGGGGCTTCTAGCTTGCTCATTGGCTTAAGTGTTTGTACCAAGAGTTGATTACTTCCTCYGTAACCATTTATGTGCAACAWAGTATTATTTTATATGTCTCAAATAACACCCCTTTGTTGCACATAGTTGGTTACGGAGGAAGTATATACATTTGGTTTTGCTGCTGCAAAGATTTTTTAACTTATTCTTGTTTGCTCCTTTTGCCAAATCTCCTTTTGGGAGTTGGAAAACTCATTAAAAATATATCATGGTGCCTTGCAACTGGTCAAATGTTTCCCTGTGACAACTTTTGAGTTAACTTTTCTTTTTGTATTACCATTTGCGGGGTGTGGGAGGATAATTTGTGTATGTTGTGTGTTTCCTTTTCTTCTTACCATTGTTTTMTGGCAAATACAATGTGAAAAATTGGTGCTAACTTTTTTCTGGTTCCAGATCTATGACATATTCCAGCAATTACCCCCAAAGATCCAGGTGGGAGTGTTTTCTGCAACTATGCCTCCTGAGGCACTTGAAATTACCAGAAAGTTCATGAACAAGCCTGTAAGGATTCTTGTGAAGCGAGATGAGCTCACCCTTGAGGGTATCAAGCAATTCTACGTGAATGTTGACAAGGAGGAATGGAAGCTCGACACTCTTTGTGATCTGTAYGAGACCTTGGCAATCACACAGAGTGTTATCTTTGTTAACACCAGAAGGAAGGTTGACTGGTTGACCGACCAAATGAGAGCTCGTGACCACACCGTGTCAGCCACACACGGAGACATGGACCAGAACACCAGGGACATTATTATGCGTGAATTCCGCTCTGGGTCGTCTCGCGTCCTCATTACCACTGACCTTCTTGCTCGTGGTATCGACGTGCAGCAAGTCTCTCTGGTTATCAACTATGATTTGCCGACTCAGCCAGAAAACTATCTTCACAGGATTGGACGAAGTGGACGTTTTGGAAGAAAGGGTGTGGCCATCAATTTTGTGACCAGTGCTGATGATAGGATGCTCTTYGATATCCAGAAATTCTACAATGTCACTATTGAGGAACTCCCTGCTAATGTTGCGGATCTTATCTGATGACTACGAGTTAGTCRCTAAGTTTGTGCTTTTGAGGTAAGATGTCTGCCCAGCTACTAATGTATTGGGCAAAACTACTGTGTGTTTTCTTTTTTTCTCTTTTCCTTTTCTATTCTGGGAACATCACTTAATTGTGTTGTGGATGCCCCAGGTTAAAATTTTGTAGGTACTTAGAGACGAAGTTTAAATTATACTCTTATCGTATTTGCCTCAACGCTCGCGTTGCCTGTTGGCATATTTGATGATCAGTCTGGCATGGTATTAATTTTGCTTGTAATACTGCATTTCTGAGTCTGTTATTTTGCCTGTGGAGCAAGATATTGGCAGAGTAATTGGACTAGGCATTTAGTTTGGTAATTTCTACAATCAGATTCTGTTCAAACCTAATTGGTATTTTTTTAAAATTTTGGGAAATAAATATAGGTTAAGCTACCATTCTTCTTTTGTGTATGTTTTCTTTATTTACGTAATTATTATTCATTTGTGAGCTTTACATTTTATCTGAACTTGACTATTCGTTTCACGTTTAGCTCTTTTCTTCGCACAGTTGTTTACGCTTCACTGAGGAAATCATGTAGTACGGGATGGTGTTTTGAGGATAGTATTTTGAACAAAAAGAGGTGATAGTCTGATGGAGCAGGCTGATGATGTCCATTAGAAAATTGGTAGTTGAATTTGGTGGTCTTCTGGATAGCTATCGAACATTCATTATTTACAACGCGAGGTTCAAACAGTCTTCTTGGAGATAAATACAAGTATTTAGATATGAAAGTTTTAAGTTACGTGTTAGTCTCTTGTTACTGATTATTTTTTCCATTCACATGATAATCAATATTGATAACGGGGCTAAATAATTTGAAATTGATAAGATCGAAGTTGCTTATACATATTTGTACTCTAAGTCGAATGCATCTTGGCTACAACTAGGCATGTCTCTTCCTCTTCGGCTGATTCATATGGGTTGATTATAGTAGATCTTTTATATGAAGGGTATCAAGAAACAACTTCCCATCGACCTTTTATGGCTTCAATGTGCATTTGTTCATTCAAAACATAATAGAGACGTGGGTCGGCAGTTTAAGCTGAATCACTCTATGTTGGACATAAAATAAGAATGAAAGAACAACTTACTGGTCTTCTCTCATAATCAGAATAAACAAGAATGTGCTGCTTACGAAATAGAGCGGATAAGGCAAAAATTGGTTCAAATAAAGGTCTGCCGATACGTACAATATCGTACGAATTATTGTTATTTTCAAAAAAACCAGGATAATGAATTCTAGAACGATGAAAGTATATTGCAACCTTCTCAGATTTTTGCAGTGATTCTTTATTAGATAGATATTACTGAAGTTTATCCATGACTATAATTGGGGGGGGGGGCGGCGGGCGGTGGGGTCGAACACCTCCCAAACGTGAATGAAAAAAAAAAACAGCTGAAAACATTTGAATCAGGATAAGTATTCATCATTCTTTAGGATGCAAGAGGCGTGGTTGGTTATTTAGCCTTGACTTGCCTAGCTAAACCATATAAAACAGGGTTCATCCAACTCAAAAAAATCAATGACTTCATTGATACCCAAAACATAGTATCAAAGTTTGTCATAAGTCAAAGCATATTCCTCATCAAACACAAGTGCACCATGGGTTTGCAGCAACTCATATCTTATTAAAGGCTCAATATATTATAAATCAATGAGTAGACACTCATCAGTATCTTACAGCTATTTCACCCAAGTGACTCATGATAACCTAAGCATCTGATCAATACTGCCACCATTAGCATCTAAATCCATATTGCCAAAAAACAAATACAACTACAAAGATTAACCCTAAACACACATTGCATACAACAATGGAACAATATTGAATAAAATCGACATTCGCAACAAAAACAAATGCCTTTAAATATTCCAAATTTACAACAATCAATGTCAAAATAAATTCTGAAAAAAAAAAAAACAACGATATACAAACATACATGACGCTGTTCAAAATTAATTGCGGAAAAAAAACAAAATTCAAGGGTTTCGTATATTTTGAGACGTGAAACGCGAAAAACCAATAAAAACAACTTTAAGACCCTAATGATTTCAAAACACGAATGAATGCAAAAACAATCAATCGAAGAATTCCAACGAAAAAATGAACGAGAAGTTGAAGGGTTGAGTTAGAGTGTAAGAGAAGAGGAGATGAATGGTTTGAACGTGGGTGTGATTTGATCAAAATATAAGTCAATTGACATTGAAAAAGGGACTTATACAAGGTGTGGTTAATTCAACCAACAATCTGACAGAAATTCACGAAGGCAAGTCAAGCATAAATGTGTAAAGTAGGGTTTTGGAAGGCAAAAAAAGTAAGGGTATTTCATAGAATTTGAAATTCACAGGAGTACCCCGTAGAAATCCAAAGTTTTTGTTCCTCGAGCATTCAACGTACAAATGGAAATGAACAAGTTATTTCCCCTTTTTGTTACAAAGAAAAATGGTAATGAAGAATTTTCGTTCTGTTTCATAAATAATAGCTTTTTGCAAGCAAATTGTTCATAGAGAACATAGAGACATCAATCAACAAGTGGAGAATGTTTTAATCTTGGGGAAGTGAACAACATAAAAATATTGAATAGAATTGCATTGTTAATTAGAGTAGCGAATTCATCATACGAGGTCGTCGTTTGTTAGAGTTGCCATGTTAGTGGAGAATCCTAGGAGGATTCCGTTGGAGGGAGTGATGACTTGAATGTAAACTAGTTTATTAATAACATAATTTAGAATGATAGATAAGGAATGAAGTCTATTGTCATTAAGTTAAATAAGCTAAAGTACAGTCTAACTGTCTAAGTTCAATCTGAATTGAACAAGTTATTGTTCACAGTCATATAGCTTCTTTTTTGTCTAGTTTGTAGTTTCTAGTTGTAAGTTAATAAGCTGTACAGTCTAACTGTCTAAGTTTAATCTGAATTGAAAAAATTTATTGTTCAGTCATATAGTCTCTTTTTCCTGCTAGTATTGTAGTTTCTAGTTGATGTCCATGTCTTTCTTTTGAAGCATTATAGTAATGCATGTGTGCCATACACTTATTGCCATTGTATATGGTAGATTGACCTTGGAGTCTTGGACTCCTCCTTAGTCCATTTAGACTTTTGGTAGTCAATGTGAGATATTCTTCCAACAAATGAAAACATATAGTCTTTTGTATATGACAAAATTGAGTTTCTATGTTTAAGTTCTTTATCGACTCTTCATTCCTTGATGATGTAAGTGTAATTTTCTAAATTTTTCTCAGCATGAAAGCAACGATCATGTTGAGGTCATTTGTTGATTTATTGCATCCTCTTTTTCTTCCTCATTTTTTTTAAATAAAGTATGTTCTTCTACCGTGTTGGTTCTACAGCTGTTCCATGTGAAAAAGGATCTGCCTCGGCCAAAAGGAGCTGCTGCTCGGGCCTAGCGATTACAAGCAGTCGCTGCAAGTCATTAACAAATGCTCGGGCATGCTGAGGTTATTAGACGTCCAAATGCCTCGGGCATCTTAAATCCCGAGGCATTTAAACATACAATGCTCGGGTTTCTGAAAAAGAGAGGATTTCTGACATTAATTGCTTGGATTTTTTGTAACCAGAGGCATTTGTTATTTCTTTTAGCCTGTAATGATAATTTAATGTTGTGCTTTGTTACCGAAGCACTTGAGTATTTTTTTAAAAAAATTAATATTAATACCACAATTTACCTGAACCTGTCCAAGAAGCTAATTTTCCAAATCTTATCCATATAGCATTACATGATAAACCGTTATAAGTTTCATTGAAAATATATATTGCAAATGTATCATCATTACATCGATTAACCTAAAATATTCAAAAATAGCTATAATATACCATCTTATGTAGCTATATAAGCTATTACCCAAAAAGTTAATACTATACAAAAATGCATAATGTTATGTAACTACCAAGCGAATATATATTTTCAAAGACATTTTCCGTAATATAAGTTGCACACTTGTCTCGACTTCATCGATTTTTCAACTGTAAAGGCTTTGCGTCGGTAGAGGTGATGCGTCGGCGACGGGTGATGCGTCAGGGCGAGGGCTACCAGCAGCGCGAGACGCTCTCCAGCGGGGTAATTGAGAACGAATTGAGGAGAACAGGACGAGGAGGGTGGGCGACGGAGGAGAACAGAGACGGAGGGTGGGCGACGGAGGAAGAAGACGACGAGAAATCGAGGACTTGAACGGAGGAACGGCGTGATTGGTGAAGTGTCGAGAGGTTTTGGTTATTGTGCGTGAGTGATGTCGATGTCGAGGAAATGGAGTGAATATAAGAGAGTTTTTAATTAATTTGTTTTGTTTTGTTAGGATTTACAATGGAGTGTTGTGAGAATTGAAATGAACAAAGTGTCAATGCCTCGGGTGTTTAAAATAGAATGCATTTTAGTATTAAATGCACGGTTTTTACATACCGAAGCATTATGTTAATGCTTCGTGTTTTTGGACACGAGGCATTTGCATTATTATTTGTCGATTTTTCACAGTGGTTGTTTCCGTGGAGGTTTTTGCTGCCTTGTTTAGGCCGCCACGCCCTGAAAGCTATAGTGTTAGAATCTAGTGTTCTTTATTTAAAATCCTGGGTCCGCCTGAGGATGTTTAGCTTATTTTTTTAATACATAGTTATATATAGATTAATATAAACAAAATAATTTGTTTTTAATTTTAAATGAATACACAATATATAGTCTATATAAATAAAGAGTATACCTGCACATAACTGGCATTGTATGATCTCATAAAAAGTCATGCTATTTTTTTCTCACTCAATATCACAATAATATTATCATATTTATTTTTGAATAAAATCATTTAAAAATTGGAATATAATCTCAAATTTATAAATATGTAATTTTAATGGAAAATATTTCGGAAGATTTTATTTTATGTGATTATTGAATCAAATATCTATATTTTCAGATTAAGAAACATTATATTTTTTACATGTTAAACTGTCAATTTTTAAAAAGTCAAATTATATACAGACATTGGAATTCGATATTTGGACTTGGAAAAAATTAATATTATTTTTTTTTTGTCATTTTTTAAAAGAAGAATAAATAATGGAATGAGTATTTTGGAGGAGAGGTTGTGGTGAAATGTCGAGGTGATTATGGTGGTAATATTCTTTAAGGATTTTTCCCCTATACCCTGAGTTTCGCGTATTAGCTCATATATCAAGTTTTTCAAAACGTTATATACCCCGAGCTTCTCTCGTTAGCTCATATGCTTAATGAGCTAACGTGTGTTATATTTTATGTTTTTTTTGACTTATTTGCCCTTATCACCTATGTTCTTTCTTCTTCATCTTAATCACATTAATACTTTTTTCTTTTCTTTATTCTTTCTTCCATTTTTGGCACCATAGTTAATCACCATAAATCTCATCATATTGAATTGTTTATATTTATAATTAATCGTCAAAAACTCTATACATATTAAAGGTTCATTCAATGGGTCATCAGTTCATCACAAAGTCTTTGATTCTAATGGCAATGGCAATGCTTGTATGGTCTGTGTTGTATCAGTTGAAGAATCAACAAAACTGGATCTAAAGAAGATTGGAATTTGAAAGGATAGGAGAGTGAACACCTTCATGAATTCTCTTCCTCTCCCCAATACCCCAAATTCGACAAATGAGCAAAATCGAACCCCAACTTAGATCACCTTCAATTGAATTGTTTAGTAGAATCATATTCGAATTAATCCATATTCGAATTGCAATCTTGGATGTTTTTATCGAATTGTTTCTATCAGGCTGTTCGAATTCGTGTTCGTTCATAGCTGTTCAATTCGTTTAATTCGTTGATTTTTACAGGTGCGAATGGTGGGTATTTCGACTGGGCATTCTCCCTTCAGAATTAGTCTTTGGGCGTGTTCTGTACTGTTCGACACCTTCTGCAGAGCCGTTGAAGGCTGATTTGGGCCTCACGCACTCTCCCTCTACTAGAAGAAAGCTGGATCTTTGTTCAGGTGTTGGCTTCAAAAGGGATGTTTCTTCCTTCGTTGCTCCTGCCTCTGTTAATGCAATGCTGCTGCACAATTGAGGCTACTGAAATTGCAAAGCTTCAGCTCATGGGCTAATTCAATTTTATGTATGTTTGGGGTAATACTCTACTCTTACTGCCCTCGTCCAATTATATTGCTGCTAAGTGATTTTTGTAAGCAAACTGCCATGTTAAAGCTATGGTGCAAAAAATGGAAAAGAATAAAGAAGAAGGAAGAAGAAGAGGAAGAGTAATTAATGGTGATTGATGAGATGAAAAGAAAGAAGGTGATAGGGCAAATAGTAAAAAAACAAAAATTTAACCGTTAGTCATTAAGGGCATAATGAGCTAAGAAGATTCAGGGGTATAGAAGCTTTTGAAAAACTCGGGGTATATGAGCTAATAGCGCAAGCTCAGGGGTATAGGGAAAATCCCTTTTTTAATATATAGATTGGCTTTAGCTTCTTTGATTTTAGAGATAGTATTAACTTTAGAGATTTGTGATGTGTTAATTTGTCAAGTTTGTTTTGTTGGATTTATGATTTCAAATTTCTATATCAATAAGGCTGTGGTTTGACGAACAAAGTTTTGGGTGTGTTTGGATGTAGATTATGAAATATCTTTTGGAGTTTATTTTTGCCTAAATACAAACTCAACTTAAACCAAATAATGGTGTTTTGTTAAATAAAGTGATAAAACTTACATGGCCAAACATAGTCAATGTCGGTTTCTCTTGGTCAAAGGTCGCAAACCACTTAAGGTCTCTTCTCGCAAACTTTTTTTTAAGGTCTCTTCACATATTTTTTTTTTTAAATTAAAGGTCTTTTTTAAAAAATAATAATTTAAAAGGTCATTTCTCACAAAAAAAACCTAATTTTATTTGTAATAATTATTTATGTGATATCGTAAACCTTCATCGTGAATGTTTATATTGTTAAGTTAATATCGCAATCAGTCGATAATATATCTCATTTCAGATGCAATCGGTAATTGATGTTATATCAAAATATCTTAATATCTTAATGTGTATGTAGAGAATAAAATATATTAGCCATATAATGTGTATGTAGAGAATAGAATATCTTAATGTGTATGTTACATAGAATATCTTACCCTAATTACTTGTACATTAGTATTAGGTGTACTGTATTATCATAACATAGAATAAAAGTATGATATATAGAATATCACGGTGAGCAAAATATGTCAACAATATAATTTGCAAGTATATATATATTGACATGCGATTAATTTGCAAGTATAATTTGATCACCGTGCTTTTTCCTGGATATTACTCGCTATGACATATAATTTTTATAGATTATAATTTATATAGTGATAATTATAATTTGCAAAATCATAACATATTTAAAATACTTTGCAAGGACATACAAATGATATGTCAGGATATTTTCAAAATATTTTAGGGAAAATATAGTTAGCTGAATTTCTCAAAAAATATTATAAATTTATAATTTCATGATAGTTTATAGTACAAAATATATTTAATTCCGAAAATATAGCATAGCGAAAATGGACGGGAAAACAGTGAACGACAAAACGACACGTGTCAAGCATAGAGGAAATGGGCAGAAAAACAGTGAACGACAAAACGACACGTGTCAAGCATAGAGGAAATGGGCGGAAAAACAGTGAACGACAAAACGACACGTGTCAAGCACTATAAAGAGAAAATAAAAAGGAAGTTGAGGGGTGGAGTGACATTTGAGTATTTAATTGTCTAATCAATGGTTGTCCATGAAGTGTAGCAGGTTGGTGCAGAGTATGAAGAGGATGTGGGTGTTGATCATAACTTGCATGAGTAGCACGCTGCAGAAACCCAGGTTGTAGGTCAAAGTATAGGGGAGGTTGTTCTTATTGTCAATGAAAGGCAACGACCTAYTACGGACAGTGAGGACCTCCCTGATCCTCTAYACACCTCACCCACGTCGCAAGTGGATGAATGTGGATTGGATGTGATTCCATACAATAAAAAAAACAACAATATAAATTGCATCACTCCTTACCCCCATTTTGATTGTAATCTATGAGTTTTTATTCCCTTGACTTTTTTTATTTTAATGTTTTTGTATGGATTAAGGTCTTCGATGCTTTATGTTATTTGGATGTGAAGGTTTCGTGTACTCAAAGAGAGAGGGGGGGGGTTGAATTGAGTATCCTAGTTATTAGCCTATTTTCTTTCTTTTCGGATTGTGTATGAGAACCATTTGAGTATCCTAGTTATTAGCAACGGAATAAAATCAAAGTAATAGAGACAAAAGATTTAACGAGGTTCACCAACTATGGTTACGTCCTCCTACCCTATGTTCTTTTATTAATCTACTCCGAAAAACAAAAACACACTCCCTTCTGTTTCCCTATTCGGGAACCAACACACCCCACACTCAACTCTGAATGTGTACTCGACTCACACTCGTAAGTCCAACTTGTGTTTGAACTCACAAACACTCACCTGGCTCTCAACCCCTTTGTTGAATGCCTTACAATATCAAAGTTTCTCTCTTGAATTTACTTCTAAAAGCTAATAAGAGAATTGATTTGCTCGATTTGTGCTCTTGTATACGACTTGAAGTAGGGTTTTTGCTTGTGTGTTTTTCTCTCAAAAATTACTCGTTTACAACGTGGATAGAGATGTGAAATATATGAACTTAGATGAGTATATATATATGCATGAAACCTAAACCCTAGTTACCATAACATGACATAGCTTGTCGATTAAGGCAAGATGCGATTTATGGAAAGTATTTATCTTATTGACTTAATCACACGAATAGAATCAAATAAGATAAATACTCCTAGGATTAAGGTAACCAAAATATATACTCATCTATTTCAACTGCTTAGAATATTTTAAAAACAAATCTTTGAAAAACATTTTAGGAAAATCTTTTTCAAATCCACAGCTATATTTCACGTAGAGACCCAGCTGGTTCCCTAGAATGAGTATTATTAATTCTGTTCAAGACTTGTACCAGAATTCATAACATGACTCAAAACACTTAAGCACTTATAAACACTTACAACAAAATCATACTACGGACCCATTACATGAAAAAACTATATTAAACACTTAAAAAGTAATTCTTCCATTCTACATGTAATAATCTTCAAGACTTTGAAGCTTCCTTGGATTCTTCAGTTAAGCAACTCTTCTTTCTTCGAATGACTTCATGCTCTAAGTCTTGGAATCAACTCAACTACTGCATAAGTAACATGGTTAATGTACAATAAAGAGTATATGACTACTTTTAGTATAGTAGTCTAGGAAACAGTTCCTACTGGTCCCCACCAGTACATAGAACATTTATTCACTCAGTTGTTCCCGTAAGGAGACAAGTTAGTTTCAAACATAACTCTATAAGTATTAACTTATCTGGAAACAATATTCTATAATAGTTGGTACCCTGACCAACTATATTCATTGTAAAGTATTCTGTTTTCTGAAGCGTTTGTCATCACTCAAAACATAAGACTCAACGATTCTCCGCTCCTTTTTATGATGACAAACCAATTGAAGTTCCTGCAACAAAAGTTAGAAAACCTCAATTTATGACTCAAAGGAATTTGAGTACTACTAGCAGACTCAATGACTCAAATGAACAAGTTAGCTAATCTAACTGGTTCCTAAAAAAAAAAAAACCAAAAAAAACTACTCCCTACTCTAAAACTAAACTACTAAACTTGACTCAATCTAAACTAGCAGGTTTCAGCTACAACTGTCTACATGATTTCCCCCTTTTACATCATTAAAAATATTCTCAAGTAAAGGCAATATGCACAAATTGTTAAATTGCTCATCCAAGCAGTAGCATCAACTTAACACCATTCAATGTATTACTACAAGAAAAAAGTCAACAATGCATACCATAGCAGAGTTAATAGTTCGTACAGGCCAACAAGGTTCAACAAAAGAACCCTAATCCACATAGAAAGAATGTTTCGTGGATAGGGTAAGAATATATAGTACAGTACAGACCAGCAAAATCAGTTATTATAGAATTAAAAATAAAGGGGAGGGGAAACATGAGCAAACAACATCACTCTTCTCCATCATACTCTTCCTCCTCCTCCTCCTCCTCTTCTTCATGCTCAGCTTCTTCATCTTCTGCATCATCATCATCATCATCATCAAATTCTTCCTCAACCTCTTCATCCTCCTCTGTAGGTTCTTCATCCTTGTCCTCCTCAAGCTGCTGCTCCTTTTCTTTGGAGAGTACTGGTTCCGAAATAGTAAGGAGCAACAGTTGTGTATCAGCTAGCTCCTTCTCCATTTGCTCTATTTTGGTATTGAAAGAAATTGAGATACCCTAGACTAGTTTCATCAGCTTCTCAAGAGTTTTTTCCTGGCTCTYCATCCTTTGCAGAACCATACTCGAATCTGCTGRTTCATTCCTCAGTCTTTGCCTTCCTTTTGGCAGTCTCTGCCAGTAACCCACCAATCTTTKGTGCATAGGCTTTGGCATAAGTACGTACTTACATGATAGGCAGAATGTATATAAACTTCAAAATGAATCTTCTTTTTTTAATTTGAATGCATGCCAAACCATGCCAACAAGGAATTCCCATCAAAGACCACCGGTTGTAAGTGCATGTTTGATTCGACCAAGTATGTTTAACAGTGGCGGATTCAAAAATAATATATAGCGGGGTCAATATAAATTTGGAATGTTTATATGGGGTCGATTAATTAATTTAGTCTAAAGATATTCGCAAAAATCTCAAATCTATAACATTAATTTAACTATTTTGAGTTTCAAGTGGGGTCAAGTAGTGACCCCACTTCTCTAWGTGTGCATCCACCACTGATGTTGAATCATCACGATCAACTTCAAACTCCATTACATCACAATCAGTTATTTTCATGTTGGTTGATTCAAAAATCTACTCCGTACTTGCCAAAGACTAGGTACCCGTCGGTTTCAGATACTAGACACTAGTATCGGTACCACCGGGTACCGGTTCCATAAAATCTCTATTCAAACTCGGAATCGGACATAATTGGYTCCTCTTTTTTGGAATCGGTACGAACGCAACCGRTTTCGAGTCTGAAATCGYCGATTTCTAGTCGTTTCTAGATACCAGACCAGGTACCCATTGTTTTTGCTCATCCCTACCAATGTGAATGTGATTGGAAAAGATGGAGATAAAATATTGGCAAAGATAGAAAATGTAACACACTGTAGGCGTGTGCCTTCGTCGGGGTCTACGTCCTATGTTGATTTTGAATTGATTCCGCACGTGAGTGCGTTGGCGTTGGGGTGTCTATACAGGTTAATTACATACACCCGAAACATTGGTGCCAAACTAATGGCCCCACCGTTTGATCTGGTAACCAAAGTGTGGGTTCGGGGACATGGTACGAAAAAGATCTTTGACCCAATTCGCCCGTATGTTGCGGCCTCTACTCGGTCTCATTGTAGTTTCATAAATCATAATCATTGAATTCAAAGAGCCTATCGATTTGATCTTAGAAGAAAGCGCACTAAAACAAAACAAGAGTTGATTTCTATTAAGCATGCATTGCTACCTATCATAATGATTGTCACCAATTCGAATTAATCAAATTAATATGGTGCCTAAAATCCGTTTGTCTATAATTAATCTGAATTTCAGTAATTATTACACTTTTCTTTACCAACTAGAGTACTCAAATTTACTCCAGTCAGCTTAGTGTACTATTCCGTTAACTTCAATTACAACTACTACTGTATTAAAAAACGGAGGAAGTAACTTTATAGTATCGATAAGTGATCTGATTGTGCGGAGTTGTGTACTGTGGATATATTTGACTAATTTGGGCACCCAGTTTGAGGTTTGGGCCGAACTTTAATTGCGTCGACCGGATAACTTGTTGAGTCCAAACTCTTGGCTTCACTCCGTGGGCCTTGTGTCAAGAGGTTTATTAATTTTGTAAAATTATGATAAATTTACACGTCAATCGATATTTTAATGTTTAGATAATGTCAAAGATCGGAATCCTGTCTTGAATTTATATGTTCTACAAAATTCCACTATCCTYTGAAACAACATGACACGAAACTAGATCCCGACCTTTTGTAATTGTATGAAAAACGCAAACTACATCTCTCGTTTTATACTTCGTATCATTTTTTTGATATCATTTTGAAAACATCTAGAAATTAACACAAAATCAAACACGAACAAAGCTCTTCATAAACAATATTTCCATGTCTGATTTATTTAAGCATGTTCGTCCGATTCGCCATGAAATACTAACACGCCGAATACATCTGAATTCAATCCGAATTGTGTACCTGGCTAGTGGTGGTTGAGCATTACCACGTCTAACCAAAGTTTGCTCATCTGCCCCAGCTCCATTGGAACAGTGATTGACAATTTGACACCATCACATCCTCTAATTGAGGAACAATGTTAGATATTAATTCAACAATCATGAATAATTATTATGGAACATATCAAAGTAGTAGGTTCTCTTAAAGATAATTTGTCAAATAAATTAATGTGCTACCCAAATTTGATAATTGATATATATGATGAGAAGCGTGATACCTTAGTTTAGGCTTTAATTAGTTTAGGATTAAGAAGGTACTTTAGATTCATTAAGAAGATTAAAYAAGTTAAGGTTCTTAAGCAACTAGCTAGACTCAAGAGCAAATCTAAAATCGACAACAACAAAGGTTGAAAGATTCTTAAATGGTACATACAACAATCAAAGTTATCTCAATTTATTCTTAACAAACATTGCCATGATCCCCACTCCTTACCATTTGCCTAATTATTAATTAATGAAAGTTGACATATGCAACATCATATACTCCTAGCTAATTTAAATTTTATGTTTTTGGACCACTTCCCCTTTAGTTATCTTCCAAATAATGTAATTACTATGATCGTAGTGAACTACTCTTTTCGATCTCTTTTGTTGCTGCTTATTTAAGGTACTTTCGTATAAGATTTCTAATGAGTCGTAAAAGATTATAATATCTGTTGTACATAAATAAATTTAATCTTTAGTCTAACAATTTTTACCTCTCGATTTATTTTATATTTTATCGCACGGTCGTCAATCCGGTTCCAAATAACTTTATGATTGACATCTAATGCATTATTCATAATGTTTTTCTATGTGTCCCTTACATGACATGTTAATCCCACTTTATAGAAGAAATTTCAGATGAAAATTATATTAGTGAAGACTTTAATGATGTCACAAACCACTTGATACAGCACCACAATGAGCTCTACACCACAAAGAGAGAGAAAGACTCCTCAATTTGCCATGGCACTACTCTCTTCCATTGTCTTCACACTTTATTTCTTGAGCACACCTTTTGTTTGGTAAGTAAAACCATACTAATAATTAGTGAGTACTTTTTTTTTGTTGTTATAAAAGTTTTTGGAAAATGATATTTATAGCCCTGGGCTATGTATAAGAGGTTTAAAATAGAAATAAAATATGAAGTTGAACATTCATTAGTTAGAAAATTGTGTATTTTTGTATTGTTTTTCTAAAGTGTTTCTTTAAATAGAAATACATTAAATGCTTACATATAAGAGGTCTAAATTGTTTTTAGGACTACATATATATAACAATGTTTCAAGTTTTTTGCGAGTGGACTAATTTCTCACTGTAATTTACGTAAAAAATTAATTACCTTAATGGTTAATAGTACTCACTACTTTTGAGGGGTTTTTTTTTTTTTACTAAAGTAAAAAACTCTTAATCACTCATGTCAATCTCAGTTGGTAACATAGTGACAAGCAAATTAAAATATTCCATGATATTTGATTTTTATAAAAAAAATTGTACTACATTATTAAAATAGATTTGTTTGATACATACTTCAATTATGGGGCATGAAGGTTGACTTCACACCCCTTTATTAAAACACCTTTTTTCTTTTCATTATTTCATGTTCAACAACATGTTTAGGATTTAATGTCCAATGTCAAATGATTTAATCCCTTTTGAGTTTCAATAGTGTAGTGGAAGTAAATAATTTAAACTAAAACGTACATAACAATGAAGATTATCAGCAATGATGATAATTTAAGGAGTGAATAATGCTTTGTTAAGAAGAGGATAAGAATAGAGCACCATCTATCACTACTTATATATAAGTTCTGATCCGTTAACTATAAATCACTTTCGAATAGTAAAGTGTTGGTTTAGTTGATTAACGTGTTGAAAGATGTTAATCCAATATTTGAATTCTTTCCACCTTCTTATTCTTAATCAGTGACTCCTTATAAACTGTAATAGTTATATATTGAGTAATTTTTAGTTTAGTATGTGGTAATGATTTTCACTTCTCATCAAATACAATTCATTACCAAATACAATTCATTGGCCGGCCACAAAATTGAAAATCCACACAATTCTAATTAGTTAAGGTTAATTATTATCCTATGAATATGCCATTTAAAAATTTCTTTTATTTACAAAGAAAAAAAAATTATAATCTATACAATTTGTTTTGCAAATATGAAGCATTATTGAATTGAAGAATGTATACTTCTACATAAATTTATTAAATACTAGCACATATTGCTTAATACAAAGTAGATGTTAAAGCATCTCCTAAACAAATCCTAATTTATCATCTTCTTAATTAATGAAAATGAGTAAAATGGCTTCTGGACCACTTCAACTTTCTTCTTAATTAAACCATGKACTTAATTATTATGGGTGAAAAAAGAGATTACCTTTAATTAGGACATGTATACATACTTTACTTAATTAATAACTAGGTTCCACTTATTAATATTTGATTTTTTATAAATTAAAATGTATAATTCCTCATCAATCCCAGGTTGTAATACCCTACTTATTAGCATTTAAATTGATTAGATTATATATATAAAAAAATAATATGTGACCAACATATGATTGATTTTGGAGCAAAGAGAAACTAAAATTGACGAGTTCATTCTCTAATTAAATTAAATATGTAGTCGTATCGTACTTGTAAATTAAACCTTTACTTAGCTTAGAGATCGAGCTATATATATGTATATATATGGCAAATTAAATGGTATTGATGATTAGAGTTAATAATTAAGCAAAGCAAGATAATTAAGAGAACAAATTCGACATGCACTGTCTCCTAAATTAAAGTACCAATAACTTGAATCTCTTTAATTTCTTCTTTGACCGAATCCTTCAATTCTTTTTTTTAAGTCAACATCTAGGGTTTTGGCTCATCCTCAAACAAATAAACCAACATTCATCCCATTTTATAGGACTAATTCCTCTTTCTTTTAATTTTTTTCCTTTTAATTTCTAATAATTATTTTTCTTTTGTTTTTGGGTGAAATAATCTAGAGAATTATTGCAGATTAACCTCTATATTTTGTAATAGAAAAAAAAATGACATACATTTTGCATAAGTTAAACTAAAAATAAATCAATAATTAAAGAAAATAAAATTTCTAAAAAATCATTAGAAAATAATCCCTTTCCATCAATGAAAGAATAACAATGGACAAATACAACCAGAATAAATTATTAAAATCTATGATACTGAATTTCTTGATATATTTATTTTCAAATAAGAGAAATACTTACAATTTTCTCTAATCTCTATAACATAAAGTTGGAGCTAAAACCCTTTCAAAAAAAAAAAAAAAAAAAAAAACTAGGAGCTAAAAAGAATTCTGGGAAACTAAACCTCACAACATACAAGTTGTTGTGGTCCATGATAATTGCATAATTACACATTTGAAAAATTAATTAAATTACATTCAAAAAAATTCTGCTCATCAATTGGCTTGTTTTTGCAGATATGCTTGATTAATCCATCTTCAATTTATTGCTTGATTAATCCCTTGATTAATCCATCATCAGATCAAGCAGAAAACTGTTAGTTTGCAGTGTTAATTACATCAAATTCTGGCAAATTAGTCAATAATTATAAAGAGCTTCAATTCGGATCATTYAATTAATCCCTTCTTAGCAATTAATTAAAGAGAAAAATTAATCAATAATTTTGCAATTTGGAATTGCAATAAAATCAAAACATCAAGATTCAAACTTTTATTATATATCAGCCATAATTCAGAAGCTAAYTAATCTCATCTGGACTAAACTTTAAATCAGTTCTAATACATAATCTTCTGCAATTAATCAATGAATTGGAAAAGCTAAAATTAAAGAAATTTCATCTATATATACCTCTTGTATTAATGTGGTTGATTAAATCACTCTTGTACATCTMAGGATTGGAYCGATTYTCATCCCYCGCTCTTMTCTCACATAGCTTTTGTTGAGGATCAACTTCAATTCATGAAATTCAATTCTTCCTGCAGCCCTAATTTCCCCCCTACCTTMTTTTTCTTAAAGGATTATGAATGACAAAATCAAAACAAACAAAATCATGTAAAACATCATGAAATAATAATRATGAATTGAAGAAAAYAAAAGCGAATCGAAAAAAGCGAAAAATGAAAGAAGAAAAATGGAGTGTGGGGGAGACAGACAGAGAGTGAGCACGCATAGCTTCAAGCATGTCAAGTTTCATGCAAGAAAACCCACCATGTGTGCTCACTCTCTTCTGTCACCACCCTCTTACCCTTTTATTTTCCCATTAATTACTTCATTTATTATTCTAATTTGTCACAATAATAATAAGATAATATATGAATATATGATATGATATGATATAACCCTAATAATTAGGGCATATTATATATAAATGATGGTTTTTTTTGGTGAAGAAGGATTGAAGAGAGAGAGAGAGAGAGAGAGTGTTGAGTAGATTGGAAACAGTGATATGGTTTGTAGTGGTGAAGACAAGGCATGCTGGTTGAGCTCTTTATATAGAGCTAATAAGCTAGTGGGTTGCATGACATCTGGAATATTACTTCATTTTTTTGTGTATGTTCTCTCTTCTCTTTTCTCTCTTCTATCTTTTTCTTTTTTATTTTATTTATTTAGTGGTGCCAGGATAAACTAACTCATCATCCAATTATGAATGGATCTCTCTCTCTCTCTCTCTCTCTTTGATTACTTCAATTCTCTAATGTATATATGCATGTAGATGTAATGCCCTTCTAGAATGTGTGTTATATGGAATATTAGTCCGTTTTCGGATATGTTCTCTTCACACTTATCAGCCGTGTATGTTATTGATAGAASTGKAAAATTTGTTACATAAAAAGAAAGTCGAAATGGTAAATGCGAGTTAGTTTTAGGTTATTGTTAGTCAAGCAATCAAACCCTGGATCTTCCATATGTAGATAGTATATTGRAAAACATCGAAYCCTAAAGAATAAGGATTAAGGAAAGTTGAATATGGTAAATGGATGGTAAATGCTAGCTAGATGGTTATTATTTGTTAATCAAACCACCTTTCATTATGAATTAAAGATTTGTACAAAACTAACAAGACTTAAAAAATTRATCAATAAAGTCACGATRAATGTTTGAAATTATCRWAGAATAAAGTAGATCAGGCTAGAGAGAAAACTTGAATCAATAAATATAAACAAATGCACATTGAGTCAACTAATGAAGAATAATAGATAGGATTTAAAAAATTAATGAAGACAACATCTATCATATAACACCAACATCCATTGACTTTTAAACATCAAATTCTAACATTGATTGACTTATTATTTATTTTAAATTACTAACCSAATACTTTACAATTGAAGCATTCATTTTCCAAATTTTATATCTTGTCGAGGCAAAATCATCTCATTGACCACAAWTTTTTTYCCAATTTGAAAAAAAGAGCTTAAACAAATAATTAAATTTATACTATAAAACAATAATTATTCCCAAGAAAATTGAATAAATTAAAATAGGAATTGTATTTGACAGATTGTGGGAACGAAGTCTTCGGTTGTGTGGTGTCATGTAATTGCTGACATTTCTTTTATGAATTTATTGAGTTTTTAAAAAACCAATGCATCTTTAATTTATTTGATGTATTTATATGTTTAATGTGTCATGTGTTCTTTAACTTTCATAGATTAAAATCGGTCTTATCGACTACTGCAAGCCATGCATTTTTAACGGTTTCATCAGATTCTTGTTTTTATTATCATCCTCCTTTTTCAATTCTTTTTACAAGTGTCATGGAATGTTAGTTTATTGTTTAAAATTAATTCAAATTTTATAACACATGTCAAAATCACACATCAATCAGATCGTGCAATAAATTTATTTCAACAATTTTATAATTTCAACTCTAGCTAACTAATTAATTATYTAACGTTTTGGGAGGTTGGAAGCTCCKGATGTATGATAGTTATTGTTTTMTTTTTTYGTATTTGATTGCGCCTTTTCTTCCCTTTAATAAGCTGYAATGGCGRTAAAGCCGGTAACATATTATACCGGTGGAGGGAGATTTGAGGATTCAAATTTYTGATCACAACAAGAATCAAAGTTGAGATTGAAGTCGYTGCTCCAAAATCATCCATTRTTTTCCCTTATCTTTTAATTACTAATTATTTCTCCACATAATGCAAGGGAAGAGAATAAGGAAACATGGAAGTTTTAGTGGTTAGCATGCAATGTTGGTTTGTTGGTCGGTATCCACTTTATAAAATGAGTAACATGTTTAATTTTAATCATAGGTTCTTTCATCACAATTGTCACTCATTATTTATCTTTTCCATTTGAATGATTTGATTCTAATCCTTTTTTTTATAGGACTTGAATTCAAAAACTATATCAATCTTGATAAGTAGCTATTGTGGATATTTCATATTTCATAATTTATATAATACCTCGATTCTTTATTCTACGACGTGCCAAATGTCAATTGAACTTGTAATGCATGTCTCCTTAATAAGCCATTATCGATACAACCTTTTGTACTTTATCAATACGAATAACTTTATAGTTTCATTAACTAACGCTGATGACCTATTATATATAATCTCCAGGGTATGTCAAGGCACTGTGGTCGCATGACTTGATGTAACGCCCTAGGTGAACACGAGTCCACATACTATCAGATGTTGTCCTCTCTGAGCCTTAGCCTTCGAAAACAGATCATCGAAAGCATTGTGATTGAATCACCCCTAGCTAGAGAATTTAATTAATTATTATTATTATGGAGATGAAATGAATGTGCAAGCTCAATCACGTTGTAAGTGGCCCTTTGCCTTTGGAAGAAATAAAAAGCAGGGTATGAAAAGATAAAGACGGTCTAAAATACAAGTAGTAATAAATAATTCAATAAAAAATACATCCTTCGTTTCGAATTACTTGTTACGTTTTTTATTTAAGAAAGTTTCAAATTAAAAGTTATGTTTTTTTTTGAGCAAAAAATTCCCTTCATTTTTCTCCTCTTACATGGATCCCTTTTTTCTTTCAATATCTCTCCGATCTTCAAAATATTACCTAAAAATCCGTCATTTTACGAGTGTAGCCAGTAAAATGAATAAAAAATAGTTGTATGTAAGAGATCCTTCATAAACCTGCCCAGTTGCCCACGCGGAGATCTAATGCGGCGCTAAAGCCTAAAGTAGCATAAAAGTATATATGCTTTTTTATTTTTATTTTCTTGATCATACTTAATTTTATTACTACTATTAAATTATTAATCAAGGACACTAATCTGTATTAAATTATTAATTACTAGTAATTACCAGCGTGTCTGATAACGGCCTTTTGCACATTATTACTCATCACATTCCTTACTTAGGGTTCTATGTACATCAACATCATACTCTTAGTTCGTGTTTTCGTCAATTAAATTTTGCTAAACCGAACTTATTACCATTGTATATACATATACTTGCTTAGTCAAACTAATTACGAGTATAAAGTGACTACTAACTAGTTTAGTTGTGTCAAAATAAATTGCTGTTACAGTTCTTAAAGGGTTGTTGAAGTGATTTTACTTGGTTGTACTATGGTAGAAATCATGTTTAAAATTTAGATAGAGTAATATGATTTTATTAATAATATATTAACATTGTCTTCTCAATACCTTAACAAGAGCGAGTAATACGATTTTATTACTTGTAATAAAAGTATATTAACATTGTAATAAAAGTAATACGATTTTATTACTTGTAATAAAAGTATATTAACATTGTCTTTCTTTTATTTTTTTAAATGGTGTCGATTAACTTGTTCAGTTCTTTAATTTAGCTGTTTGATATGTAATGATCTTGAATATCAATAGGGGCATATTAATTAGGAGGGGATCGGATCGGATCGAAGGAGGTGTGACGATCGATGTGGGTTGAATTGATTCTCTACCTTCATGATATAAATTAGTTCTGTTTGAACTCGTGTGTCTAAAAAGACAAAATAAGTTTTAATATTTTCAATTAAGATCACGGTAACACACTTTCTAGCAGATTGATGCAATATACACCTATAAAACTTTCACCTTTCAAACACACAAGATGTGAATAGATCTCGCAAAATGATTTGGTTAGATATGTAATCTTTTCCAAATAAAGCACATTAATATTAACCCCAAACAATGGATGATGATGATCAAATGAGCATATATTGATGTTCTAAAGGGTATATATGCGTTAAGCAGCTAGCACATTTTAAAAAGGTAAAAACAATAAATAAATAAACAAATAAATGGAATCAAGATTAATTAGTTAGTAATATGTTCCATAATGCAAGGCTTAACCCTAATGATGACAATTGGTGGACTATGAAATCGACACATAAGCAACTTTCCTTTTTAGGAAAATCATTTTAAATGAAAACACTGAACTTACCCTTTGCAGTAGGAGCATATTATACACATAATCTTTCATCATCATGATATCAAGCAAGCAGCTTTGCATTCTAATCCAATAGGGTTTCACAGCTGTTACTCTGTTAGAGGCCACTACTTCCATTTAATCTTATATTACTCCGTGCTTATAATTTTACGTGACTTTGAGATCGATGGATTCTTCAGTTGGCTAGAGCTCCGTGTCCACTCTCGATTTAAGGAGAATCAATATTGATCGATTTTCATCTTCAATCTTTTGGCTCCCTAAACACGAAGAATGATAATTTATGTATGTGACAGATGCGTCCCTTTATAATTGTAAACATATATTTGTTACAAAATACTTTAACATGAAAGAGATGACATTATTATTATTAGCCGAGTATTCGACTCTTTACCTTTCAATTCAGCAAGTTACTAGCTAACAATAAATGGAGACAATTAGGATAGACAAGTGATTTATTAACTAAGTCATTATGTATATTGTCTTTAAGCCGTTGTAACGGAAAAAAGACTTATATGAGAGTTGCACACGATAAGGAGAGTATGAAATTAGTAGCGATTTGCCATTAAACGAGCTAGTATTCAACCATCATTTGATGTATACTATGAAATACAAAATATCATATCAATGTCGTACATTTTACAGGTCGCGCATTTGAACATATCACACATCGATGCGTAATATACAAGCTTAATCTTGCATTTTTATAATTTTTTTCCCCTAAAACATACTTAAAATTAGTGTCCAAAATAATTTGTGGACGAAAAATAGGGTTGAAAACGTGATTTTATGAATTAAAAAGCAATTGTTTCGATCTCCAAAAGGGGTAAAGGGATATGGAATCAATAATCTAACATTTGCCAATCTTATCTTTTTCCACTTTCGGCAAAATCAAAATGGGCACCATATGTGTAGGCAGGTTGGAATGCCACGTGTCGTCACAGGGTTGGTCTGCTTTAGAGGTTGACAACCAACCATAAGTGGGAGTGGGAGATATGTTTGCTTTCTGGAGGTTAAGGCTACTCTTGGTCTCACTACTTTGGCATTTACTAAAAGGTCAATTTTCTCATTCTATTATTTATTTTTATTTATTATTAATCCTTCGTCTGTTTCAGATTATTCGCTACAATTTTAAAGTTATAGCTTCCTGTGAATAGTGGTTATTTTTTAGAGGAAGAGATCGACGGAGAAGAGGAGTAAAATAAAGGGCTCGCGTCAAAGGAATGTAGGTGGTGAATTCTTTGCTAATAAAAGTGTAATTTGAAAGTTTTATGAATAGAAAGTGTAGCGATTAATTTAAAACGGAGTAACGGAAATATTATTGTTAGTTGTTATTGAATTGCTTTTCTTTTGGTGATTGAATTTTATCATGGTAGCTATTATTGTAATTTCTAACCCCACTACATCTTTTTCAAGATAGCATTTTGGATATATCCAATTTCACAAATTGTCGCCATGTTTATATGAAAAAGACTAAGCCTTTAATTTGTTTTGTTCACAAGTGTATTATACAATCAACAAGCAATTTTACCAACTATTGATCTTTTGAATTTATTTGTTTCTATTTGTTTAATTTATTAGCTATTTATTTTTTTTTTTGGAAATTAGTTATGATTTTTTTTTGGAAATTAGTTACGATTTTCATTAGTTCAGTTGTTTTCAAATGCAATAAATGGACCCTAAGAGTTTTCAATATCAATTTTTAATGTCGGCCTTTTCCTTATTAATTTATGTGTAATTGTGTATTTTTAATAAAATCAAAAGAGCTACTCCCTATACCTAGCTTTTAATTCCCTCGCAATGTACTCCATTAGCTAACAGGAAAGAAGAAAATAATTTCAATATAACAACATTTTAATTGATTTATAAGATGTACACTTATATCAACATGCAAATACATAAATATAGTGACATAATAATAAAAAAAAAACATACAATCGATTATTATTGGCTGGTGGTCAATATTATAGTTACAAATAAGATCGTTCTTTTCAATTTATTTTCAGTGCAGTTTCTCGATCCGTGCCTACGACTACGAGTGTCGAAAAAGGAGGAATCATTTGGGTAAATTGGTGCCATGTGCCATGATCACATGCCTTCAAAACGTTGGGAACATGCAATGCAGCTAACTGCTAACCCTAACCATTAAATTTACTGTTCAGAAGACTGATAATATTGCTCGGAGATTTTCATGTGCACTGTTACGGCAACACTTCTTCTGTTACACCTTTATTCTTAATAAAGTTCCTTCACTTTTTTTTTCCTGTTTTATTCTGTTTATTAATTAATTAACCTTCATTATTATTAATTACAAATTACAACCTGTTAATTAATCATATTTTTAGGTCATATAAGATCCACTGTTTATTGTTATTCTTGCCTCTTAAATCTCAAACATTAACTGATGCAATTTAAAGTACTCTTTCTTTCAGTTCTGTTTTTGTTAAATAAAGTTTTCATTACATGAACTGATAAAAGCTTATAACTTGTATTTTTTAATGTTAAAGTTCTGTTAATTAATTAATGTGTGGTGTATGTTAATTTCTTAATCTTCCTCACTTTCGTTATTCAATCTAGTCTGGTTGGTGCGTGGTACCTTACAAGCATGTAGCACAAAAGTTAAAAATAAAAATTGTTCATTTTAACTCGAACGAGTAAATAAAATTTACCCTAATTTGCCTCATCAACACTTTCATACTCGGTATATATGCAAAGTATTATCAATTGATTGTTGATGTAGGGAAAATTGGTAGTGCGTGACGATTGAGACTACACTTGATAGGCAGAACATGTGTTTGACCCTTCGCAACAACAAATGGAAGGGGACTGAACTTAACTATCCATAACTGATCCTCAAATCCCGATTAGCCAAAAAAAGAATGAATCCAGTAGTACACCAAAAATATATATGCAAAGTATTCCTCACATATAATCTTAGTTTGCCATTTTAATAAGTTTGTAATTTTTGAATTAGGCCTGATTTTCATTGAATTTCATGCTTAATTATTAATCATTGTTGTCTAAAAATAAATAAATAAATAAAATTCTAGAGGACATTAACTGTTTTATGATTTTTCTCTCTAAAAAAATCTCTCTCAAAAACCCTAATTTCTTTTGTATTCGTCGGGGCTACCATTATCTCTTTGATGGTGGTAAGCCCCAATCCTTTTCCCTACTTCTCTGTTTTTGTTAGTTTGTTCATGTATAATCCTCCTTTCGATCTCTTTATGAGAGTTTTATCCCCAATTTYTGGGTTTTTCTACCTCTTTATGAAAATTTTATCCCAATTTTTGGGTTTATTATTATTATTATCTCCTTTTGTGAGAGTTTGGTGTTTAGTTTTCTTGTCATCCCTTGTGGAGGATCAGATTATCTAGGGTTTCGTTTTTGTTTGTTGAAAAATGGAGATTTAGGGTTTCACAATCTCGGAAGGAATTCAAAAATTATTCACAAAAGTATGTTCACCCAAACAACTACGCATCAGCGGACGTTATGCCGAATCAGAGCGAACTCACAGATTGTATTGCTTCGGATGAAGATTTTTATTAAGGATATTTTAAATCGAATCTGCGCTGTAATTAGTTTTAAGGTGTTTTATATTTTTGTTGAAAATTTTATTTTCTCTTCTATTGATTGTAACGGTCTTTTGACCATATTTATTAATGAAATCCTTATTCTTCCCGTCAAAAAAATAAAATAAAATAAAATTCTAGAGAAGCCCATTATTCAATGGAAAAATCATGTCATAAGATATAATGTTTTCTCACAAGTGGTACATGAACTGAATAATAATACAAGTGAAAAAGTTGTTGATAACACATCAGAAATAGTTCATTGCTATAATTGGTTGTTGCTGATATTTTTATCATAATTAGAAAGGATCAAATCCCATTTTTTTAAATCAATAATCAAAAAGTGGGAAGATAACAAACACTTTCGATTCTCAATTCGAATTACTAACTTTCATCAGTTTTATTTTATTGTCGCATTAATTTACTTTGACTTCTTAAAGTCCAATTTTGACTAATACCTTTTAATAATGCATTTACAAAAGATATCAGAATTTTCCTATTATTGGTGAGTATTGGTAACAAAAGTGTCTTTTAACATATGATTTTTTATTTTTATTTTTTTGTTGATGTAAAGTAAAACACAACAAATTGATGAATGAAGATAAATATAAGGGTATGTCGTATGATACTATGATATTTATACTAGTGCGCAATGATCGATTTTTATTGGCGTGAAAGAGTCACAAAGGTTTTACTTACAAATAATCGATGGGAATTCAAACCCATACATGTTTTATTGTATTCAAATTTCTCAAACTTGTAAGTACATAATTAGGCGAAAATTTCATCACGTTGATTGATGTTTGATTTTACTTTTTATGTTTCTACATTTAACTACACTCCTTTGTACGACGTTCGACCATCTAATGACCAGAGCATATCTAAGTATGTCATAGGTGCTGGGGTCGCGTCCGTCACGGCCTCACGGGAAGTGCAAGTCCACATCACAAGACCAAGGAGGTTCCGCCTCAATACCATATATATAGTGGCGAATGACGATGTGAGATTTATTACCACAACACTCATCTTAATTATTTCCAATGTGAGACAACAGATACACTCACATAGTCACATGTGAATTGTTTCACGCGCTCAACAGAATAAGACGTTTGACCATCTAATTTTCCTATATAAAAAAAAAGACGAAAGAATATCATGTTGAATATGACGTATGACAATAAGCACGTAATAGAATGCATGCATCGCAATAATCACAACGCTAAAATGCTTCCCAACCAGATACATTTTGCCGTCATAAACGCAAGGAATATAAATGGAGTTGTTAATAATCCATGATTAATTGATTATGAATGAAATGAAATGAAATGGAATATGTTCTTGTTACATACATTCTCCTCAACAATAATAATTAATGTTTAATTAAATCTTGGGAATTAAAAAATAGGAAGTAGGCAAATCTTGGTTAATTATTTTAATGATCAATTTGTAATTTTGTTGGGTTTGTGTCTCACTTTTTCCATCAATTAACGATTAGCTGTTTTCATGGGAATCAAATTTCATTCAAAACCACTAACTTGTCTACTTTCATGCTTTGGTCAACTGTCCTCTCCTCCGTTGAAAACAAACAATCAATAACATAAAGTTTGGTCAAATTATAGTATTAGTATATGATAATTTGGCTCAACATATATACCATGACCAAACTTTAGATACTTATTAGATTAGATAGCTACCTACATTAGGGTTGGGAAATTGCTTTGGTGGTCGAATAGTTTAAGCTGATGACTGGAGTCAAAAAGTCGTTTTTGTATTCTAGAACACTCCTATATGACGAAGGATAACGTCTCTATTTGACAGAGTACTAGTAGTCACAATGACTCTAATACCATATATGTCGAATGAAATATATTAAAACTAATACGGAACAATTGAAAATCATAATTTATTTTAATGTATATGTTTCATAATATATCAACAATGAGATTAACCTAATAATAGAAGTATTTCACTTATATGTTATATACAACATGTGTTGTTTTAATGGTTATTGTTTTTCGAGTTTCAACATGTGTTGTTCTAATGGTTATTGTTTTTTGGTTTCAACAAGCGTTGAGATAATTGAAGCTCAAAAGTCAATTTTACTTTCTATAATTAATATCCCTATTTGACAAAAGATAACATCCTTATCTTATAGAGGGGTGGACGAGAGCGTAAGAATTTGAACTCGTACTATTAGTCACGATGACTCTAGTACCATGCCAGAGCAATTGAAATACTTCCTCCGTTTTTTAGACGCCTCATTGTCTAAATTTTGGAAATCGAGGCAAAATTTAATGAATTGATGAGGTGTATTGATTGGTATTTTAATAATGTAAGTGGGGTCCAAAAAGGAGAAAAAAAATGGTTAAAGTAAGTATATTAATGAATATTTTAATGAATAAGTGGGAAAAGTTATGTGATCCCACAAAAAAGTGATTGAAGAGAGATTAATGAATATTTTAAGTGTGAACCCCAATCCAAAAAAGGAAAAAAAAACAAGAATGAGACATCTAATGAAAAATTACCGTTTTAGTACAATGGGACGTCTAAAAACCGGAGGAAGTATATAATTTGTTTTTATGTTTCATAATACACAATAAGATCAAACTACAAGTAATAAATAATAACAGCAGTATTTCATTTATATAGTTATTGCCATGATAAGTTTTTGATATACTTGCAAAGTAAAATATAGCTCTTACAAAGAATAAAAGGACAAAGAAATATACTCTCTCCGCATCATATTAACAACACATTTTTCCTCTCTGCTTTATGTCAAATCGTTTACAGTTAATACGATACGAAAGGATTATACCCTTTACTACTATTGTTTGTCACATCAAGTCAATAAAACACGAAAAATGAACAGATGTTGTTGATAGCATCAAATCTTTAAGGTCGACACAAAGTCAAGATAGATAACACACAGAATCATCTTCCTGAAGCCAGAAGATTACGAATAGCTATTGATGTTACAGAATATGGATTGGAAGATAATCGAAAATTCGGAATTTCTCTAGAATAACAAAAGTAAAATATGAATTTTCTTGCTTTCTGTATTCAAGAATCAGATAAAGCAACAGATACTAAAAATATCCAAAATCTGGTAAAGAAATCAATCACTGAACTCTTAATCACCTTTCCTGACAGTCTGAATCCAACTCCGCTCTTTGAAAGTACAGGATGCTTAATGCAGTACATGGGATATCGTCCTTTGAGTTAATATTGGAGAACCACGAGCTCATAATGCTTCGAGTATGGCTCAGATTATCAGGCCACCTCTCAACAAGCTTAAATCCATACCTAGAAGCTGCTGAGAGTATAGATGGCTCGTCCACTCTTCTCAAGACATGGCAGAGAATTAACGCAGGCCTTGATTGTTCTGGAGTATCAGCATCACATGAAATGAGCTTCGCAGCAGTTTCAAACAATGGTAAGATAGCTTCAGCGACGTATGTCACATCTGTTCCTATGATAACTTCAAAACCTCTTTCATTATCCTTTTTTATTGCATCAATGTGTTCTTGGTTACCCCAGTGTAAATTTCTTACCAATAACTTACTAACAAGTGTTGGTGTGAGATTTGAAGTGACATTTTGTGTTAATAAATCAAGAGCTTTTGTATCCCCGTCAGTGGCCACTACAAGATGAGCAGATTGAACAGCAATCATTGAGCATACGCCTGAACAACCACAACCCAATTCCAAAACTCGTCTTCCTGCTGTAATAGATGGATTTTGTGCAAGAATAGAGGCCATCAAACGAGCAGATTCCCACAGCATCAAGCCGGTTGATTTGCAAGTGTGTTGATTCTCTTTTGAGAGAACTTTAATTCTAAAACTCAGGTCTCTGAAACTGACATCGATAATCTGCTAAAAAAAAATGTGGCACATAAACATGAACTAGTATCAGGCTAAACAGGCATGTAAAAGCATCTGATATACGAAGTAAAACATTTGTGGGTGTGTGGGTGGTGGGATGATTCTCATTAGGAAGGCAAAAGATCTAGATGGTTAACCAGATCAGAGTCAGCTCCTGTCACTTTGAGATGTTAATGCAACTATGCAAGGGGACGATGGTTAATTAGAACAAAGAAAACCTTCAAAAGAAGTCGTTCTCCTTTTGCATGATGATCAATATTCACAAGACTCGCACAAGTAAATAAAGCATTAATTCAAAGCTTACCTCATCATTTGAATATGAAGTACCAAACATTTCTGCAGCCAAACCTTCTGATATGTCGACTTCTACATGAGGCACAGTAACAACGGCCCCCTTAACTTCACTTTCAATACTTAACCCATCAAGGGTGTTCTTGTTTGAACAAGTTTTTGAGTCCAAACCATTATCCAATATGGAGAGACGGAAAACACCTTGTATCCAACGCCTGAAATTATCCATAAATAGACAATTATCAAATCAGAGGCTCTCAAATTTATTGCTACCTATAGTCAAAATATATCATCGAAGTACCAAGATTATTTTTCAAGCAACTGAATAGATAAACTACAGGTATATGCATAATTGTATACTCCATATAAACTTGAAGACGAATTAATATAGTTATAGTCATCAATCCGCACCTTTTCTTTTTAAAAAATTAATCTTGTAAGGGGGTCTGCACAAATTTATGACTGCCTTAAAGTTCGCAAAAAAGATAGTCAATTAGTCCAGTATGTCAAAAATTTACAATACGAAAGTTCTTCTAATGCCTAGATTTAGGTTGATTATACGAGTAAAAAAGATAAAAGACCCAGCGCACATTATAAAGATCGTGGAAAATTGATATGAAACCGATACAGAAACCAATTATTCAAGAAACAAATCATAACAGATCTATAGTTATTGTCCTTTTATCCAGTAGTCAGTAGTCTCAGTGCAGAAACTTTTCATCAGCAAATTAACAGCTGCAGTCTTTATTTAATTGAGAGTTTTTTTTGGGTCAAATGTAGCAACTCAAAAAAACAGATGGAATAAGTGAACAACTAGCCTCGATAACGAGTGTACAAGTAACTGTGGCTGCAGTCACAATAGGCTGATAGATAACACTGTAACTGCACATGCCACAGTAGACCACCTGCAGCTTTAATATATTTCCTCCGTTTTTTTAGATGCAACATTGTACATTTTTCGGAAATCGAGGCAAAAATTGGTAGATTGATGAGGTGTATTGATGGGTATTTTAATAATGTAGGTGAGGTCCAAAAAAGAGAAAGGGATTAAAATAAGTGTATCGATGAATATTTTAATGAAGTAGGAAAAGTTATATGGTCCCCACAAAAAAAAAGTGATTGAAGAGAGATTAATAAATATGGAGTATTTTAATTGTGATCCCCAATCCAAAAAAGGAAAAAAAACAGTGGTGCATCCTTCGGAAAATTGACGTATAAAGAAAGTGGTGCATCTAAAAAAACGGTGGAAGTAATTGAATTTGATGAAAAAAAACTACAACTCTTTGCGTACCGATTCATAACCAATTCACGTGATCGATTCTCTACTTGTTTGCAACACGTTCCAATCTCTTCAGTAACAAATCCATTTCCTTCAAACAACTGTTTTAGGCACTCCTCAGAGAAGTAGAAAGCGCGCTGGATTATATAAAAAAGAATGAGTTATTACAGAGACAGGAATGTCGGTAGCAACAAAGCAATAGAAATGAAGAAAACTTACTGTTCCATCACCTCTGACATAGAAATTCTCACTGATTTTTTGGTCTTTGCATGTAAATCTCTCCTGCCACAATTAAGGCAAGTCCATCATACAGCAAGTATAAGCAGTCTAACTACAGAAAGAACACACACAGAAGGCAGAAACCCACAGAAACCAAAACACAGCATACCTGAGCTAGATCACCAATGGCATAATCACGGAATAGTACAAGACCATTCGGCTGAAATGAAAATATAAATTGAAAATGTTAGGTTATAGCCATACTGTCCAACTAGATAGAATTCAGATCATACTGATAATTGATTCAAGGATATAGGAACTAGGAAGGCTAAATCATGTACCTTAAGGACTTTTTTGATATTTTGCAATGCTACTGGCATTTTCTCAGGCGACACTGCAGACAAGACAAAAATCTTCTTAAAGAGTCAGCTTGTTGAATAGATCATCAATAAAAAGCAACAAAGATAGATTTTTAAACATTACATGTCCAGTAAATGGGGAAATTATCTAGGCCCTCCAGTGATGATAAGGGAAACAGACACTAATGCAGCATGAAAACCAAGACATACATTAAGCATATTGCTTATAGTCAATTGATTGCTTGCAGTACGAGACAAGTTGCTCTAACAAATGTTTTCAGGATTCCAAGATAACACGGCTCAAAGTCTCAAACTTAACAAAGGTTAAATATTGCACTGCAATGTTTTTATAAAACAATATTCTGACAATGTATTCCATATACAGTTTTTAAATTATCATGTTACAGTACCAAAGTAATAAAAAGAGATCCCACAGGATTTTTCATATACCATAGTCACAATGTCCACTGATGAGGAAGGTATATGTTTGCTCAGGTCATCACTTGTTAGATCACAAACAAATGCATTTACACAGGCCTCTGAGTATTCACTGTGCGACTGCCAAAATAGAAGATTCCCATCAGCACAAGTATTCACGAAAAACTAACAATTAGCTAAGAAGGTAGAGACATCAGCACAACCAAAGGATGGATATGTCTACAGTTATAAATTTCTCAAGGCAAGAAGTTAACAAACCTTCACTAAGCTTATGGCTCGTTGTGAGAAGTCACATGCATGTACAAAAACCTCTGGGTATGTAGCACGAAGAGGGAATATGGTATTTCCAGCCCCACATCCAACCTGTTTTATCAATCAATTAATAGCAACTCACCAGGAAAAGGCAGCTATAAAGCTCAACAAAAAGTTCATTAGATTATCTAAGCATTTGCAGTCACAAGCGCCAACTAATTTTCGGGCAGTCATACAACATTTGAACAAACAATAAAGACTACAAAACTCCATTAAAGTTTTTGGGTTGTCATAAAAAAATCGGTGAGAGGGAAACAAACCTCTAGAAGAACTTTTTCTCCAGGCTCCTGAAAAATTCAAAGAAGATTGGACGATTAGAAAACATGGTACCTACATTTTCTATGAAAAAATAAGTCATACTCATATACAAGTAGAAGTAATAATCAATGACTACTAGATCTTACAGTAAAGTGGCGTCCCCATTCTTTGTCCAGGTAATGGCGATCTTTGAAGAACTGATGCATCAACAAACCAGCGATTAATAAAAAACAGTTATCAGTTAACATATCATGTCAATCTAGGTAATTGTTGCCAAAAGCACATATTTGCAGTGAACAATTGCATGACTACCCAAAACTTTATGTAGCATTAATTAATTCATAACATTTCAGATATTAGGCTAAACAAAGTCAGAGACTCAGAGCAGTATATATTCGCAGTGAACAATTGCATGACTACCAAAAACTTTATGTAGCATTAATTAATTCATAACATTTCAGATATTAGGCTAAACAAAGTCAGAGACTTAGAGCAGAATGTTTAACACACACACACACACACACACCCTCTCCTCTCTCCCCCTCTCTTTTTTTGATTGGGAAAACATGAAGGACCTCAGATCAGCTGATAAAACACGGAATGGTAATCTATTCTGAATGGTGTCAGGGTCTATAGCTATTGCATTTCCAATTACGGTGTAGAGTATAACAGTACACCTGCACGACTGTGCCAATCACTTTTGAAGGGAGAAGCATAGGGCTAAAGGTCACAAGAGTTGTTCATTTTAATGCCTTCTGCTTAGCTTTGTCCCCTCAAAGATGAGGTATACAAACCTTTATATTTCTAAATCAGGGTATAAAGTGTGAGACGTATACATTGCATCACCATGACCTACCCCATCCTTAATCCTTTAAATGATATGAGAGGTAGGCCTCTTGCTTCACAATTCAAGCTACATGAAATCATTCTAATTAATCTTTCAAATGGACAGTGAATGTAGTCTGTTGCCCTACAAGTAACAACCACTTTTAATTCCGACCGCTGGCAACCTCCATCCTACCTCCTTTAGTGAAATTCTAGTTCAATCGCTAGCTAATGAATCATACAAAGGTATAGGAACGAACCAGTTGTCAATGGCAATGACAATACTTCAATAGACAAACATAACATCAAAGATAAATGCATATGACTATTCGAGAGAACATTACAAGTTGATTCATCAATGATCATCCAATGACAAGAACCAATCCCATTACAAATCAAATATTCCCAAATAAAGCAACAGATGATAAGTACATTGTCTCATATACACCTCCAATCAAAATCTATTATCAACACATAACCAAATTAAAATGTAATTCATAACCAAATTAAATGTAATTCAAGGAACACATTTCAAATCAGCAACAAACAATTCAGGTAAAATATAAATCACATAACAAATTAATTGAATTGGGCATACTTTGTCTTGGTGACGCTTATAAAAAACATCCCAGTACTTCTTAGCATCCTTTTCATATTTATCTGCACAACAAAACCAAAATCGCACAAATTTTCAGCATCTTTTGACGAAAAAATCCTCCAAATTTCTCAATTAATTTCCAAATTGAATGAAAAACAAAACCTCTCCAAAAGGGGGAAATTCCAGAATTAGCAGTTGGGTAAATTTGAATCTTTGAAGGAGGTTGCTGCTCAGCAGATTGAGTAGACTTGGATGCCATTGTGATTATATTATCCTGCTAAAAATGAACACTTTGAACTAGAAATCATGATTATGAATGAAAAATGATAAAGGGTTTTAGTTGAAATTAATCTGCTAATGAAAACATAATACATGAGTAAGAAAAACCAGAAGTGAGATGTACCTGAAGAAAGTGAGAGAACCAGCCAAAGAACGAAGAACAAAGTCGGGGGTTTTGCAAATACAGTTTAACCAATGTCATGAAAATTATCAATTACATCGAGGAGGGTTTTTAAATTTTAACTGTTACCTTATTTACTCGGTACACTTTCTAATCCCCGATAAACTCTTGTTGGAGTAATTTTTTTCACCTTATACGACTATATGAGTCCTATTTCAATAATCTTTAAAAATTGACTAGAATATGGGAAATGAGAGTGTAACGAGACAGATAAAATATTTGTTTTAAGAACAATTTAGATGTAGAAATTCCTTGTCATATATGACACGAATCAACAATCTATCTATATCTATAACTATTACTAAAACATATTTTCAAAAAAAAAATAAACAAAAAAAAAAAACTATTACTAAAAGAAGTCTCACTTTTTCATGTTTTCCTCCCAAATCTCCTCCCAACTCCCTTCATTTAATGATGATTGAATAAAAATGGAAAAATATATTAATATTGATTGTAAGTTAATAAATGTGCTCTCAAAATACAAGGTTTAACACTAAATTTTGAATATTTTTATTTTCAAAAATATTGTTTTAATTAGGATAATTTAAATTTATTTTAAAACCAAACATTTGATTAGAAATTAATGAATTATCTACTCTTTCCGTCTATAGAATACAAGCCAAGCAAAACAATACAAATCGTTGTTGCTTCTATAGAAAGAGACTGTTATGCAAGACTGGTATTTTGAGAGCACATTTTATCAGTATTTCGCTCCTTAATAGTTATCGTGCCATGTTATTTGAAAATTTCAATATAGTTCATCGAAAATGGATTACTACAAACAATAATAAAGAACCAATAATGATTCGGTTTCAAATTATTAGTGTTTTGACTTTTAACAACTCTTGCGGTAGGCCGGTAGTACTTTGCAATTTCTTTGAGCAATCAGCTCCATTATTGTTTCCAGCGTGCATGCATGTATTAAGATAGGTAATCTTAGACATGTCTCACTTCTCAACTGTACCCAGGAAAAAAAATTGATTCTAACAGTCCGAACAAACACTTAGAGACGAGTAATCGTAATTACAATTCAACATCGTTTTTAACTTGCACAACCAACTAATTCTACGTAGTCAAAGTTGCCCCTCTTGATACCCATTTTTTGCCCCTTTGTATGCACTTATGTTAGTTTCACAATTTTGGCTAAACAATGATTATATAAACAATTCGGCTATGTTAAATAAGATACTGGTGAAAACAAGCCGAGTTTTAGTTTGAAAAGGTGGCTCCAAAATTTTCAAACAAGCTTTGTTTCGGTATAGCAATGCTTTAGAAAGGAATCCACGAATGTCAACATGGAGCTACAATCAATTAATCATATACATATATACTCGTGTGCGTGTCCTAAGCATAAAAGAATGGGCAGAAACTGTTCTAATAAGCACAAATTGTTCCAACTATCTTCCAGCCACAAGATTTTCCCGGCTATGCTCGCGAAATGAACCTATATCCCAGTTTTCAGTGGTAGATGAGAGGGACATCAAAGCAACAACAACCGATCTCATGCTAGGTCGATCATCAGGGTTCTCTTGTGTGCATGTTCGCGCAAGTTCTACCATCTACAAAAAGTTTTTTTTAAAAAAGAAACACAATAAACATAAAGCAAAAACTAGAAATTCATAATCGTTTGATAATGCTTGATAATATTCACCTTGAGAACAGAGTCAAGTGCGTAGTCTTCCCCAAGGTTGGGATCCACTAGCTTGCATATGCTGTTTGGATCAGACTGATTAATAGCATCCTGAAACTGTTGCATTATGATAAAATCAGTAAGAAATCCTTTTAAGTAAGAACATTACATTCAGAAGGATTATAACAGATTAAAAATATTGTGAACTGCGAAAATAAAAAGTGTCCAAAAAAAGGCTGGCATATATTTTCAAAATGCATTACGTATAATTGATTGATTCCATATAATTCACTGGCACTGGAACAGATCTACCTTCAAGCATATGAGTACTCTAATTTATCCTTCTGTAATGCCATTGTCATAAATCAGTATCATTGGCTTTAGAAGGTAGTATTTATAAAGCAGGAACTTGATCCAGTACTTTCTTATACATTATAGAACATGCAATCAACACGAAACTTAACCTAGAAAAATATTCCATCTATTATTTTAGGCTCATCTAGAATGTGCACAATCATTACTCAGTTGCTGCAATTCCAGATCCGAGTTATGTATGGAGTACTCCGTATTAAATACTTCCTCCGTTTCGACTCCTAGCCGAAACTTGCAAAGTGTGTTTATGGAGTGCAAAAGACAATATAGCCCTTAGAAATTATGAGAAAGAAGGGAAAGTGGATACTGCCACACCCACCAGTCCACCACTGCTACCACTCGGAACACACCAACCACCACCGTCACTACCCACCCAGCACCCACCTGACACCGCAAACAATCTGCAAACCACGTTAACATCGCAACGCAACCTTGAATCATGTCGTTTGTGAGTATTTCTGGGCAAAGTGCGAAACAACCGTTAATCTGCTTGGTTCGGGATTGCAAAATGGTGGCTATGGTGCTCGAAATAGTTCAATGTAGGTTCGAATTGAAATAATCAATTCAACGATTCGAATTGAACTAATTAGGGTTTGAATTGGGGGATTTTCTGGGTTGTTTAATCAATTCAACCAATCGGGAAATGGTGGTGAGGTTGTGCTACTTGTGGTGCGAAGTGGGTGCGGATGGTGCGATCTGATTGTATGAGGTGGTAGGGTGATTGAGGCGATATAGGTTGGTGCGATTTTTGATTGAGGTGTTGGTGGTGCGAGGTGATTGTGTGGGGCTGCGACGGCCTGTGAGGTTGAGCGGGGCGACGGCCTACGAGGTGGGCGAAGTGGGTTGCGAGCTGTTTGTGGCCTAAGGTGGTGGTGGTTTGTTAATTCTGGATGGTGGGTGGTGTGTGGATTATGTGAAGTGGGTGGTGGGTGGTGTTGGAAAGATAGTGGTTATAATTTTTAGTTTAGGTAGATTAGGAATATAAGTTTGTTTCAGGATATTATAATCATGTTTTAAATAGTTAGGGTAAAGTAGTCTTTTTATACAAAAATTTTGACCAAAATGGAAAGTAAATGAAAGTTGGCAGTAATATGATATTTCCCAAAATGGCAAAAGTTGTGAGTAAAAAGAAGAAACGGAAGTAATCATATAAATAAGTAGAGATATTGAAAATGTACACTAAAAAAATCTAACAAAATTCTACTCCATACTAGCCTAGAAATAATTTCATAATAATAATAATCATAATATTACATTATAAAAAGAAAAGGAAGCGATATAAGTTAGTCAAAATTGTCCTTATATAACAAGAAAAGGAAGGGATATAAGTGGTCAACATTGTCCTTATCAGAAACGCAAACTCTACTAAACGTAAGTAGAAAGGAGTTTCATTTGGAGTAGAAGAACTAACAGATAAATAAATTACTTACCAAAGAAACGAGGCTCTGTGGTTGAGAATCTGATCCACTTTCTTTTACCAGAGCTTCCTTGCCAGATATGAGTTCAAACAGAACAACACCAAAAGCAAAAACATCTATCTTTGGAGAGACATCACCAAACTGGGCATACCTGCATGAATGACAGACAAACAATTAGGATCTTACAAAGGCAAACACATTTGTCTGTAAGCAGAGAAAAACTATAGCATTGGTGCACGAGGTTAAAAAACGATTATATGCAATACTATATATGTGCATCATTAAAGCTAAAAAACAAGCATGATCCAAGAACCAATAAAAAACAATAGCAACATTTATTACAGGAGTTCATGAAGTGGGACACCTTGACCACTTATATGATGTGAAGCAAAGACATTGTCTAAAAAACCCCCCTACCTCAAGAAGACTAATAAGCAAGAAAGCTTAGAATAATAGAATCACCTTCAAAGCTCTCAGAACTCGGAAAAATTGATCCCAAGTCGCATAATGATTTTTCAGTCTCTATCACAGAGCAACCAAATACGTAAAATAATCCTAATTTTTTGGGAAGAGGAATGGCTTACCCAAAGGTGTGGATGCCTTCAAGAAAACCTAGAAAGCACTCGATAGGGGAGTTCTTATTAAGCAGAGGTAATGATGGATAAATTATGTGACGAACTTTAATAAATTTTTAGTAGAGTTGGGCATAAGAATATTGGATGGATTAGCAAAGTAGATGTAGCTTCAAGTAAAAAATGACCTCAGTATACCTAAATTTGATCTTCTTAACTTTGTATATAATCAATTCAGAAGAGCCATTTACAGACAAACCCTGAAAGTTCGCAGAAATGCGACTCCCAATTTATTAGCCCAATGTATGCTTCTCTATAGACAGTCAGAGGAGGTTGCTTTCAAGTGCTCACGTGATAATACTGCTATGGAACAAGTCTACACACTACTCACTAGAGAGAAGATACCTATGAGAAAACTATCAGATACTTGATTGGGGCTCAGAATAACTGCAAAAATCAGCAAATGCAAAGGAAATAACTAGAAAAAATAGAGGGAAAGAATTTATTAAGTATTAACATCTTTAGCTGTTTAAATTGGTCCGATTTAAAGCGCGGGTTAGAGAGAATCTCTAGAAAATGTTCACATAGATATAGAAAGGCAGAGATGGAGCAGGAGCTGATCTGCCGATAAAGGGCTCGTAGTGACATAGTGTTACCAGAGATATTTCAACAAATGTGGGACTGTGGGAGAGAGTAGAATAGGTAAAGACGAAGGCAGGAAAAGGGTACTGAAACATCATTGCTGGTGACAGATGTAATGCAATGGTGCTAAATTAAAATTGAACATAAGGTGAATTTTCATAAAGTAATTGATGAATTTCACTGCAGCTTTAACCTTTAAGAATGTTGTTGAATTCATTAGTGTGTTATGAACAAGCATATTGGAAAAGGGTACTTAAAATAGTTTATAATAAACCTAGTAGCTTAGAGGAAAAGTAAGGAAGTTATTTATAAACAAGAGCACATTAAGGGGGAAGAAAAAACATGATAAATATTGAAGCGTGTATGTTTTAATGGATTAGTGTGAGTGAGCCAGCCTCATAAGCTTATATCTGGGAGAGAATCTACACCTCGAATTACCATTGTCATTTGCTGTAATTTGGGTCTAGTAATACAACCATCTTCTTCTCCCTATTTCCTTCCATTGATGGTTCTGTAAGTCATATTAATTCATAACAAACAATATCAGAACAACTGACATGGGCAAGTTTGGTCTGGGCTTTTCCTAGATAAATAAGAGCATATCTTCTTTTCGGCCTTTCCACTCAAGGCCCATGCTCTCCTCAGTCTTAAAACATCCTAGATGGGATTCTCAACTCATAACCAACCCGATCCATTACTCAAGTACCCAAAAAATCTAATCCTCTATTCCTCTATGTACCTTAAACGCACGCACAACCCATAAAGACCTATAGTTCACCTCTTCAATATGAGACAAAGGCACAAAGCTCATTTCTTGCTATGCACTCCCCAAAATCCATTTCCTTAACAAAGTTTGGCTTCTCCCTTTCAAAATCTAAGCCTTTCACAAATCACAACATCATTCATACCTCAGTTTCTTGTCTTAAACACCCACAATTTTTTTCAATCAACATTCAAACCAAATTCAATCCACTTTTGCTAGTTTGCGCACTTCCCACCACAACTCCAACACTATTGAGTATTGACTATCTTACTCACACACAACCAGAAAGCTTGTCATAATAAGCTGCAGCTTAATTTTGCTGTACAACACTATAAAGAGCTTCAACGACAATGGCAGCAGTGTTCTGCAGATAGCAATTACCAGCATTGCCAAGGCCAAGAAGGCAAGAATTGAGTGCTGACTACTACTGTCCTCGAAAACAAGGTGGAAGTTCGCAGTAATCTTATCAACTAGCATATTGAGCAGGGGTACTTTAGGTAGTTCCTTACTTCCTTATAAGTCTAGTAGCTCGGAAGAAAACTGGGAAGTTAGTTATAGATAAGAACATGCTAAATATTCAAGTGTGTTTTAGACCCTTTTAGTTGTTTAGCAGGAGACAGTGTGCCTCTCGAAACCTCATTCTTCCTCCGTTTTTTTACTTGCACCATTTTCCTTTTTTGAAAGTTGCAAATTACTTGCACCATTTTTTTCTTTGACAATAGGTTCTCTCTCCCCTTTTTTCCTTCTTTTTATCTCTCTCATCTCCTTAAAAATTGTTTCCAATTTCAGTGGTGCAAGTACTTCATATTAAAAACAGAAGAAGTATTTAGGATAGAATCCACTTTTTGACCGTGAAATCATAGTTGAAGTTCGCTGTAATTAGCGTTTAGTAATACCATCATCTTCTTCCTAAATTCTGCCATTGATGGTGCTGTAAATCGTATTGGCTCATAACATAGTTTTGCTATCCTTGATAAACATCTTCTCCTCAAACAAAGCATTCCAAAAATTAGCCATTGATATTTTCCATTGGTTGTGTATATTTTCAAGTAAAATACACAAGGTTTTGTTAGTGGTTTTCCACTTGAAACAACTAATGTTGAGCATCACCAATGACAATAGCATAACTGTTGTGCACTGAAAATATTGTGATGTCCAACCAATTATTACGTACGCATAATTTACAAATATTTATTTGAAACCAATGTATCAGGAGGATAATTATTAAAAGTAACAATAAAAGAAAACATATCGTCAGTAGCACCAGCTGATCTAGCATGGATCTTGGGCAGTGTTTATGCAAACAAGATGGAGGAACCAAGCCAAAGCCAAGTCACAGTCCACCCAAAAATAGTAGTGGCAAATAGTAAAGTCAGACAGAAAGTTCAGTATTATCCTCCTAATCCAAACTTACATAACAAACTTACTCTGGAGGCATGTATCCAAATGTGCCCACCAAACGAGTTGGTAAAGAACCATGTCCGACCTCTGCTAGTTTTGTTAATCCAAAATCTGCGACCTACAGAGATAAAATCAAGATTGTTAGCAGGTAAAATCTTGGGAGGTTAAAAACAAAGCTTCAATGATGAAAGAAGTACCTTTGCATGGAAATTATTATCGATCAATATGTTAGCAGGTTTAATATCACGATGAATGTAAACAGGTACGGTGTGCTCGTGTATATATTCAAGGCCTCTAGCTGAATCCAGAGCAATTTGTACTCTGGCATTCCATGGAAGAACAGCTCTTCCTGAAGAAGAATCAAAAATGTTATTACTGGTACAATATTAATGTCAGAGGGGAAAAGTAAAGGAAGTAGATGAGATGATTTCACCTGAACCGCGCAAATTCTGACTTAAGTTACCATTTTCGATATATTCATACACAAGGAAAAGACAATCCTCAACACAGTATCCAATCAAGCGAACCTGTATCCAGACAAAACACACTACATAAATGAATATATGAGAAGTAATGAAACAAGTCCCAACATTCCAATTGAGTAGATATGAATCATATGATATCATATGTTAAATTCTTATATTATTTTATTTATTTTTTTTTTAAAAAAACATTCACTCATTCGAATTGAATAGGTACAAAAGCACTGATATCTATTCTAAGATATACTTCCCCCTTTTTTTATGCTAACACCATTTACTGTTTTTTGATGTTGCGAGTCACTTCCTTTTTATGGAAACAAATCCTTTCTCTCTCTCTCTCTTCTCTACCATGTGTGTCCTCTTTGTTCCTTCTACCTATCTTATCTCATTAAAAATTGTGTCCAATCCCAATGGTGTGAGTACTAAAAAAAAGGAGTAAGTATATAGATAAAAATGACATGCAAAAAGAAAATTTCTGAAAGACCTAGGAGAACTGAAGCAGTAGACAGCAATGCATGCAACACTTAATAGCTGGATTGCAACTGCTTCTCTTCTTAAATAATTCTGGAAATTTTAAAAAAACCGACCATCTTGTATTAAAATAGTGCTGATAAGTTACATTAACCCACATGGACTACTATGGAAAAAGGTGATGTATACAACACATACTGCAGAAAACAGGTTATTTGTCCTCAAGGCTTCATAACTTCCTTTGTTAGGCAATACAAACATCACCCTAACTCAACTGATAGGTGCAGCTATGGCCTAGCACCAAAGACCATAATACGACAGACAATGTGTTAAAATCTGCCTGCTTTTATAGTTCCTTGCATATACCTTATATTGATGTTTTGTAGACCATTATGCCATTCACGTTTGGTACTCCTATAGCCATGATTTCCGGTTGTATGCTTTCTGTGCCGTGACGGTGTTTGCTACGAAAAGGTTAATTCTATCACATAAACGTTTTGTAGAGGTATTGACAAACAAAAACTTTCATAGTTCAGAAGAGGGGTAATGTATTAAGGGGGTAATAAAAAGTCAAGCTTGAGAAAACTTAAGGTATTTAGAGATGATAGTAAAGGGGTAGAGAGGATAAGGTGGTGTAGGTAGGAAGATAGATGGGAACAATTACCCTCAAGTGGGGGGTAATAGCTACCCACCATAAGGTAATACATTACTCTCACCAAAGTACATCTCTTTTAATAGTTACCCACCATGAGGTAATACATTACTCTCAACTATGTACATTTGTGCTTGCATGTTTCTATGTATCTTAGTCCAATATAGCCAAGAGATGTACTTTAATAGGCAATGTTAAAAAAAGGTATTCCTCGAAGGTATATTGAACTGATAAAGGACATAATCGGGATGCATCAACCAATGTGAGGACTTATGATGGATTGACAAAAGATTTCCCTATAACAATTGGTTCGCATCAAGGGTCAATGTTGAGCCCTTTGCTTTTTTGCATCGGTTATAGATAAAGTGACAAGGCCAATCCAAGATGAGGTATGTGTGTTGTTTGTGGATGAAACAAAACTTGGGGTTAACGCCGAGTTAGAGTAATGGAGACAAAGGTTGAAATCTAGAGGATTTAAGCTAAGTCGGAATAACTAATTATTTGGAATGTTATTTTGGATCACAAAGGGGGGCAAATGTTGGGTTTTGAGGTTGGACGGAAAAGATCTGGCCATGAGTGAATGCTTTAAACGTCTTAGGTCAATCATCCAAAAAACTGGTGATATTGATGAAGCTTTGGCTCACATGATTAAGACATGGTGGCTTAAATGGAGAGCAACCACGAGGGTATAGTGCGATCGAGGGGAAAATTCTATGGGACTGTATAAGACAAGTAAGACAAGTAATTCGGTATTTACCATATCTGGGTCTCTAAGAAGGAACATATTCAAAAGGTAGGCGTGAGATGAATGTGTGGGAACATTATACGGGATAAAAACAGCAATGAAGTTATCCGTAAGAAAGTTGGTGTTGCAGATATTGAGAACAAGTTAAGAGAAAACCGCTTGCGTTGGTTTAGGCATGCAAGACGGAGACCCTAAGGGGGAGCACTGGTGCGAAGAGTGGAAGAGTAGGATCTGAGATATTTTAAACGATGTAGAGGGAGACCGAAAATGAATTGATGGGAAGGAGTTAGAAAGGATATGAAGCACATGGATTTACAAGAGAATTAGGATCTCGATCGTAGGGGATGGAGGAGGAAAATATTTGTGGATGACTTTACCATCTATGGAACTAAGACTTTTATTTGATTGACCTCAATTAACTTACACAACAAGCTGAATGCAGCTCCTAGCTCCTAAAAAACCGCTAGTATAAGCCAATTGGGATTCATCGAATACATATATCGACCCACCTTATTTAGATAATGCACACCTTATCACTCCCATGAAAAAATGTAAAGATTAGATAAAATTATATTCGACAATAAAATCATATGACACAATTTATTATTATACTAAAAAAAAATCACAGCACATGGAAAACAAAGATTACATTAACAGAAGAGGAGCTAGAAAAGGAAGTGATTTAAGTGTAGCACTAGACTTATGGAATTGGCACTTGGTGTTTTGTAGATCATTATGCTGTTCACATTCGATACTCCTGAAGCCCTGATTTCTGGTTGTATACTTTCTGCGGCGGGAAGGCGTTTGCTACTAATCGCATAATGAAATCACATAAACGTTTTGTGGAGGTCTTGACAAACAAAAACTTTCACTCTAGAAGAGGGGTAATAAAAGTAAAACTTCAGAAAACTAAGCTATCTAGAGATAATAGTAAAGGGAATAGAGTGGTGGAGAGGATAAGGTGGTGTTAGTAGGAAGAAAATGGATGACAAATGGGAACTATTATCCTCAAGTAGGGGTAATAGTTACCCACCATAAGGTAATACATTACTCTCATTGAGGGTAATCCATCTCTTTCATTTCTCATCACATAATTATCTCATTCTTCCTTTGTCACCACCTTAGTTCACACTTTTTCTTGTAAGTTTAACTTTTATTACCCCCTTAATTATTGAAAAAAAATGGGTGCATCTAGTGTACATTGATATAATTACCTTTACTAATAAAGTATAAATACAATTATAAAAAGTTTTTTTTTTTTTTTTGATGTATAATGACCCTTTATTTTTATATTGTCATCTTCAAAGGATATATAGTGACTTTTTGGTGTACAATAAGTTAGTGTACAAGGGATGTATTCAAGACTGTCATAATTGTTACTCTTATCCCAACTCCCAAGCATGCCCTCAATTTCATTACTTTTGACTATTGCCTTGATAAGTTGGTTAATCATTTAAATAACTTTGACACTTGATGTTTAAATTGATTTGTCTTGTTTGGCACAAGGCTAGGCATGCCAAAACTTTAAAATCTTGTGCAAGGCTTGCATTTTCATCTCCAATGGGAACTATATTATGAAAGGCAGGGTTTGCTCTACTTACAAGTGCCTAACTAGTAAGTATATTATTCGAAAAATCTTAATCAACTCTAATTCCAACTTCAATAAAGTAAATTCATTTGATATAGAGAATCATAATTTCAGACGGGCCAAAAACTTCATGTAATTTTGCAGAGTGACATATGAACAAAGCTTAAAGATAATTCAGTAAGCACAAAACAGCTTAAAAATCTACCATATTTACTAACTGATAAGAGTATATGACATGACAAAAGGAGAGGGGAAATATTTATACCAAGTTCAAGTGATGAACATTTGACAAGACTTTCAGTTCAGCAAGAAATTCTCGTGTTGCTTTCATGTCCATCTTCTTGATAGCTGCTTTCTGAAGATGCAACACACAGTGCACAAACTGAGGAAAATTCATACTTCTCACACACACGCGCATGCGCACACACACATACATTGAAACATGCAAGCACAGATGCATACACTCCCTCAAAACACACAATCTAACATCTCTTAATACAATATATTCCTATACACATATACTATCATCAGAATAAGGCCTTTTTTTCTGTTCACCTCACAAAATTATATTTTGAGAGACATGAGTTTTGATGCGGGCTACACAAGTTCAATTCTAAACTAAAACAAATTTACATAATTTCCAATAACTTCAAATAAGTATAGATTTCTTATGAAGGGAACAAAAGACGGAAGCTGAAAAGAAAGCATAAAATGGGGCATGCAGTAGAGAGACTTGATTATAATGTTTAAAACTTTAAATGCAATAACAGGCTGACCAAAGGAATACTTAACAAACCTCGCCTCCTAGCTCCCCATAGTAAACCTCTCCAAATCCCCCTTGACCAATTTTGTTAGTCAAGCCAAAATTGTTAGTAGCATTGGCAAGCTCTTCATAAGTAAAAACCACTGACTTGTCAACTGCTATTGCAGGATGCTTAGTATTGACTGCCGCAGCGTCAGAGTCTCCGGTTACACCTTCTGTTTCAAAGTAATTCACAAGAGATTATTAACTATTTAAAAAAAGAACATTTATCCAACACAAATTCAAAAGCATCCTAAGTAAATCAGGGACTATTCCTACATTATTATTACTGAGTAATATTTTTCTCATCAAAAAAATTTACAAACACACACACACACACATGTCAACTAGAGATAGAAAATACCAGCTGAAGTTTTAAGGAGCCCAAGGTTATCAGAAAGTAAGGCCGCTTTCCTCTTCTTTTTTCTTATGTATACAACATACCAACCACCTAAGAACGCAAACAATCCAACTGCCACACATATACCAGCTACGACCCCAGGAGAAATTCCTGTCAAGATAGAAGAAAATTGTCATTAATAAAACGTGTTAAAAGTTTAAAACATAAAGCAACCAAGAATTGAGAAAGTGTGAAGACATGAGACTGAGATGAATAAGAATTTAAAAAGTCAATTACCCTTGGAGGGACTGGGTGATGAGCCACCTGGGCTGCAAAAGATTAGATAGAAATAGAGAGAGATAATATCTTAAGATATTGACACAAATGAGTCAAAATAGTGAATATCTGGAAAGAAAGGCACACTATATTTGGATAGAAGGATTTGGAAAGAAAGGAAGAGAAGAGAAAGAGAGGCGGACCATTACTCTTGTTTGGGAAAAAGGTTGGGAGAGTGAGGAATCCATTTTCCTTTCGATAATAAGCAGTTAAGCAGCATCCCTCCAAAATTGGAGAGTTTTGGAGGGAAAATAGACCTCATATCTCCTTTCCCCTTCCTCCTTTTCTACTCTTCCTTTGTTATCCAAACACGGGTAGTTAGACAAGACTATAAAAGTATAAGACTACAACTAAGTGACTCACCTTGACACTAATGATGGGTAATTTCCATTTCTGTCTGCACAAGAGAGTCAACTATAAACAAATTGTAGACAAATCAAAACAAAATCATAACATAGCAGTTTCAACAAATTGAGTTTAGTTCAAAGTTGAGTGATCATGCAGGTAAACAGTCCTAGGCTCTCCTAGCCAAATCTTTAAGCTAAGTAATAATAAAAGTTTTAGTTTTGATAAGTATCATTGCAAAGGCATAGGCAGCAATTATATGAGATGAACAGTGCATTACAATGACCATGTCAGGAGTAACCTAATAGAAGTCATTAAAATTGTTAAAATAAGACCAGAATAGGTTGTTGTTGGTCTTTTACCCTAGACCACGGTTTTTACTGATTTTACAAATTATACTCATACCAATTCCAGCATGCACGCCATTCTAAATTGTCATAACTTCACACAAATATCTACAGTCTCTTCGATCCAATACTACATTCACAATTCAGCTAACAGACTTTCAATGAACCTTGAAAAAGAAACAACTCAAACATAATATTTGTCATAATTGTATCATTTTATGGGGGAGGGGAAAGAGAGAAAGGAATTTCACCTCGTCCAGGAATATAAACAAGGAGTCCATTTCCAGCATTAAAGTTTGCACCAGGATTGTACCTCTGCAATAAGTTCGCACTCAAATTCCTTGCCTGAGCAACAGAATTCAAAGTATCACCAGGACGAAGCGGATAAGTAATGAACAACCCATAATCTGGGGATACAGTGATGTTTCCACAAGAGCAATTAACAATCACACTGATGTTAACACCAGCAGGCAACCTATTCGCGGAATAGCTATTAGTCCACTCAAGAAATTCAGGAGAAGTAAGATTGACATAGGCTGTTCTTGCAATTGAGGTATATGTATTGCCAGGCTGAACCCGGTAACTAAAATCATGGCCTAAATAACTCCCGTTTATACAATTACACGAAAACGGCACGTTGATTCGTTGACCCATTTGAATACTATTTTCATTAGGAACTTGGGGATTATAGCTCATAATATCTCGAACTGAAGTCTCAAGCTGATTAGCTATGTCAAGAAGAGTTGCCCCAGTTTGAAGATAGTATGATGCTAATGCCACATCACAACCTCTACTACAAACTGATTCAACTACACCCAAATAACTTATCAGAACAACAAACAAAAACCCTAATTTCCTCTTCATCAAATCCCCCCCAGAAAAAACCCCAATTCAATTGATCAATTTAGGGTTTGTGCACAAAATTAACCCAAAAGGAGAAACAACGAAAACCCAAAATTCCCAAAATACGATAATGCAACATAAATGATAGTTGGTTGAATTTGACTTTCAAATTAGTTGTCTTTTCGTGAATTAACTAATGAAAAAAGTCAAATGTCAAAGATTTCACATATTGTTATGAGGATCACAGGACATACTGATCGTAAGAAGTGGAATTGAATACGGAACAAAAATCCAAATGAAAATGAAAGGCGTAAAACAGTAACAACAGTATAAAATTGTAGGTTTACCTTCTTAACGCAACATGAAAATTGAGAAGCCCTTCAAAAAAAATGTCGACCATTTTGTCTTCTTCTTCAAATTAAATAAATTAGCGCGTAATAAGATTGCAGGTTTTTACCTGCTTAATTATTTAGTTGAAAATTAGATTACGTCGCATGTTAAACCATGTTACGTCGCTACTTTATGACGGTTATTTCGAATTCGGCTAAATTTGTTTTAGTTAGTCCTTACTCCTTAGCTTTGAATTTTTTACGGGGCGTTTGATATAAGAGATTATGGGGTGCGAATGGGATTATTAATCTCAAGTTTTTAATTCAATGTTTGGTAGGTGGGAATTTGGTATGAAAATAGGAATGAGAATGGAAAAGGGATTATTTAGCTTCTATTCCCAATGTTTTGTTACCTGGAGGGTGTTTGTTTTGTGGGAATACATGGGTGGGAATGGGAATTTAAATCTCAATGTGCTAAATTCTCATGTTTATTTGTGGGGAATGAGTTTAATTGAGGGAAGAGGAATGAGATTATTTAGGGTCAATTCCCACATTTTTATTACCTAGGGGATAATATAATTTCAAGTTATAATGTATTACAATGGTTAGTTACAATCCATTGTAGCTTGTTAGAAAAATAAAAAATAAAATTAAAAATATATCATGCTAGTGTCGAGATTTAAATGGGGAATTATTTTTTTTTTTGAAAACAATCGGTACTGCTTGTTTGAGCAGAGCTGCTCACTTGGGCTACATGTAACTTCTCACTCTGATGGTAAGCTACATGCTTGAAATTTTAATTAATTTGCAAAAAGGTCCCTTTCTTGTATCATTGGAGATGCTCTTACGGATTCTTTGAAATTATTTTAACTTTTTTTCGGCATTGTCGAGGTTGTATTATTCTATATTACACAGTTGAAAGATTGAAATATGAAGTTAGGTTGGAGGCTCCCTTGAACTTGCTTGACTAAAAGACCATGAAAATAAGGATTTCTAGTCAAGGGGACATCATTGTCACCATGAGTTTGGTTTTCATGCTTGGCTTCAGTGAATTGTAACCATGAAAATAGGTTGGAATCCATGAATATAGGCAATCCTTCTAACTCGAGAGAGCAGTTAGGTATTGTGACATTCCATAGTTTGATACGAACTTGAGTCATTTCCCCCTTGCTTGTTGCAATTTCTTGATGAAATTAAGTGGTGTAGCAATTCCCCTAGACTCTTTTATCAAAGTTATCTCTTTAAATCTTAATTCTACAAAGTCAGGAACTTTAATTTACAACCCCATTCTACTCAACTCTCAACTACCAAAAACTCAACAAATTCATGTCATTTTCCTGAAAATCCAACATACTTGTGTTAGCTTGTTATACACTTATACTGGGGAAAGTCCATCCTAATCCTCTTCCTCTCCAAAAAAAAATTCTCCAAAACCAAAATAAGTAATAAAAGGTGTTTGATTGTGCTTGGACAGTACACCATGTGTATGTGGGTACATACACATGGCATATTTATATCATCGCTCCATTTTTTTGCCCCTTTATCGGCACTTACGTTAGCTTCACGATTTTGGCTAAGAATTAATTGTATAAACAATTTAGATACCAGTAAAAACTAGCGGAGTTTGAGTTTGAAAAGGTGGCTCAAAAATTTTCAAACAAGCTTTGTTTCGGTATAGCAATGCTTTAGAAAAGAATCCACGAATGTCAACATGGAGCTACAATCAATTAATCCCTAGATGGTTTTGCTTGCAATGCGTGCTTTGTAAATTTAAAAATGCTTAAAAATGAAAATTTCAAGTTAGAAAATTATTTTAGCATTTTTTCAAGTTTTTGATATGTGATTAATCTTTCTATTTCTGTATTTTGAGAGGGGGACACTATCTTCCTCCCCCCTTCTCTTATATAATAGAGATATACTGATATACATATATTAATATATACAATATACTTGTGTGCAGGTTTGAGCATAAAAGAATGGGCAGAAACTGTTCTAATAGCACAAATTGCTCCAATTATCTTCCAGCCACAAGATTTTCCAGGCCATGCTCACGAAATGACCCTATTATCCCAGTTTTCAGTGGTAGATGAGAGGGACATCAAACTAACCCGAACCGATCTCATGCTAGGTCGATTATCAGGTAACTCTTGTGTGCATGCCTGTGCAAGTTCTACCATCTACACAAAGTAAAAAAAAAAAACAATAAACATAAAACAAGATCTTGAAACAAAACCAGAAATTCATAATTGTTTGGTAATACTTGATAATATTCACCTTGAGAACAGAGTCGAGTATGTAGTCTTCCCCAAGGTTGGGATCCACTAGCTTGCAAATACTGTTTGGATCAGACTGATTAATAGCATCCTGAAACTGTTGCATTATGATAAAATCAGTAAGAAATCCTTTTAAGTAAAAACATTACATTCAGAAGATGTGAACTTGTTACTGATTATAACAGAATAAAATATATGGTGAAACTGTGAAAATAAAAGCTTCCAAAAAAGGCTGGCATATATTTTCAAATTGATTGCATTCCATATAATTCACTGGCACTGGAACAGATCTACCTTCGAGCATATGAGTACTCTATTTTATACTTTTGTAATGCCGTTGTCAAAAATCAATATCATTGGCTTTAGAAGGTAGTATTTGTAAAGCAGGAACTTGACCCAGTACTTTCTTATGAGTACATTATAGTGCATGCAATCAACACAAAACGTAACCTAGAAAAGTATTCTATCTATTATTTTAGGCTCGTGTAGAATGTGCACAATCATTACTCAGTTGCTGCAATTCCAGATCCGAGTAATGTATAGAGTACTCCGTATTAAATAACATTTTAGTAATAATAAAAATAAGTAGAGATACTGAAAATGTACATTAAGAAAAATCTAACAAAATTCAACTAGCCTAGAAATAATTTCTTTGGACATAAGTTAATGTAAAAATCATAATATTACATTCTAAAAAAGAAAAGGGATTTAAGTTGGTCAAATTTGTTCTTCTAAGAGACAGTGCCACGAGAGGAGGCACGAGTTGAGCTTATAACCTTATCAATGACCCAAACTCTACTAAACGTAATTCGAAAGAAGGGAGTTTCATTCAAGAGTAAAAGAACCATCAGAGAAATAAATTACTTACCAAAGAAACGAGTGTCTGTGGTAGAAAACCCGATCCACTTTCGTTTACCAAAGCTTTCTTGCCAGATATGAGCTCAAAAAGAACAACACCAAAAGCAAAAACATCTATCTTTGGAGTGACATAGCCAAGCCGGGACCTGCATGAAAGACAGACAAGCAATTAGGATCCTACAAAGGCAAACACATTTGTCTATAAGCAGAGAAAAACGATAGCATTGGTCGTGAGGTTAAAATATGATTATATGCAATACTAAGGCTCCGTTTGGTTGGGTGTAAAACATTCTCAATGTAAAATGAGTTTCATGGAAAACAATTTACAATGGAAAACACTTATCATGAAAACAATTTTCCATTGTTGGCTGCATGTAAAAAAAGTGATGGAAAATAAAGAAAACAAAGGAGATACAAGGAGGTAGTGAAGGAAGAGAGTGCAAGAGAAGGAAAGAAAATAGTTTTCCTTTCATTTAGAAGGAAAATAGTTTTTCATCATTGTGGGGAAATTTTACTCCCATGGAAAATGATTTTACATCCCTTTATCTACCAATCAATGTAAAATTGAAAAAGGGAGGAAAACACTTTTTACGGAAAATGTTTTACGCTCTACGAAAGCTAAAAAAAAGTAGCTTGATCCAATAACCCAAAAATAACAATGGCAACATTTATTACAAGAGTTCATGAAGTTAGTCTTTTCAGTGTGGGACACCTTGACCACTTATATGTTATGAAGCAAAAAAAATTGTCTGAATAAATCCCCCTACTTCAAGAAGACTAATGAGCAAGAAAGCTTAGAATAATAGTCATCACCTTAGAAGCTCTCAGAACTCAGAGAAAAATTAGCTCCCAAGTCACATAAAAATCTTTAAGTTTCTACTACAGAGCATCCAAATACGTAATAATCCTCATTTTTTGGGAAGAGGAATGGCTTACCCAAAGGTGTGGATGCCTTCTAGAAAACCTAAAAAGCACTTGGTAGGGGAGTTCTTATTAAGCTAGTCACTTCCACAGTTCCACCACTCCAACAATTCAGTTTTGACTTTTAGTATCATATCCATCTTGGTAATATATAAGTATGTTTCACAGTTTCAGAATCTGCATGCCACTTGTATACTCCCTCCGATTTTTAATCAAATGTGCATTTACTATTTGGGGAAAAACTAGGAATAATGTATTAAAATGTGAATGGGGTCAAAAAGTAGGAAAGAGTGTGTAAAAGGGGGGAAAGTATGGAAAAGTGGGTTAAGTAAGGGAAGGTGTGGTTAAAAATTAGGAGAGAAAGTGTCTCAAAATGGAAAAAACCACAATGCACAGAACATTAAAAATTGTCCAAATGAGAAAATTGCACAGAACATTAAAAATCAGAGGGAGTATTGAAGATTAAGTAGAGGAGGTGATAAAGTATGTGACGGGCTTTAATAACTTTTTAGTAGAGCTGGCACAACAATATTGGATGGATCAGCAAATTAGCGTGTGGCTACGAGTAAACAATGACCTCAGTAAACCTAAATATGTTCATCTAACTTTGTACAGCATCTATAATCAATTCAGAAGATCATTTACAAACAAGCCCTGAAAGTTTGCAGATATGCGACTCCCAATTTATTAGCCCAATGTATGCTTCTCTATAGACAGTCAGAGGCGGTTGCTTTCAAGTGTTCAAGTGATTATACTACTATGGAACAAGTCTACACACTAGAGAGAAGATACCTATGAGAAAACTTGAGATACTTGATTTACACTCAGAATAACTGCACAGAAACCAGCAAATGCAAAGGAAATAACTAGGAAAATTAGAGGGAAAGGATTTATTAAGTATCAACATCATTAGATGTTTGACAAAAAATGCTAACATCATTAGTAAAATTATATCAACTGGTCCAATTTAAAATGTGGGTTAGAGAGAATCTCTAGAAAATGTTCACATAGATATAGACAGGCAGAGAGGGAGCAGGTGGTGATCTGCCGATAAAGGGCTTTTAGTGATAGTGTTACGAGAGATACTTCAACGGATGTGGGAGAGAGTTGAATAGATATAGACGAAGACAGGAAAAGGGTACTTTAACATCATGGCTGGTGAAGCCGTGAAGGACACAATGCAATAGTACTAAAATGTAATTGAACATAACATGAAATTGCATAAAGCAATTGATGAATTTCACTGCCACTTTAAGAATGTTGAATTCATTAGTGTGCTATGAACAAGCTTATTGGAAAAGGGTCTTTAAGTAGTTCATAATAAGCCTAGTGGCTAACAGGAAAAGTTAGGAAGTTATTTATAAACAAGAGCACATTAAGGAGGAAGAAAGAACATGCTAAATATTGAAGAGTGTATGTTTTAGTGGATTAGTGTGAGAGAGTGAACCTCATAAGCGGTATATCTGGGAGAGAATCCAACCCTCGAAAATGGAATTACCATTGTCATTTGCTGTAAATTAGGTCTAGATATACAACCATCTTCTTCTCCCTATTTTCTACCATTGATGGTACAGTAAGTCATATTAATACATGACAAACAATATCAGAACAACTGAAATGGGCAAGTTTCGTATGGGCTTTTCCCAAATAAATAAGAGCATATCTTCTTTTCGGCCTTTCCACTCAAGGCCCATGCTCTCCTCAATTCTAAATTGGATTCTCAATTCATAAATCAACCTGATCCATTACTCAAGTACCCAAACAATCTAATCCTCTAAGTATTTTAAGTACCTTAAACGCACACACATCCCATAAAGACCAATAGCTCACCTCTCCAATATGAGACAAAGCTCATTTCTTGTTATGCACTCCCAAAATCCGTTTCCTTAACCAAGTTTGGCCTCTCCCTTTCAACCTCTCACAAATCACAACATTATTCATACCTCATTTTCCTGTCCTAACACCCACAAAATTTTAAATTAACCTTCAAACCAAATTCACTCCACTTTCCTCCAGTCTGCACACTTCCAACCACAAACCCAACAGTATTGACTATCCTATTCACCCAAAAGGCCAAAACTAGAATGCCTGTCATCATAACTCATAAGCTGCTGCTTAATTTTGCTGTACAACACTCATAACGACAATGGCAGCAGTGTGATGAAGATAGCAATTAACAGCAATGCCAAAGCCAAGAATTGAGTGCTGACTACTACTGTCCTCAAAAACAAGGTGGAAGTTTGCACTAATCTTATCAACTGGCATATTGAGGAGGGGTCGTTTAGGTAGTTCCTTCCTGATAAGTCTAGTAGCTTATGAAAATTGGGATGTTAGTTATAGATAAAAACATGCTAAATAGTAAATATTGAAGGGTGTTTTAGTTGTTTAGCAGGAGACAGTGAGCCTCTGAAAGCTCACTCTTCCTCCGTTTTTTTTTTTTAAAAATTCTACTTACAAATTTTTCCATTTTTGAAAGTTCCAAATTACTTGCACCATTTTCTTCTTAACAATAGGTTCACTCTCCCTCTTTTCCCTTCTTTTTATCTCTCTCATCTCCTTAAAAATTGTTTCCAATTCCAGTGGTGCAAGTACTTCGTTTTTAAAAAAGAGAGGAAGTATCTAGGATACAATCCACTTTTCAACCATGAAATCATCGTTGAAGTTTGCTGTAATTAGCGTTTAGTAATACAATCATCTTCTTCTTCCTAAATTCTGCCATTGAAGGTGCTTAAGTTATATTAGTTCATAATATAGTTTTTTGCCACCCTTGATCACCATCTCCTCCTTAAACAAAGCATTCCAAAAAATCATGACCACAATCAAAAAACCATTCGGTGGATAAGGATCGACTAGAATGCCCAGCTATACTAACTAGTGAATAGCCATTGACATTTTCCAATTCGTCATGTGTATTTTCAAGAAAAAACCAAAAATTTTCGTAAGTGGTTTTCCAATTGAAACAACTAACGTTGAGCATCACCAATGACAATAGCATAATTGCTTACCACTGAAAATATTGTGATGCCCAATCAATTATTATGTATGCATACCAATTGAATGTTGGTGCAGTGGTGATTGGGGTTGCACTTGGTAGGGAGAACCCATGTTCGATCCCCCGCAATAACAATTGGGAGGGGACTGGAACTTAACCACCCAGAAGTGAGCCCCAAATCCGGATTAGCCCAAAGGGTTAACCGGGTGGATACACCAAAAAAAATTATTATGTAGGCATAATTTACAAATATTTATTTGAAACCACAGTATCAGGGGAATAGTTAATAAAAGTAACAATAAAAGATCCTACTGATTAAAAGCAAACATATCAGTAGCACCAGCTGATATAGCATGAATCTTGGGCCAGTGTTTATGCAAACAAGATGGAGGAACCAAGCTAAAGCCAAGTCACAGTCCACACAAAAATAGTTGTGGCAGATAATAAAGTCAGACAGGTCAATGTTATCAGAAGAAAAGTATTATCCTCCTGATCTAAAACACTATACAACAAACTTACTCTGGAGGCATGTATCCAAATGTGCCGGCCAAACCAGATGTTAAACAACCATTTTTAACCTCTACTAGCCTTGTCAATCCAAAATCTGCGACCTGCAGAGATAAAATCAAGATTGTTAGCAGGTGGAATCTTGGATGGTTAAAAACAAAGTTCCAATGATGAAAGTACCTTTGCATGCAAATTATTATCAATCAATATGTTATCAGGTTTAATATCACGATGAACGTAAACAGGTGCAGTGTGCTCATGGATATATTCAAGACCTGTAGCTGAATCAAGAGCAATTTGTACTCTGGCATTCCATGGAAGAACAGCTCTTCCTGAAGGAAAATAAAACATGTTATTACTGGTATAGTATTAATGTCAAAGGGGAAAAGTGAAGGAAGTAGAAGAGATAATTTCACCTGAACCATGCAAATGCTGACTTAAGCTACCATTTTCGATATATTCATAAACAAGGAAAAGACAATCCTCAACACAGTATCCAATCAAGCGAACCTGTAGTCAGACAAAACACACTGAATAAATGAATATATGAGTTGTAATTAAAGAAGTCCCAACATTGCAATTGAGTAGATATGAATCACTATATCATATGATATCATCTGTTAATTTCTTATTTTTTTTAAAAAAAAAATACCTTTCACTATATACGGTACATTGGTACAAAAGCACTATTATCCAGTATCCTCTCTAAGATATAATCCTGTCTTTTATGCTAGCACCATTTCCCGTTTTTGGATGTTACAAATTACTTGGGAAACAAATCCTCTCTATCTCTCTCCTACCATGTGGGTCCTCCTTTTTTGTTCTATCTCTCTTATCTCATTTAAAACTGTGTCCAGTACTCCAGTCCCAATGGTGTAAGTTTTTTTAAAAAATGGAGTAAGTATAAAGATAAAAATGACATGCAAAGAGAAAATTTCTCAAAGACCTTGGAGAACTGAAGCAGTAAACAGCAATGCATGCAATACTTAATAGCTGGATCGCAACAGCTTCCCTTCTTAAATGATTCAGGAAATCTGAAAAAAAAAAAAAGAAAAGAAAAGAAAAAAGACCTTCTCATATTAACATAGTGCTGATAAGTTACATTAGCCCAAATGGACTATTGTGAGCCTTGAGGCAAAGGTGATGTATACAACACATATTGGAGTGTACAGGTTATTTGTCCTCAAGGCTTCATAACTTCCTTTGCTAGGCAATACAAACATCACCCTAATTCAGCTGATAGGTGCAGCTATGGATGGCAATTCAATTCGGATCTGACCCTAATCCGCTCCGAATCCAATATAAATAAAGTCCGACTCCGATTTCGTTAAAAAAATCCGACTCCGAGTTGGAGGAGGGTCTCCAACTCGGAGTCGGATCTCACAAAAAATCTAACTATATAATCCGACTCCGACTTTTATGCAATTATTATCATTTAATTTTTATATTTATTAGGCTACTTATGTATAATGTATAGTCAAAAACTTTATTTCATATAAAAAAAAGAGTAAATATAAGAAAATTAATAGGAAAAAAAATACACTTAAAATAAGAGAATTTTTAAAAAATATATATATATATATATATATATATATATATATATATATATATATATATATATATATATATATATATATATATATATATATATATATATATATATATATATATATATATAAGGGAGAGAAATTAAGATTCAAGTCGGATCGAAGTCGGAGTCGGATCTCGAATTTGAAAATCGGAGTCGGAGTCGGATGCTGATTTATAATCCGACTTCCTGTAGGGTCGGAGTCGGATTATGCATAATCCGCTCCGAGTCCGGTTCGTTGCCATCACTAGTGCAGCTATGGCCTAGCACCTAAGACATTAATGCAACAAACAATGCATTAAAATCTGCCTGTTCCTTGCATATACCTTATATTGATGTTTTGTAGGTCATTATGCTGTTCACGTACTCATGTAGCCCCGATTTCGGGTTGTATGCTTTTTGTGCCATAACGGCATTTACTACTAATAGGTTAATTATATCACATAAATGTTTTGTACTTGTAAAGGTATTGACAAACAAAAACTCACTCGGGAAGAGGAGTAATGTATTAATGGGGTAATAAAAGTCAAACGGAGAAAACTAAGGTATTTAGAGATGATAGTAAAGGGGAATACTGTGATGGAAGATAGATGGAAACTATTACCCTCAAGTGCGGGGTAATAGTTGCCCACTATAAGGCAATGCATTACTCTCATTGATGGTAATCCATCTTTTTCATTTCTTATCACAAAATTATCTCATTCTTCCTTTGTCACCAAGTTCACACTTTTTCTTCTAAGTTTGACTTTTACTACCCCCTTAATTATTACTTCCTCCGTATCAGAAATAACGCAACAAACTCCTTCGCACGGACTCCTAGACAAAATTTGCAAAGTAAGATTAAAGGTTAGGTTAAGAGATGTAACTAATGATGGGGAAGAAGAACCACCACCACCCAGCCCAATTACAAACCACCACCAAGCCCAGCCACAACCCAACACCACCGCCAACACCTCACACCAACTATGACCACCGCCATAACCAAGCCGCAGTTGATCCCTAACCACGAACAACCGCCATAACCAAGCCACAATTCATCCCCAACCACGAACCACCACCCTAACCAAGTCCCAACCACAAACCCTCAATCGATCCCCAACCATGAACCACCAATCGATCCCCAACCATGAACCACCAATCGATCCCCAACCACGAACCCCAAATCGATCCCCAACCACAACCACCACCCACCACCCCCCACCTGCGCGAACTCCAACGAAACCATCTGCATATCCCCATCAAACCATGCGCGAACTCCAATTGAACGATTCGATTAGGGTTGTAACAGCGCTTCAATTGGGGCCGAAGGGAGGTTGCGGGTTGCGGCAGTTCCATTAGGTCCAAAAGAAGGTTGCGGCGGCTCGTGGAGGTCTGTAGGGAGGTCGCGGCGTTCGAGATTGGGGTTGTGAGGGAGGTCGTGGGTTGCCTGGGTTGTTCGATTGGGCTGTGAGGGAGGTCGTGGGTTCCTGGGTTGTTCGATTAGGGTTGTTAAGGAGGTTGCGGTGGTTTGTCGGGTTGGACGACGGTTGTAGTGGTGGCCGTAGGGGTGGTGCTGCTATTAGAGTGGTGGTCGTAGGGGTGGTGGTGGTGCTATAGTGGGGTGGTGGGGTGGAGATTAGTTTGGGTTTAAGTTTTTAATTAATTTAGATTGTAGGATTATAATTTTTATTAGGGTAGTTTAATTATGTTTTAAATGTTTTAGTAAGGGTAAAATAGACATTTCATAGCCTAAAACATACYAAATATGGAAACTAAAAGTTTGTTGCGTTTATTGTGATATTTCCTAAAATGGTAATTGTTGCGTTTTTAGCGATACGGAGGAAGTATAAAAAAAATAATTGTGTGCATCCTGACCTTTTACATTGATATAGATACCTTTATTAAATTATTAGTATAGTACCAATTTAATCTATATATTGATCTTCATTGTATAAATACAAAGGTGTTTTTGATAACGACCCTTTATTTTTAAGGATATATAGTGACCTTTTAGTGTACAACGGGTGTATTCAAGACTTTGTCATAATTATTACCCTCGTCCCAAGCATGCCCTAAATTTCGGTCCTTTCGACTATTGCCTTGATAGTTGATATAATCATTCAAATAACTTTGAAGCTTGACATTTAAATTAATTTCTCTTGTTTGGCACAACGCTAGGCATGCCCAAACTTTAAAATCTAGTGCAAGGCTTGCATCTTCATCTCTAATAGAAAGAAAATTGCCACACATGTGCACAACACAGTGCTGGGAAACTATATTATGGAAGGCAGGGTTAACTCAACTTATAAGTGCCTGGTCAGCAAGTAAATTACTCGAAAAATCTTAATCAACTCTAATTCCAACTTCATTAAGGTAAATTTATTTGACATAAAGTAGAAACGAAGCATATGAACAAAGGTATATAGCTTAAAGATGATTCGGTTAGCACAAAACAGTTTAAATCTACAATATATATGGACTAATAAGAGTATACGACATGGCATAAAGAAGCGGGGAAATATTTATACCAAGTTCAAGTGATGAACATTTGACAAAACTTTCAATTCACCAAGAAATTCTCTTTTTGTTTTCATATCCATCTTCTTGATAGCTGCTTTCTGATGATGCAACACACAGTGCACAAACTGAGGAAAATTCATACTTCACACACATACATAGAAACATGCAAGCACATATGTATACACTCCCACAAAACACACATTCTAACATCTCTTAATACAATATATTCCTATACACATATCTATAACTAATAGCTAAAACAGGCCATTGTTGACCTCATTGTTGTCCACATGGCATTTTTACATTGAAAATTTTCCCTCCAAACCAATTTATGATGTCATTACCTTTTTTTCATTTACATGAATTAATGTGCTTAGTTTGGGAAATGTAATCAATTATTTATTGTTCTATTATATTGCAAAGTTTATATTCTCCAACAAAATTTTAAACATTTATTCAAAAAAATTTCTACTCCGTATTTACATTATTTCACTAATAACTTAGAAGTTAATTAAAAATAAAGAAAATTGTTGTTTGTTCACAAACTCCTCTTCTTCCAAATTCCGGTGTTCCAATCAAATAATTTATAAAATTAAACATATTAAATAAAACTAAGATTATATCGTGCATTGCACGGGAGCTAACCTAGTATTATCATCAAAATAAGGCTTTTTTCTGTTCTTTTTTTTTTTTTTTGAACATCGAAAGGCTTTTTTCTGTTCACTTCACAAAATTATATTTTTAGGAACATGAGTTTTGATACAGGCTACACAAGTTCAATTCTAAACTACAACAAATTTACATAATTTCCAATAACTTCAAATAAGTTTAGATTTCTTATGAAGGGAACAAAAGACGGGAGCTGAAAAGAAAGCATAACATGGGGCATGCAGTAGAGAGACTTGATTATAATGTTTAAAACTTTAAATGCAATAACAGGCTGACCAAAGGAATACTTTAACAAACCTCGCCTCCTAGCTCCCCATAGTAAACCTCTCCAAATCCCCCTTGACCAATTTTGTTAGTCAAGCCAAAATTGTTAGTAGCATTGGCAAGCTCCTCATAAGTAAAAACCACTGACTTGTCAACTACTATTGCAGGATGCTTAGTGTTGAGTGCCACAACGTCAGAGTCTCCGGTTACATCGTCTGTTTCAAAGTAATTCACAGATGATTATTAACTATATATATTAAAAAAAAAAAAAAAAAAAAAAAAAAGCATTTATCCAGCACAAATTCAATAGACTGCCTATATATTTGAATATTCTTGCATAATAACAATATTTCAATATCCTATCCCTTGTTTAGAAAACCTGATCTTAGAATCTATCATTCTGGCTAGCTAATTATTAAGGCAACTGTCGCTGCAGATTCTTCCACAAAAACATACCAAAAATTCCAACTCTCATAAAGTCACCTACTTCTGATTTGAAAGGTCATATGCAGGCGAGAAGCATTGATTTTTGGGACCAGCGAACCACCTAAGATTGCAGGAGTTGCACACTTATGACAGTGAATTGGGAGCTATAGTTGTAGCAAGAATGCTAGATGACACCTTAAATAACAAGGTTAATAAGTGGAGTTGTTCTAGGATCATGTGGGGGGTGATCTATTAAATCAGGGATTTTTCCTACATTATTAATACTGAGCAATATTTTTCTCATCAAAAACATTTACACAAACACACGTGGTAACTGGAGAAAGAAAATACCAGCTGAATTTGTAAGGAACCCATGATTATCAGAAAATAAGCCCCCTTTCCTCTTCTTTTTTCTTATGTATACAACATACCGACCAGCTAAGAACACAACCAATCCAACTGCCACACATATACCAGCTATGACCCCGGAAGAAATTCCTATAAAGATAGAAGAAAATTATCATTAGTTAATAAAACGTGTTAAAAATTTAAAACATATAAAGCAACCAAGAATTGCGAAAGTGTGAAGACATGAGACAGATGAATAAAAATTTAAAAAGTCAATTACCCTTGGAGGGACTGGGTGATGAGCCACCTGGGCTGCAAAAGATAGATAGAAATAGAGAGATAAAATCTTAAGAAATTGACACAAATGAGTCAAAATTGCGAATATCATACATGTAACACTATGTTTGGATAGAAGGAATTGGGAGGAAAGGAAGAGAAGAGAAAGAGAGACAGACCATTTCCCTTGTTTGGGTAAAAGGTTTGGAGTGGGAAGGGGAGGGAGAGTGAGGGATCCATTTTCCCTCCATTAATAAGCACCATCCCTCCAAAATTTGAGACTTTTGGAGGGAAAACAGACTTCACATCTCCCCTCCCCTTCCTCCTCTTTTCCTCTCCTTCCTTTTCCAAACAAAGCATAAATTCATCAGGTAATTAGATAAGAGTATAAGACTACAACTGACTAACCTTGACACTAATGATGGGTAATTTCCATTTATATCTGCACAAAGAGTCAACTATAAACAAATTGTAGAGAAATCAAAACAAAATCATAACATAGCAGTTTCATAAATTTGAGTTTAGTTCAAAGTTGAGTGATCATGCAGGTAAACAGTCCTAACCAAATCTTTAAGCTAAGTAATAATAAAAGTTTTAGTTTTGATAAGTATCATTGCAAAAGCATAGGCAGCAATTATATGAGATGAACGGTGCATTACAATGACCATGTCAGGAGTAACCTAATAGAAGTCATTAAAATTGTTAAAATAAGACCAGAATAGGTTGTTGTTGGTCTTTTACCCTAGACCATGGTTTTTACTGATTTTACAACTTATACTCCTATCAATTCCGACATGCACACCATTAAATTATCATAACTTCACACAAATATCTACAGTTTCTTCAATCCAATACTGCATTCACAATTCAGCTAACAGAATTTCAATGAACCTTGAAAAAGAAACCAGCATTTCAAAAATTGCAACAACTTAAACATAATATTTCTCATAATTGTATCACTTTATGGGGGAGGGGGTAGAGAGAAAGGAATTTCACCTTGTCCAGGAATATAAACAAGGAGTCCATTTCCAGCATTAAAGTTTGCACCAGGATTGTACCTCTGCAACAAGTTTGCACTCAAATTCCTCTGCTGAGCAACAGACTTTAATGTATCACCAGGGCGAAGCGGATAAGTAATGAACAACCCATAATCTGGGGATACAGTGATATTTCCACAAGAGCAATTAAGGATCACACTGATGTTAACACCAGCAGGCAACCTATTCGCGGAATAGCTATTAGTCCACACGAGAAATTCAGGAGATGTAAGATTGACATACTTTGTTCTTGCAATTGAGGCATATGTATCGCCAGACTGAACCCGGTAACCAAAATCATGGCCTAAATAACTCCCATTTATACAATTACAAGAAAACGGCACGTTGATTCGTTGACCCGTTTGAATACTATTTTCATTACGAATTTGGGGATTATAGCTCATAATATCACTAACTGAAGTCTCAAGCTGATTAGCTATGTGAAGAAGAGTTGCATCAGCTTGAAGATAGTATGATGCTAATGCCACATCACAACCTCTACTGCAAACTGATTCAACTACGCCCAAATAACTTATCAGAACAACAAACAAAAACCCTAATTTCCTCCTCATCAAATTCCCCCATAAAAAAACCCACAAGTCAATTGATCAATTTAGGGTTTGTGCAGTAAATCAACCCCAAAAAGAGAAACAGTGAAAACCCACATTCCCGACATCAGATAATGCAACAGAGATGAAAGTTGGTTGAAATTGACTTCCAAAGTTGCTGTCTTTTCATGAATAAACCAATAAAAAAGACAAATGCCAAAGATCACAGGACATACTACTCATTGGAAGTGGAATTGAATACGAAGCAAAAATCCGAATGAAAATGAAAGGAGTAAAACAATAACATCAGTATAAAATTGCAGGATTACCTGCTTAGCGCAGCTTGAGAACTGAGAAAACTTCAGAAATGTCGAGCCTTTTGTTTTCTTCTTCAAAATTAAACATTTTAGCGCGTAATGAAATTGCAGGTTGTAGCTTGCTGTTGAAAATTGCAGTACGTCGCATGTTAAATTGTGTTACGTCGCTAATTTCTGACGGTTATTTAGAATTTTGCTAAATATGTTTCGATATTGATAACGGGCGCCCCGGACGTTACATAATAACTAAATAAATTTCAGTGTAAATTTTGAAATGCTTGTCAAAATTACGCGTCAATCTATATAATTAATGTTTATATTCATTTAATATTTTCACTTCAGAAGGTATTGTATGCATCGGATGTACAATAAATTTATTGTACATCAAACATATAGTTACCCTTTATATTAATATAGTGACCCTTTATATCAATATAGTCACTCATTCTCAATTTACATCAATATAGTGATAAATAATAAGGGTCACTATATTAATAAAAAAGGTTACTATATTAACCAAAATGGTCACTATAATCTGATGTACAGTAAATTTATTGTACATCCGATGTACCTAATACTTTGTCTTTTCCCTTTTAATTTTTTTAACTAACGTCATGGGGCGCTCGTTAGCTTTTGCCAATTTGTTTTTAGCCCTCTTGCTCTAAATTATTTTCTTTTATGGGTGCTTTGAATTCTTTTTATGGCAATTCAATTAATTATTACGGAGTAGGATGCAATTACATCATCTTCAATGGTAAGCTACAATGTCTTATAGCTTACTTTGTTTCATCCATTTTTTGAGTTACAATGACTTTAAGCTACAAGGTACATCAATAGTGAACTACTTTGCTATGTAGCTTGCAATTTTAAGTAAAATAGCAGAGAAATTTATATTAAAATGAAAATAATAAATAATTAATAAATATCAACAATTGTCACATTATAATTGGAGAAAATATTTCAAACTACCCTACTTGTATGTCACTTTCTCCAACGATGAGCTACAAGTTAGGACATTTAAATAATTTGCTAGCGGGTCCTTTAGTGCTCACAATTTTTAAGGGCATCTCCAACTTGTTTCATCCAATTTTTAAGTTACAATGATTTTAAGCTACAAGGTGAATCAATAGGCTAATTTGCTATGTAGCTTGCAATTTTGATTAAAATAGCAAAAAAAATTATATAAAATGAAAAAGAAAAATTAATTAATAAAAATCGACACTTGTCACATTCTAATTGGAGAGAATATTTCAAGCTACCCTACTTGTTTGAGCAGGGTCCTGCTTGAAAGCAAGCAGCATGCCACTTTTCTTCAACGGTGAGATACATGCTTGAACATTTTAATAAATTGCTAGCAGGTCCCTTTTACAGTTTACTAACCATTAGAAATGCTCTAATAACTTATCATTTAAAAAACTGTTTGGAGCTCCTTAAAAATCTCTATAATATACGCCTATGCAAATACAAAGTTACCTCTTGATAAGTTTAAAATTACATATTAACATACACATCCTTTAATCGATTGCATTCTAAAAATATATAAATTTGCATACACATCCTTTAAAATACACATATATAGGAATATTTAAATTTGCATACATAAACTACCTTAAAATAATTACATAGTAAAAAGAGAAAGTTGTGATTAAAATATAAATTAATACAAATGAATCATTTTTCAACATAATTACAATTCATTGATTTGAATTTAAAATTAAAGACACAATCAATTTTTTTTTTTTTTGCGTGCGTACAAGGAAAAACTAGTAAATAGCTAGTATAAGCAATTTGGTCTAATACATATATGGATCCACCTTATTAAGATAATTTATACCTTAGCACTTCCATAAAAAATGTAAAGGTTAGATAAAATTATATGACACTAACTTATCACACTGAGGAAAATAATCATAGTACATGGAAGACAAAGTTTATAATAGTAGAAAAGGAAGTTAGAAAACCAAGTGATTTAAGTGTAGCACTAGACTTATGGAAGTGGCACTTGCAATTTGGAGGAGGAGGAAGACCAGCTGGTTTTATTGCTGAAGGAAGGGGACTTGGTGAAGGATCATTATGATTGCTCCCATTATCACTTCCTCCACCGTTGCTCCTTTGCGATGATGGTGGTGGTGCCAATGGTGGTGGAGGGCTGGACACCTTCGAGGGCGGTGGTGGTGGGCGAGACACTTTCACTGGTGGCGGTGGCGGTGGCGGTGGTGGATGGGACACCTTCGGAGGCGATGGTGGAGGAAAAGACACCTTCGAGGGTGGTGGTGGTGGAGGACAAGACACCTTCGAGGGCGGTGGTGGAGGAAAAGACACCTTCGAGGACGGTGGTGGAGGATGGGACACCTTCGGGGGCGGTGGTGGAGGGCGGGACACCTTCGGGGGCGGTGATGGAGGAGGGGACACTTTTTGGGGCGGTGGTGGAGGGTGGCACCCCTTAGGAGGCGGTGGGGGTGGTGACGTGCAATTAATTGGACAATTGTCACACTTACTTACGCAGAGTTGCCCTGCAACACTTGATCGAGGTGGCAAAAGTAGTGTATTTTGATCTTGACATGAGACCTTTGCAACAAGAATTGTTGCCAATGTTATGGTAACTAATGCTTGTATTTGCTTCATGGTTGGTTCACACTATGTTTCTAGGGCATGCAAATGTATGTTATAAATTAAATATAAGGGTGGTTGTTGTGATTTCATGAAGGTGTAAAAATGATGTAAAAGAGAAGAAGTGAGTATAGGGATTGGAATTACAAAGTAGGGTCTTTGATCATTAGATGCTTCTTGGAAGAAGGTAAGGTATATGTTTATTGTTGATTCATTGCTAAGACTTAAGAGTAGCATGAATGCATGATGAAGCTTTAAAAATGTCCAATTTTGTCGTATTCTCTTATATATTTCTTCTATGAAATTAAAATAACGTTATAAATTAAAGGTACAAATGAAAATTAAATTAAAATGTGTTTTCCCGTGTCACGACTTTTTGACAATCATCTCTCACTAATTTATTTAAAATTTAGTTAAGTTTTAATTTTTAATTTTTTTAGTTTAATTTAGTTGATTTCACATTGTTTTTAAGTTAAGTTTATTTGATTTTAGTTTTTATTTATTTATTTTAAAATTAACGTAGTCTATTTCAATCTTAAACAAAAAGGATCACCACAAATGAAAGGATCGAAATTGAAAATTTGAAGAATCATTTGAACATTAGATCATAAATTATTAACTTTTAAAAGTTGGTGCAACTTCGCTAATAAAAAAGTATGTAACAACAAAGTATAGTGAGTGATGGTTGTTGATACATAATTATGCACGTCAAATGTAGTTTTCATACTCTTTTTTGAGCATGCCCACCCGATTTACAGGGTTATCAACACCTCAACCACATTTGGATTCGATCCGAGTTGTGCACTTGGCTATGGTGGGTGAGTCTCCCAATGAAAATTTCTGCATACGGCGAGGCTCGAACTCGAGATCTCCCTTGAGTGGTATCAAGCCGCTTACCACTTGAACCAACTTTCAATGGTGTAGTTTTCATACTTGATAGTGTTGAAACATTAGGTTCTCTAATGACAAAGCATTTGTTGGCATTAGGGCTATATATACTAGTTTTTAAGTGCACGCTATGCGTGCTTAAAATATAGGAGGAAAATTGTTAATTTATATTTAAATTTGACTCTTTTTGAATTGTAACTTTATAAAATATTATGTCATTTTTCAATTATAATTTTTTTTTACCATGAATGTTTTAACTTTTAAGTAGTAATAGTTTATTTAGTAAATTTAAAACCTTCATTTATTTGAAAATTTTAAAGTAGAAAGTGAATTAATTAAGCAAGTTTTAAATAGGTCAATTTATACTTACTAAAGGGCAAATCAAACATTTCCTAGAGGGGACACCATTGCTCCCCTTGACTTATATAATAGAGATATGATGAAAATGGAAATAAAAAAAGGTAGTTGAATATTTATTACTTAGCTTAGATTTATGTGTACTTTTACATTGTTTTTTTTAAATTGTTTCTTTAATTAGAAATATATTATATACTTATATGTAACACTGCATACAACATTATCATTTAAATTTTACCTGCACTTAATATATGTGAATCCAACGGTTCTAGCCCACATTATGACTTTGTTCTTTTCTATTATGTTCAGTTTATTCAATAACATAAGTTCATATAAGTTACTTATTACTTTTTCCCTCTCACAAATAAGTATCAATAACAGTTTAAAATGTCTATACAAATAATGTTTAAGCTATTGAAGTTCCATTTCCATTAGACTATTACAACAAGATGCATGCAGCACCTTAATAGGAAAAAAAAAAAAAAAAAAAAAAAAAAAAAAACTTCTAGTATCATAAGACAAATACAAAGATCAGATCAGTCTATTAAAGAAAAAAAAGAAATTAATTATCACCTTATCACTCTCATTATAAATTTATAAATAAAAAAAAGTGAAGACATTACAAAATTATATTCAAACATGCACTACCATTATTCATCATAACACATGAAAGACAAAGATTACAATAGCAGAAAATGAAGCTAAGAAGGATGTGATGAAAGTGTGGCACTGGACTCATAGAAGTAGTAGTATGGATAAGGAGGGAAGGACCAGCTGGATTGATCACTAAAGGAAATGATACTGGTGGACTGCTATCACTACCTCCACTGCCACTGCCACTGCCTCCGCCGCTGCTCTTCGGCGTTGGCGGTGGTGTGCGCCGCTTGTGGTGGTGGGTGGGACTTTTTTGGGGACGGCGGTGCGAGGCCCCCAACCAGGTGGTGGAGGTATTGGCAGAAGGGGTGGAAGCGACGACGGTGGTGGTAGGAGCGGCTGGATGGATTCCGGCGGTGGGGACCGTGGCGGTGCCTGCGGTGGAGTCGGTGGGAGTATCGGTGTCGTGACAATGGAGGGCGATGGCGGTGGTGACGACGAGCAGATGACAGGGCAGGTGCCACACTCACTTATGCAGAGCTGCCCTGCAACATTTGCTGGGGGTGGCACTTGGAGTGTGTTTTGGTCTTGAGATGAGACCTCTGTAACAAGAATAACTGTCAATAATGTTATGATGGCTAATGCTTCAATTGGCTTCATGTTTGGTTCATATGTTTTCTAAGGCATGCAAATAATGGAGGGTTGTTATGATTTTATGAAGGTGTATAAATGMTGTTAAAGAGAAGAASTGAGTAAGAATTGAAGAGTGGAATTATATATGCTACTGAGGTTTCACAAGTGTGTGAGTGATGCTTTGTAAAGTTCAAAGTTGAGTGTTAGGAGCTTCTTGGAAGAAAGGTAAGGTATATTTTTCTGTACTTTCTAGCTTTAGGATTTTGATGTGTGAGAAACCCTAAATTTAGGATTACTTCTGTTTTGAGAATTAAACAAACCCCTTGATTCTCAACTGTTCTAGACATAACATATAACTGGACTAAAATTTAAGTCACACCTCATAAGATCTTAGCGCAGTGGTTAAGACGAAAGTCCTGTATATCAGTAATTAGCGGATTGTAAATGTGTTTGAAAAAATACGTATCGAAAGGTGAGAAAGCATTACCGTAGACATTATCATGAAACTTCGCTACAAAATAATATGTTTATTCATATAGTGAAGAGTGTAGTACCATATTAGGAGAATCCTAAGCTGAAAGTGTGGCTTAAAGAGCACACTAATCCTGCTTGTCTCAAAAWAAAGTTGGACACGGTGAGTATTCTTTTCCCCACTGTGTTACCTTAGCCTTAAACTTTATGCTTTCTTCTGCCTTTAATTATACTTTCCTTGCAGCACAGAAGTGAAAATCCCAAGGATTCTGACATTAACACCCTGTTCTGATGCAGCTTTTCGGGTTTTTGTCTGCTGATGAGCCATTTACTAATGATAATTCTTACTAGAACTACACAAAAGACTACCATGGTTCGAAACATTACAGTATCGCATTCGCGCATGCAACCCCTTGATCGAGACACGACCCTCAGGCCATAACTCCCTCAAGATCGACTGATATTCAGATAACCAGATATGTGTGCAGTCTGTGCACCTTTTGGGATCTTCAAGAGACAAGAGGGAATAACGAATAGTTACGACGTGACCATATCTAAGGATGGACCTTTGCTAGTATAGTAGTAACATTAGGCCAAAACAGATGTTGAAAGTTTGAAACTATAGCAGATACAWTCATACAAGGTGAGACGACTGTCAGCAATATAATGTAAATCACATCAGCAATGCTTTGCAGAAAACATTACAAGTAAACAAATGGGAATTTCAACTCCCATGCAAAAGCAGCAGACTTTATTGCAGAAATTGCACCAAAATTTGTTCAACTTCTTTCACTATGGAAGTATGGCAAATTACAAAAACGAGAAACCCATGTACATGAAGGCCTTATATCTACAGCAACTAGATCTTTAGGTTTTTACACCAAATATAGTAACTTAATAATCAGTGTTCATCTCTATACGATTTGATGTAATAGCTTTCACCAGCTACAAACCAGGTYGAAATGACATTCTTATATTAGAATCCTACAGTAGTTCTCCAGCCTTCATCCGAGCCCTGCGGCGGTGTCCAAGGAGTGATCCTTGATGACCCCTGCTATCAACATTGTAAGTTTAAAACAGTGAGCAGCACATCAACAGTGAGTTGTCATGTTCGTTTTCTTTCCTGTCAATGGCACAATGCCAAGTGACTTTAATAAGACAATACTTGACTTCAACTTTGTTGCCTATAATCTAATATAAGAGGCATTTTCATGAGGGCTACCGACAAAAATTGTCAATCCAATGGCATTTTGGTAAATAAATGGAATATTTTATTTACAATTTTGCCATTTATCTTTTTCTTTTTTTGGTTTTATTTACCATAATGCCATTGGATCGACAATTTTTGTCTATCCACTGGATTGACTAGGAATTTTCCTATTTTCATCGGACGTCAGTTGAACCTTATAGGCTTCTACTATACAGCTAAAAACAAAGGGTTTACTTGGATTAAAAGTTGGTTGCTGATAATTAGCCTAACAGCCAAAGAACAGAAGAATTGAATAGTTAAGAGTTTCACAAGAGAGAGATTATTGGAAAACCATAATGGGGAATTCTCTTCAAGATAAAATTTGTATAGATTCTATAATTCCATGCCCTTAAGCAATGAAAGAAACAGTGACTATTTTCAACTGTAATAGCCTAAGAATGTTGTAAATTTGGTATTAATATATCAAGATTCCAACAGCAACAATTGAAGGCATTAAACTCCAAAGTGCAGATTGAATTCATCTAAGCCCATTTTGAAATGCTTAAAAAGAGGAATCTTCTGATGCATAAACAAATATTATCTCCCATCTCTATACAGAAACCCACAAGCAGGGTGTCATATTGTTGGAAAAAGGATTTACATATTAGTAAATTACCTGGCCTGAATTTGCAAACCGCTGGTATGAAGTTGACGAGCTACCCTGGCCTATTGCTGGTCTGGGGCGTGGAATCCTATGATATGTTGGCTGATACGCATAGAAGTTGTTGGGATCTTCGGTCATCCCAAAGTCTCTTAGTCGATTAAGTTCTGGTAACACAACAGTGGCAAGGTCTGGCCGATCCCGTTTCCTAAGCTCACAACATTTTAAGGCCAATTTAGCAAACGAAAGAGCCTCTTCAATCGGCCAGTCCTGCACAGTGGGATCCAGCATTTCAGAAAATGATCCATTATCTATTGCTCGCTGGACATGATGACTGAGACCCATTGCAGGCTTTGCTGTAATTATCTGAAGCAACAATATTCCCAAAGAGTATATGTCAGATTTGGTGGTCAACATCCCGGTCTGTTGATACTCAGGATCAATATAACAGAATGTTCCTGCAGCTGAAGTCATGTGATATTGTGTGACACTATTTGCTACAGAAGGTGGAACCAATCTTGCTAGACCAACGTCACTGATTTTGCTCACATAATTGCGGTCTAAGAGGATATTGGCTGGCTTTAGATCACGATGCACAAGGGGTTCTGGTTTTGCCTGGTGGAGAAATGTAAGGGCAACTGCAATCTCAGCTGCAATTTTGAACCGTATCCTCCATGGAATWGGGGGGGTCCCACCTCTTCGGAGGAGCCTGTCCTCCAAGCTTCCATTGTTCAAGTATTCATAAACAAGGCAACCATACTCAGGGCATGCCCCTAGAAGAAGAACCATATGTGGATGTCTCATTGTGCTCAGGACTTCAACCTGATATCAGTTTATAAAACAGGAGTAAAGAAAACTGATTCAAGCATATTCAGCCTCAGTATGCTAACTTTATCAAAAATTTATAGACTTTCAATATTCACAATATAATTTAATAGTCCAAAGAGCAAATGTTATGCCTCTCAAATACCCCTTTTCATTTGTTACTCAACAATGGAAAACAAGGGTACATTTGAGGTTCRCTATAATGAGAACCACAAGGCCTGAAGGGTCGGGATGGATTTAAGGTACACTAAGTTAAGCCTGTTGATAAATCAAGCAAGTCAGCAGTCAATTACAAGAAAGAAAGCAACTAAGATATATAGGCTTCTCTTAGTTTCCATCATGATTTTCAATTTTTCAGTTTCAGCACTATGTTGATWAAAGGAAAAGCAATAGTTTAMATGTTTTGGTATTAACAATATATAATACGGAGTAGCATTATAATGAAGTTACCTCCTGTTGGAACTGTTTTCTCCCTTGTGCAGCATCTGGTCGCAATACTTTAATGGCTACAGGAGTATGATCCAGTCTACCTTTATAAACAGGTCCATATCCACCTTCACCAACTTTAAAATGTGGAGAAAATTTTTCAGTTGCGATTTCTATCTCGTCTATGGTGTATTTCCTGTACCTTACATCATTCTGAGATAARACACTTAGTGCCCGGTTCTTCTCATCTGATTCTTGCTTGGCCTTCAATTCTGCAAACTTCCTTTTCTGCGATTCTTTCTCAGCTATCTTCTGTGCAGCTTCAGCAGCTTCAATTGCAGCTTTGCACTTAGCCTTTTCCATCTCAACCAATGCATGAACTGACTCTTCGGAATACTTTGATTGCTCAAACTTTCGAATTTCCTCCAACTTCCAATCATGAAGCTCTTTAGCCTGAACAATTTATCAGAAACCAAAATATATATGAAAAAACAAAACAAAAACTAAACTAAATAACAGACAATGTTACGTACAAGGACAGGGCCACTGGCCCACTATCACCTTTTGTTTTGCTGTGATTGCTTCTTTGCAAGCTGTGCTGTACATATCCATAGTTTGCTTCAACTCAAGCCTTAGGCGCATCATTTCTGCCTCTAGATCATTCTGTAACAAAGATGACAATTACAAATTGTTTTACTGGTTAAATTGTATAATTATTTTGTACTTACTGGTGAATGAGTGAGATCCTTTCTAGGACCACCACCAACAAAAGAAAAGTCTGAATCCTTGGGTGCCACTTCAATCATATTACGGAGTGGAAAGGGGTCGCCATTGTCATCTTCAGATGGGGAACCGTGATGACTGCCAGCCCCACCRGCAACTTCAATATAATCCATTGAGCCCCTCCAGTTACCGCCTATTGGGGTCCGTCTTCCACCCCTGCTGCCTTCACTGCCTCTATCCCAAGAAATCCTGTCTGATCCACTAGGGTTCTGATGTGATCCTCGAAGTGAAGGTCCTCTAACCTCAGTTTATAAAAGGAGTTTGTCAGAATGAAAGTGAATGTTTATCTTTTCTTTTCTCTTTTTTATTCGTCATGATTGATTGAAAGAAAATTTTCTTTTTGACTTGRAATAAAACTTATGTCACCAAAAATAAAGCAATCTTTCATGTATAACTCAGAGCAGCACATAGTTTACCTGTTACTCAACTCATCCATAGATGCATGATCAGCTGAATTTTGATGTGTTAGTCCATGTGAAGGTGGAATCTTGGGGGGGATAGGAGTATTTGCAACAGGACGTTGTGCTGACCGTACACTGAGCACTTTGGACTTTGCAATCACRTACACAGAACARAAGTCTGGTGCGAATTTGGTCACATGGCTTGGAACGTCAGGCTTTTTGAAGGTTCTGTAATTGAAAATGATATAATTTCAGGAATTGCACTTGTTACAMGTTCTTTTTTTCTTCAAAAAAACGGCAAAGAAATATAACTGACTTGACTAGAGCATTTCTTGAACATGCGCCGACAACAATATTAGTGATGCAGTTGCTGTTGACATAGTCCAGGATAGCCTTGCCTACATCAGAATCTTCAAGAACAACCTCTTTCACTTGAACCTGATATATAATGACGCTAAGTGAAAATGATGTTCATAACATGTTTCTGTATTCAAGTTCTATATCAAAGAGCATCAACAGTAACACATAAAATGTCATTAAAAGATCCCCAGTAACTTCTTACATGCAAATCAACTACACAATAGTTATATAAGTATATTACAACATACTCGATCCTCCTACCTTGCATAAACCATTATTCAAACTGCGGATCAGATATAAGTGTTCAGAAGTGCAACGTAAAGGTAACTGATAAAAAATGGTAGTTTATGTTGCATGTACTGCAACACAAGCACTGTATGATCATGAATATTTTCTTAGCAGTAATATGAAACAGCAGGACCCTTCGCTATATTGATGGCAATCAAGGTCATGTTTCTCTCTATTGTATGATTCCATCATAACAACCACGAGAAGAAGAAACATCTGTCTCAGAAGTACATACAAATGGAGGAGTTACTATGAATACAAATGTTTCAAATTTATGTAATCGGTCTTGAAGTTTGGTTCATGTTTCGATTATCAAACCAAAATTGACAATTCACCCAACACTGTCCAAAATAAATACACAGAATGCTCATAAATTGATTCAACCCAAAAGGCCAAAACATGAAACTAATACAGTATAAGGTCACAGATTAAGTTCAGAACCAAACTGCATCAAATCAAACTATCTTATAAACAATAGATATCACCTAATGTGGTTACCAAAAATTCACACAATAAAGTTTGTCGAGTAATTACCCCTTTGCGAGCACAATATCCACGGTAGGGGATGAAGAGATGTTGTGGATCCGCTTCAACACCCCCAAATCCTCCTTCAAATATACCCGCTGCAAAAGACATGAACCCGAAACAAAAATGAGTCAGTGAATACTAGGCAACCTATAGCTTCACCCAAATGAAATCCATAATATGCCAACTTAGAACTTCAAACTCGGTCATTTGATACTCCCTCCGTCCCATAATCTTTGCACCATGGGCCCTTTTTTRAWAAAAAAGTCGCGAGCTTTTTGGATCAAACGGAGCAAATATTATGGGACAGGGAATTAAAAAGGTTCCCATGTTGTATCATATCAAATTTTACATTATTTACCCGAGAAAAAGCGAGGGATACCTACGATTTCTCTGCTTGACATGGATCAAAATGAGGAAGTGATTGCCGGACAAGAGATGATCAATCGCCCATTTGACGGCGTATTGGCTATACTTATCCTTATCGATGGCCACCGCAGTAGAGTTCGTGGGATACGTCCCCATATCTTCCCATGCAGACATTGCCCACCTCCTGTTTGTTAAAATGCCGCTGATAAATCAAAACTTCCTCTTGCAGCTATTTTTTCCCCTGTATTTTAGGGAGGATTTTGGCAAGAAAATAGAGAAATTGGGGTATTTTAAGAGAGAGAAAAAGGGGTTTTGTCTGAATTTTCCTCTTTCTCTCTCTAACCCCAAGAAATTCAATCCCTTTCTTCTTGTCTGACAATCTCTCTCCTATTTGCTGCTGACAAAGTTTTGACGCGGGAAGCGGTGTCTTAACTAACTTTCAAGTTTTTGATTTTCTGGTATTAACTAACTATTTACGTAAATTTGCTGTTTAACTTCATCATCTCTTTATATATGCCTAATTTGGTGGTCTTCATTATTTTTCCCTCCCGTTTTTTCAGGGGTGTTGTTTTGATGGTAGGAAACCGCGAGTTATTATGGGCTTTTTATAAAAATGACAAAAATTTAGAGGAGACAAAATATAGTGAATCTCGACTATTTTGGTAGCTAATAGAAGTACAAATTAAGCTACGATACGGTAAAGTATAATGTTCATTTATTATTATTATTATTTTTAATTTGTATATAAAAATAATATCATGGAGAAAGTAGTCCATAACAAGTACGTATAGTAGTTTCATTTCATAAGCAGAATTATTTATATTATTGCGTATATACTTTATATAGCCTACTGTGAGCACATTGAAATCCAATGCAACAAAGCTATATAGTAATATGATTGTTGCGGTTTTTTAAAAAATCATACATTACTCTCGTTTGATAGAGAAAGTGATTGCAAAAGAGTTCTAATAAATCTTTCAATTTCTTGTTTATCCTTAATTAATTTCATACATGTTTCTTTCTTTAGAATTTTCATAGGTATTTGGGTGAGTGAAAATAATTGTAGAGAGAAGAACATGATGTGGCATCCCGGTAGGATGCCACGTGAGCTACGAAAAGGTGACGTGGCAGCCTTCTAACGTGCCATGTGTGAAGAAAAGAGGGATGACTTGGAACCCTTATAATCGTGCCAAGTGTCAACAGATCAAGGAACTTAAGTATCAAGTAACTGACTATTATGAGGTCATTGATTAGACACTGATAAGGGAATAATCCCAGATTTGGGAAACCCTAGGAGCATCATCATGGGCTTTATATGGCAAATACAAGGCCAGTCCACTATTCATGAGTCATGACCTATGGTCTAGGGCCACGTGTCATCATATGGTTGGGAGATGCAATTCTTGGGAACAGTATAAATACCCCCAATAATTGCACCTTTCCCAAAACACATCATTTACTCCTCAMATCCATCGTCACATCACTACAGTCTTTTCACCAAAAAGGAAGATTCTCTTACTTCACTTCATTTACTCTCTTTCCTYCTTTTTCAGTKGTTGACTTAAACATCGAAGGGAGGATAATCGATAGATTATCTCCTTTGTTTCAGGTGTTGGTCGAAACCTCTCTCCGTCGAATCCTCTCCTGGACGAGAGCTCCATTCGAACAAATCCTTTTCAGGACGAAAGCCCATTAGGTCGAATCCACCTTGGGACGAAGCCTTCCCTGTCCAGCGGACGAAGCTCAAAACCAACTATCAGTCCTCATCAGCACGTCGAGAGACGCATCGGTACCTTAACCTCTCGACGTTCAAGCTCAGATATAATTAGGGAGAGCCTATTCACCCCTCTAATCATCCAGCTCATATTCCACGTTACACTTGTAACAACAGAACACACTTTCCACGTCTAACAAGTTCATATTAGAAAATTATGGTGCTCAAATTGGAATAATTCATTCCTACTATGGTGTCACAAAAACAAAGCAAATTATCTTAAAAAAAAGTATAAGAGGAAATAGATGTTTCATTTCATCTTTCGGCATGGTAAATTTATTATTCGATAAGGTACACAATCAGGTTCTTGAATTGATCCTATCTCAAGTATCAGTTTAGTGGGGAGAGGGGGACATCCCAGCATAATGCTGGGTTGAGAATCGATCCTCGATCCTCGATCCAAGCTAAGGAAAGTAGGGAGCTCCTCAACTGAGCTACCCCAACTTCTCTTTCAGCATGGTAAATTATCTTAGAGAAAACTAGGTAAAACTTATATTGCAATGGATAGAACACGTATATATAGATTTATGTATAACGCACTTCTATCATAGGTAAGACCGAAAACATAGTAAAAGGAAAGCTTCAAGAAAAAACTTAGCATAATTCCATTATAACAATAAAATTGGAGAGAGCCTTTTTAAGTGATAAATAAAGCCTTTCACTCATACAAGATCATCATTTCAATAGGAAAAATTAATYAAATAAATTTGTAGCTAACTTAAAGGCAAAAAAGAAAAATGTCCTATTTTCAGCTAAACTTGATTTTTGGTTCATGATTTTTTGATTTGGGAGCTAAAAAGGTTCTGTTTGTTTTTCTATATAATATTCACAGGATTAGGATCCTTTAGCGTTCTTTTGAAACTCTAGGGGTAGATGTTCCTAAATTTAGTGTATTATTTTTGTTTTATTTTTGCAAGGTCCCACTTGTTGTGTTTATAACAACCATTAGATTTTTTTCAAGGGTGTAAATTTAGAGAAATCTATCCCTAGAGTTCCAAAGAACTCCAGGGGATCCGATTCCATATTCACACTAAAACACTTCAAAATCAACTTGAATTTGAAAATKTGACAGTACATAACAGTTAGTTTCCAATCGTATACTTAAATTAATTTGATATAATTCAAAATATAAATGCAGTCAATGCACCAAAATTACATTCAGAAATTCAGAACGTCACAGCCAGTCCCAACCCGACCTGGATTTCGGTCTGAAAGCCTGGCCTAATCTTGGCTTGAAGCCACGACCTCAGCAAGAACCCAGATAAAGGGCCGCAAGGTTACCAGTCTTACTCTTTTAATAGCTTCTGCTTGTATGAGATAGATTGTTCAATCGACAAACTGCATGTTATGTTTTGATTCACAAATCACAATCTGCCCAAGGCTATACATACTTTCTGGAAAATGAAGCTCACTCTCAAGCTGCTTTGGTAGACTCTACACTAGTGCATTGTAATGATAGTAACTTCAGAAACGAAAAGGAAATGGAGAAGTTCTGACCCTACAAAYATCCAAACACAAAAGTATGGCAGCATTTTCTGCAAAACTGCTGCATTTAAAGCATAAATTGATCCGAAAATGTATAAATAGACAACAATTATGTCGCAGAACCCTGTTTGTTGTTGTTTTTTCTTTTGAGGGCASTGGTAAGAGCTGTTTTAGCACTCTGCCAATCTTTTAATGAATCAGCACTTCTCATGAAAGGGCAGGTTTCACTAATTCTAACTCCAGGAAGTGAATCAGACGCCTTCTGCTCTAGACCAGACTTCTTCGAGATACTTGAATCAGAGTGATTACCACCCYTTGATGCATTACTGAGATTAAAACCWCTAGCAGGGAGTGCTGGGGCATCCTTTTTCTTACCTTCACCAGCTAAGCCWGACTTTGAGCTTTGAGTGCCACCAAAATGAGAACCACTAGTATTAAAGTTAACAAGAGTGGTGCTATCATTTGTTTTATTTAACTTTTGCTTCTCAAGTATATCACTTGGCAAGATTTGTGAGATGCTAAAGGTACTACTATCTCCACTACCTACGAGCTGAGTCCAAGATGCTTTCTGCATCCAAGAAGAACCTTTAGTTGCTACTTTTGAAACAACACTTGACCCAGCTGCCGGTTTAGGCTCTTGAAGCTCCTCRYTATCTTTTGATTGGCTATCCTTGAATTGACCATCCGAGTTTTCATGCACAGAGTCACTGATCTGTTCGCCTTCATTGCTGTCAGACAATRTTTTATTTCTAACTTTAGGCTCTTCATTATGAACAAGTTTGTGTTTACTGCTSCCAGATGATATTTCTCCGACAGAAAGAAGCTTCTCATCTTTGTTCTTTACACCACCAGATGACAAGTGGAACGAACCACTACCGCCATCACCAACCAGTTCTTTCCTTGAAGACTTCTTGAATTCGGAATCTGTTGCACTCTTCAGCTCTRAAAGCTCTTCTGACTCCTTTGATTGAGTTTGAAAATGGATCTTCTTTTTGGGGATATGAGATGTARGGACTTTTTCATWGCTGTCAATGGAAGTTGATTTCCTTTTCTTATTGGATGATTTTTCCTTTACAGYCTGARTTCCAAGCTTGCTTTTGGCAGGTTTATTAGAAGTTTGCTGCTCATTTGACCTTGCCATCTGCATTATAGGACATCAAAATCAAACTCAAGCAAAAGTTTATTTGKTATACAAYATCAAATCCAAATTTACTGCATATTTTACGTGACATTAGCAAACCACACCTTGTCAAGCAGGCTTGTTTCCCAGCTATCGAAATCAAAGTTCACAGATCCAGTATTGATTTTGATGTCATCACCATCGTCATCTGTTTCTTCATCTTGTTCATCTTTGTCCTCTTGTAATTCATTATTAGGGGCAGTCACTTGAGGAGAATTATGCAAGTCCTTCTGTTTGGTTTTTGCGATCTCCCTGTTTAAGAGTTTATTCATCACAGAATTCATGACATGAATCTCTTCATCATTCATGCCATCATCTTGTATTCTTGAATCATCCAATTGAGATCCTCTTGGAGGCTGATTGCTTCGGTTTTCCAGAGATCCTCCCTTATTAAGAACTCTCTGCGTCGCTGAATTAATCTTTTTCACTTCTTTGTCATTGATCTTGTCACTTGATATGTCAACGTAATGCTCCGGGCAATCACAGAAATGAGTGGGAAAACGTGGTACTTCAACACGCTGGAAACTGTATTTATGTTTGCCAGTTCCACGAAAAGGTAGTGACTTCACCTGAAATCAACCAATTTCAGCGAATATGATGCTAAACAGGAAACGGAAAGAGCTTAGTTCTCACCTTCATAAAAGATAAAAACAACTAACTCATATCAATAACAACAGCTTGATCAATTAATCATCCTGAAGACTGCACATTTTCTAGACACCAATCTAATTATTCTACGACCTCCTGAATGAAAGCTTGTCATAAATACAGTAATAAAATTGTCTCCCGCTTTTCCAAACCAGATTAACATAAACAGAAACAGAAACAGAATTGTCTAATTTTTTTCATTAGGATCTAAACTGAAACATATATTTACAGAAAAATTAAAGATTTACCTTGCTAAGTTTGGGAAAGAACATTCGAAGCTGCGTCTTTTCAAAATCAAGGGTGCTCTTGGGCTGCAGAGAAGCAGCTGTATTTTCCTCAACATCGTGACTGATATCCTCACTATCTATGAGTTCAGCATCTTCTTCCCATTCTCGTTTCAATCGATCAGTGTAATGTTCTTTTGCTTTTTCCAGCTTCAGTTTCCCTCCCTTCCATGARCACCCATTATACTGCAACACATGCCAGAAAACATATTAACAACCTCAGTTAGTATCAAACGAACTGGTCACTAGCAAGATACATAAAACCCACCCTCCAAGGATAAAAGTAAGAGAAATCAAGCACACTGACATCCAGTGCTATGATTGCTATCTGCCCATGGGCAGGGAAGCATCCTATTATAAATTAATAAACCTCCCAATAACCTCTGTGAGATTTCAGTAATATCAAGAGCATGTTGATTGTGTCAAACCAAGGCATCACTGGCAGAACATGTTGGTTGATGAGCCGCTAATGTTCTGGACTAAAACCAAACCATTATTCCCCTCAGCAAAACATAGTAAAAGAGGCTTTCTTTATTTTTCTCTTTCTTAACTCCTTTCCCCTCCTCAACCAAACCATTATACAGTTTTCGGGCATTTATGAAACATTGCTTTCTTTACTTCTCTCTCTCTCTTAAATCCTTCCAAAATTTATTTTTTAAAAAAACAAACAAACAAACTCTAAGTATATACATTACAATGACAATGATGATAGACAGAGTAACCTTCATACAATTTATCATATATGCTATTGAATGGATTTTACGATAATGATCAATTATTGGACAGCAAAACAAAATCCACTCATTTAGAGACAAAGGGATCCGTGAACCAGATTGAGGAAGCCGAAGGAAGATGATCAATAGAATTTGGAGAAGTGGAGAACCCACTATCCCCTCGCTGTATCCAGCTTAGGAATTCGAACCGGGATATGATAATGGAAGGAAGTCCCCTGAGATTGGGATAGATTCACAATCCGGCCCYCATGTTATAGTCAACCCAAAACCTMCCTCGAAATTATATCAGAAATCGCATCCCACAAATAAGCATTGAGCAACTTCACAAGGCAAAAGGGATAGCAATATGAGATGAAAGGCTAGAACACTTAAAGCTAGTTGGTAAGACGAGACGTGGAGAGAGAATTAATACTCACATAAGAAGAAAACAGAGGCTATATATACCAATGAAATTACAATAAACAGTTAAACACTCAGTTTGGAAGTTGCTCAAATATAGTGAAAGACAAATATAAGCCAAACACCAAAATTGAAGTTAATTGCTAAGAACCACCATATTAGAGATATGACCTAGTTAGCAATAACAAATAAATCAAACCAAAAATCCAAGAAAAAATTGGCTAAATCCAATGAATAGAAATAGCTTGAATGCATAATAACAAACAAAGATTCAAACTTTCAAGAAAATAGGCATACCCATTCCTTAATACATCAAAATTACAATAATTGAAGAACAAAAATCATCTCAAACATTATATATAACCAAGCAAACATTAAGCAACAAAAACAATCCAAAAAAGACCCATGAGAACAATAATGCTGCAAATTATAAAAATGAAAAGAATCGAAATGAGGATATACCGTGCTAAGAGTTTGGCAAGAGAATTGTCGGAAGAAGGAAGAAAGTTGATGTAGGCAAAGCTACGACCTTTAGTTCGAATGATATCGATAGTTTGTATTGAACCCAGGTGAGAGAATGTGTGCGAAGGATCTTCTTTGACTACTCTCTCTCCTAAACCACCCACGTATAGCCTTGTCGTCGCCATTTTCGTCGCTTTTCTGAGTTGTGCCGCCGCAAAAGTGTTAGTGTCGAGCTTCTGCGTTTGTGTTGAGCAACTGCGACTAATGTTGCGCTATTTTTCGCAATTTTTTTTTTGGGGGGTTTTCTACGCTATACCCCTCTGATTTTGCAAATTCTATAATATATTCGGCGAATTTTTTCCACTATATTGTACCCTTGATTTAACCTCTTTTTCACATTATAACCTTAATGATTTAATTTAATAAAATTAACGTTAAACTATAGTTAAATTAAATATTTTTTAAGAAAAAAAATTAAAAAAAACACAACCACCCTATCCCCACCCCACAGCCACCATCACCCCTACGCAGCTTCAACACCCCATCGCCCTCATACACCACCACCCAGCCAGCCACCCATGGACCGCCATCCATCCACGCACCCCCTTACAACCCCCACGCAACCAACCAGCCCCTCGCAACCCCCACACAACCATCCAACCTCGCAACCCCCTTGCACCACCTTCGAACCCCAATCAAACCACCATCGAATCCCAACAAAACTCCCTTCGAATCCCAATCAAACCACAATTCGCAACACCACCATACCCCAATTAAACCCCAATTCGCAGCACCATCATACCCCAATCAAATCTCAATCAAACCCCAATTTGGTTGGCGAGTTGTTTGAGTGGTTCGCGAGTTAGGGGGACGGGGGTAGTTCGCGAGTAAGGGGTGGTTCGCAATTTGAGGGTGGTTCGCGAATTGGGGGGTCGAATTGGAGGTCGTTGCTTCGTGTGAGGAATGGTGGTGGTGTGGTGGGAAGAATGGTAGTCTGGGTGGTGGTGAGGTTGAATGATGGTGACGATGGTTGATGATTATGGATGGTGGTGGTGGGAGGAGTGGGGGTGAGTAATTTTTTTTGTTTGTTTTTTTTTTAAAAAAAATAAACTTAACCTTGTATGGTTAAATTTAACTATGAAGGTTATAATGTGGAGGAGTTGTAAAAATTAGGGGTACAATATAGAGTTATATAATGAAGGTTAAAGGTTTATCCAAAGTACAATTATTCACCTTAATTAAATGTTTTCTTATAATTTTTATGCAATAAG
>SNQN01000092.1:190351-233674 GCA_008642245.1 Bassia scoparia
GAAAATAATTTGTAGTTTGATCATTAGAAATTAAATTTGGTTGTTATTTATGTATTAAAACAAGTATTAACCCAGAGTATTGTTCAGGCCAAAATACTAGTATTTTCATATACTCCGTTGTACTGTTTATTATTTATTTTATATAATTGAAAATTTTAATGTCGTTAATATACATTGTATTTTTTTATGTGAACTTAGAGGTTGAAAAAAAGTCAAACCAGTATTGACTATTGAATGAAAAGGTCGAACTACCATTAAATTAAATGACACATTGCAAAGTCAGACCATGAGAATGAATCGCTTGGAGATGTAAAGCTGGACCATGAGAATGAATAGCTTCGAGTTGCAGAACCGGACCATGAAAATGAATCGCTTGGAGATGCAAAGCCGAACCATGTGAATGAATCGCTTCGAGTTGCATTCGACTTTCCAAGTAAGGATGCAGAGTCAGACCACCAGAATCAATCGAATGGAATTGGAAAGGTTTAGCCACAAAGAGTTCAAAGTCGAAGAAGTGAAAGACTACAGAAAAAGCATTAGAGAGAGCATAAAGATGACCACGATGCAGGGGTTCAAATACCGTACCAAAAGGTCTTCAAAGCAAAAGACGACAAGAAAACAACACAATCATGAAGAAGTTGTTTCAGACCACGAAAATGGAGAAGAAACTAAAGAATCGGATCGGCTGAAGAATTGGCTTTGGTATGTAAGTTTCTGAGCATACCATTTGAGGTCGTCCCAATAGAACTGATAAAATATATGGGAATATATTCTTATTATGTAAATAATTAGGGTAGTATATTATTTTATTTTATTGTATATTTGTAATCCCTAGTATAATTAATAAGGTGGGATGGGAGGGAAAATATGAAAGGGTAGGAATTGCTTTAGTATATGTTATTAGATTAGATTAGATTACTCCAATGTATGAGAAAATAATTCTTTATCTAATTTTCATCTTGTAATATGTCTTCAATTCTTATCTCATTGAACTAATATCACAACAAAAAAGTTGACAAACACCATAAAAATATTAATAAACTTCAAAGTCATGCGTACACAATGAATAAACATCATAAAAATTTTGACTTGTAAGTTTAAAATTTTACATGTGTGACATCTTTATTATAGACATTATTATATAAAAAGAAAACACATGATCACATATAYCTAATGTAACCGTGCATCGCACGGGAAATTATTCTAGTAACATAATGTGACGGTTTAAGAGCCAATCAAATTCTTCCACCTCGCAATCGCTACAATGAGGAGGAACACAAGCAAACAGAAGGCAGTGCTACTTCCAACAACATAGCCAAATAACTGTTGGAACATTTATGCATAAATGGACCTTCTGACAAAATGAACATTGATTAATAATATACGGACAAAGTTAAAGCAAAGCTAATTGGAGTAAAAACCCAATTTTAGGGAAGCAATTGGCGGAGAAAACGGACAGAAGGCAAATGGCCACGCACCGACCAGGCGCCCAGCCATTTGCCACTGCCACCAATATGGCCGCCATCCCACTCAGGTGGCGCCACCCATCGCTCCCTTGTCGCGTTAAATGCGCGATTCAGGTTTTAATCTTTGCTATAATGTTTTTTGCCGTTGGGTGCCTACTTAATGCAATTACATGATATTTGATTGAATCTATGGCTGTTGTAAATCATTTTGAATGAGTTGATGATTGTTTTTAAACACCATTAACTGCTGGTAGATTGATTTGGCATTGTTGCCATTAATTAGGGAGTTTACACTCCAATGTGGCTGTGGGAGGACTCCTAATGCCTTATAAAAGGCCAAGATGAGTTCATTGTTGAATATTTCAAAACACTGAATTATATTCTTGTTGGCTATTGTTGTTTACTTGCTTTCTCTTTGAAACTTCTTGCAACTTTCAGAGGAGTGTTTTTCACAAATCAAAACACAAGTTCTTTTTCTTTGACTTTGCTTGTAGATCAACAAAGTAATTCTTCATCCATGTGTATCTCATTAGTTATTTCGGTGGTAACCCGGGATCCTAGAGCGGCGCGAAAGATAAACTAAAAGGAAAGCGTATTCTCCGTGCCTTGAGAAGTGATATCCGTTATACCCTCTTTTTCTAAATATACCATGAATCTCGTCAAGCTGCAAGGTTAATGTTTCATGCGAAGATACTTGCTATCAGGTGGTCGATTGCTATAACGCAAAGTCGCCCATCGTCCGAACCGAGCTGCAATTGAATCAGTTCATTCCGTTAGGTTGTCGAGTTTGGACTTAACAACATTCCTCCATGTCCGCTAGATGTATTCCTTCAACCCACGTACATTAAATTAAAATTAACACGTACGTACAATTCGTATGTACGGTGATAAGAAATTATTCAAGACGCAGTACAATAACATGTACAATTGAATCGATCATCGAGCTACTAATTTCACCTCGTATTATGATTGATGAATGTATATATATACTCACAGTCAATATCTTGGTCCTGGTTCCATCCAACTCCATGAAGAATGACTCGAGTAACATCTCGAGATCATCGTCGCAATAGTTGCTTGTCACCTTGCTACTTAAATGGGAATTGTTGTGATGAATACCTTGGTGTGCTGGAACAATAGAATTGTTATTTGAAGAGGGAGAATCTAACAAAGCTTTAGATTGCTCATATTGGATCAACTTGCTTGTAAGATGTAGATGAGCCATATCTTGATCATCATCCAACAAATGCTCTGTTTCATCTCTCACCTGAAAATATTATTCAATGTTCATTATTATCAATAAGCTCCCTTGGGACATTAAACAATAGCTCTTTATTTGTCGAGTTTTTGTAATTTAGTATGAAAGTTTTTTGATTAATTTTACTTCAACTTAATTATATAAATGATAAATATAATTTTTGCTTGAAAAGAGAGAGAATAGGAAAATTTGTCCACAACTCCCACTAAAAAGGGGACTTTTGCGAATACCTGTCACCAAAAAAAATTTGTCCACAACAACCACGAAGTCCCCTTCCGTTTGTTGACCACTGCCAAGTGGTGGTTTCCAGCGTTGACCAAGGACTTTCAGCTCATTTAAAGTCACATGACACCCATGTGACCCTCGATCTTTTTGCCTTTTTTTTCCTATTTCCACCCTTATTAAGCCAATTCCACCCTTAATTCCCCCTATTTACCCTTAATCACCCTAATTTCATCATGATGTCATTTTTCCTCTTCTAATAATCACTCCAACAAACTGGAATCAAAATCACCGAAAATCCCACTTTCGTAGATCATAAAAAAAATGTCACCAAATTCACCGCCATCTATCTCATTCCTCATCGGCCCAAAAATCTCATCTTTCACCAAACCCAGATTCTGATCATCACATTCATAGCTTATGCATCATTCCACGCTTCTCGCAAACCCCCGAGCATAGTTAACTCAGTGCTAAGACATGAAATCTCAAAATATGGCACGACCCCATTTCAAGATTCAGCCTTTTCTCAAATAGGTTGGTCCCCTTTTAATGGAACTCGGTTTAGTTGAGCGTGATCTTGCTCTCTTGTCTTCTTATGCAATTGGGATGTTCTTCCACAAAATTCATTCTCCCTCAACCCCCCACCCCACGTCGCTCCTCCTCCCCTACGACCACCCCCCACCTTAGCTACTTCTCCCCGCAAACCACCTACCATAGTGAAACTCAACCGTGCAAAGCAAAGCCCTTAACCTAGAAGATCTCGAAAATCGCAAATTGAATTCAAAAAAGGGTGAGTGGGCGTTAGAAGGTGGTGGGTTGTTGAAGGTGGGTCTGGCCTGGTTTCAAAGGGGGTGGGTTTCTAAGGCAAATGATGAATACATGAATGAATGGATTAATAGTTGAATGAATACAATTGATGAATAAATTATTTTTTTATTGAATAGATGAATGAATTAATAGTTGAATGAATGAGTTAATGTTGGTTGAGGAGGATTTTTATTGGGGATTTTATTTTATTTAGATGAAAAGAGAGAGGGAAGGAAATAGGTAATAAGGCTGCTCATTGTCTAGCTCGTAATAGTCGTCAATTTGGCTCCTTTACGGTTTGGGTAGAGGAAACGCCATCTATTATTCATGATGTTGTAAACTCGGATATTGTTTAATTTTATTTCTTCTCTGTTTTCCCGTCAAAAAAAAAGGAAATAGGTGGAGTGCAAATAGGAGTAGCAATTATGAAATAGCAAAAAATATGAGTCACATGCCTTGCACATGACAATTAATGATCTCAGGCAGCGGGTCAACGCCGGAAACCACCACTTGGTAGTGGTCAACAAACGGAAGGGGACTTTGTGGCTATTGTGGACAATTTTTTTTTGTGGCAGTTATTCGCAAAGGTCCTCTTTTTAGTGGCAGTTGTGGACAAATTTTCCGAGAGAATATAATTGTTATTACAAATGAATGTTTAGATAGAAATAAACTATATATATGTAAGTTTTGGTTCATAATTGTTCGAAAATTGCTTTAATTAGTTATGTCATATTTAGGCATAAATTTCCTTTCAAGTGTTAAACCTTCATTGTTACATGTAAATTAAGAATGTATTTAAAACATTTTAACTAAGGAGTAATTTTTTAATGAAGGGTAAATATGTCATTTCCAAGGGACACTATGCCCCCTTGGTTTATATAACAGAGATTAGATAGTAAATAAACATCAATTGTATCAATTTAATTAAGCATGATTTTGCTCGACTCACATTTCAAGATTATGGACCATTTTGGGAATATATACGTTAAAACTCACAGGCTATTCATCTATTAACTAATACTAAAGCAAACCCTCGCTTTCCAAATTTTTCCTCCCAAATTTCGATCTCAATATCACTTTATTGCTCATTATTGCACAGTAAAATGTAAAAAAACATTTAAAGAAGATTAATAAATGTGTTTTTGAATAAAATTTTATATATTTATTTATTTATATACAACTACAAAAAAAATGTTGAAAATTAAACCTTATTTTTAAATAATTACAATTTTAAATATCAAATTTTGTTTTAGTTTAGAGCAATTTGTATTTTATTTAAAATCGAGCATATGCTCAGACATTATCTAGTAATGTACTATTCCTAAAGAGTATGGATCCTCTCCATCTTAGAGGAAATGGAGAGTCCATTTCCTTATCTAGTGGTTGGGAATGAATTAACGGGGAAAATAGGAGAAATTTTATAATTTTTATATTTAAATTAGATGATTCTCAACCACTACATGAAAGAAAATGGACTCTCCATTTCCTCTAAGAAATGGAGAGGATCCATACTCATAAGTCATTACTAAGTACTTCCACTTTATTTCAAGTCGATCTTATATAACTTTATTTTTTTAAAAAAGGACATTTTAGAAAAAGAAAATTGTACATTAATTACATCGACGTGTGCATTTTTTTTAGCTATAAATTCTAAAATGCGTGCCAACATTTTTCATAATTGTGTACCTTTTGAACCCGAGCAAGCAAGTGGGAGATGTTACTTTTCAAGCTTCTCACACGTTCAAGATTGTAGGAGCTTACACTACGAGCCAATTCATCTAAAGCATGGTAAGCTTGTCTCTCAAGTTCATCCACATTGAACTTCAAATATGAACACACCATCTCTAAGGCCATCTCCAACACTTGGAATTCAAACGGAGCCTTATTGACGGCGAAACAATTGCTACCGACGGCATTGGCCTGATCATCTACCGGCCCTACGACGTCGTAACTCGGTGCGCGGTGGCTATTCAAAGGAAGTTGTTGCCTAAGCTGATGTATGAAGGGAAGAACATCTTGGCTAATAGGATCGAGCAAAAGCACCTCTTCAGCAGTAATTATGGCCTTTATGAATTCTAGTTTAACAACCATGGCTTTTCTTCTTGCTGACATATTAGATACAAGAAAAGGTTGAGGTAGTTTTATCAAATGCATGCCATCACGTACAATCGATCACTAGTAATATATCAAAGATGTAATTTGTACAATGTAAATGCGGGCGTTATGCGATCAAGTGGGTTCGGTTCAGATCAGATCAGATCAAGTCCAGTTTAATAAAAAAAAAATTAGAACCTTAGTTCTCTATTTAAAAAAAAAATCACTTTTATGAATTGTCTCCCAATTAATTTGAGCCATTAATTAAAATAATTATTGCTAAGATACAACTCTATAATAATTTAGTAATTGGTGAGGAAGGAATTTGAGGCGGTGACTTCAAATTCACCTTTGATGCTCATTGGTTAGAAGTTTAAATCCTCATACGGTCATATCCCTCCTCATTGTTAATGTACCCTATTCTTGTAATTTATTTACACAAGAAAAAAAAAATTGTATTTGGCCAGCACTCTAGAAGATCGTAACTCGTACGTCATGAGACATATCTCAAAACTATTTTCAATAGAGTTGGTAGAATGGTTGAGCCGTACAATACAACTATTCTCTATAAATAAAAGTACATCGTATAAAACTAGCTTTGACTTTAATCGATAAGTTTTGTTTTTTAATGCAATTAATCGATAAGTTGTGAAGCAAAAAAAATACGGATTACGAATAAAGTTATGAAGCGAAAATAGTTTTCAGCTATACATACATCCTCTAAGTTTCGTTTCAATGAAACGTTTCGTCTATTGACACATTGGCCAGGTGTTTTTCAAATCACTTTTGGAGTCTCCTTTGATTTTCTTAATTGGTCAAATGGGGAAAAATATGTTTGGTCATTGACATTTTATTTAGCTTTTCGGCCAAAAACTAAGGTCCTATTCTTGTCAATTGAATTTTGCTGAACTGAACTTATTGGTATTTAACTGAACTTATTTTTATGGGAAATTTCCTCAGGTACCCCTGAGGTTTGGTCTAATAGCTCAGGTACCCCTGAGCTTTTGGAATTACCTCAGGTACCCCTGAGGTTATGGATTTATAGCTCAGATGCCCTTACTAAGCCTTTCCGTCACTGTTCCGTCACTGTTCCCATCCATTTCCCCTCTTTTGTTCTCTTCTTTCTCTTTCTCATTTTATTTTCTCGATCGCTAACTCTACAGTACCTACCAACACCACCAAATCACCATTACATCCCACCCACTCAACCGATAAACACAAACTTTTGAAAAATAAAAAATTAGAATAATTTCTTTAAAAGAACCAATTTAGATTAGAAGAACAGAGGAACAACAATCAACTATTGCTTTGAAATCTTCATTTAACAACAACAAAATTAATTTGGGGCAAAAACTAGACCTATGTCACTGTTCGCAACCGTCGACGGTTACAAAGTCGTCGTTATAACAACAATCAGCTTTTACTCGACGGTTACAAAGTCGTCGTTATTGATAATCTCGATAATTCTTCCGAAATCGCTGTTAACCGTGTTAAGGAACTCGCGTCTGACTTCGCGTCTAATCTCTCCTTTCAACAGGTAAATTTTGTAATTTCAATTCGAATTTGAATTTCATCATTTTCAATTTAATTATTATTCACTTTCATATAACATCATGCCAATATTGATTCTGGAATTTTCAATTTTTATTAAATTTCGATTAAGGTTTTTTTTTCTTTTTTTGCTTTTCGATGAGCCGGTGGATCGTGTGAATTCTTCAATTGTGCGTCGCATTCGTTGCTTGTTGGTGTGGCTCGAGGTTATTGCTCATGGTTGTGTCAGTTACGTCGCGGCGGTGTTGGATTGCTGGTGGCTCGCATTGAGGTGTGGCGGTGGTGAGTAGAAAGTGAGGGTGCGTGGCGGTGGTGAGTAGAAAGATAGGGTGACGGTGATGAGTAGAAAGAGAGGGTGGTGTTGGGAGGAGAGAGATGGTGGTGGTTGTGAGGAGAGAGGGGGGGCTGATGGTGGTTGGCAGGTTAAATGGATGGGAGAAGTGATGGAACAGTGACGGAAAGGCTTAGTAAGGGCATCTGAGCTATAAACCCATAACCTCAGGGGTACCTGAGGTAATTCCAAAAGCTCAAGGGTACCTGAGCTATTAGACCAAATTAAACCTCAGGGGTACCTGAGGAAATTTCCCTATTTTTATTGAAATCTTAACAAATTTCTTAAGGATTGAACTTATTTTTATTGAACAAAATAAACTTATTGCTACTAAACTGAACTTATCTAAATAAGTTGACGAGAACATGGCCTGATGGTTGAGGCCCAGGAATATAATATATACTCTAATACTCCCCCTCACATAAAAGACCCTTTGAGTTTGAAATGTAGACGCAGCACAGGCCCACTCATACCTGGCGCGAATTAATTCCACTTAGAAGGAAGAGGGAGGTGAGATTCGAACCCGTGACCTTCGTGTCACGATGGGTCTGATACCATGTTAACCGGACCATCTCAACCAAAAGCTAAAGCTTATAGTTGAGGCCCAGGAATATAATATATACTCTAACAGTAATAGTTATACTTATTGTACTTATCTGAACTTGTCTTATCTTATTCAATAAGTATTGAAAATCAGTTGAAAAAAACAGACCATTTCTCTTAAAAAAAAACTAATTGATAACTTAAACTAATTTTACCAAACATTTTTGTAAAGAACGAACTTAAAAAGTTAATTCATACAACTAATAATACGTCATCAGTGGATCAGCCACGTTCAAAACTTGAAAGGGTTGACATTCGACTTATAATATATGTTTCACTACAAAAAACGATTATAATCACAATGTAAGGCTAAAGATTTCATTATCTAGTCGTATTGTTTGATCATRAATTATTAAGAAAAAGAAAATGATTATAATCATAAAAGATGCAAGCAAGCAAAAAATTAAAGAACTTAAGAATTACCGAGAATATTTGAAGATTGAGACACGGGACTAAGAATCCTCAAATCCCTGAGCGGAATCCCAACTCTCTTGACTATCGAAGCGTTATCCAACTCGATCAACTCTGATTCTCTGAACTTATTGATTTTCATCCACGTCCTCATCTTCTTCTTCTCAATACTAGGCGTGTCATTATTATTATTATTATTGCTCTTATTATTATTATTATTGCGTGTGGATATCTATTCAAATCCCGAGGTTTCGGGTAGAAGAGTTGCGGTTTCTTTCTTGACGTATCGCCGACTGTAGAGTACCCGGCGACGGGAGTAGACATTGTCCTGCATTGTCGAAGTGTATTGTGTTTTTCTTACAAGCAAGTGATGCAATGAGAGATTTTCTATGTGTACCAAGTGCCAAGCATTTTTGTGCATGAAGATCTCTATTACTCGTGCCCTTTTAAATAATTGGATTGGACCCACAATGTTGTAATTTAAAAAATAGATGTTTGTACTTTGTAGTTGGTAATCTAGGAAGTATTTTAATTGTATGAAGTATTAAAGTTGGTAGATTATATGTGTATTTTAAAGGTAGGCATTATTGTTTTATGGATTCGAAATGTCATTCAGGTCGATTTGATATGAGTTTATAGCATAGGTGTCAATTTTGGGTTCGACTTGGAAAACTCGATTGACTCGCTCCGTAAATAGCGGGTTTTGAACAAAAGTTTGAGATTTTTGACTCGTTTTAAACTCGCCTTTTTTAATCCGATCCAATTCAACTCGTTGGGTTAAGCATTTTTTTGATATTTTTATGATTTGTTTATAATTTTTGTAACATTAGACAATTATTAAACCTTCACTATCAAATTTCTAAATTGTAATTTTGAGCGTTTATTTGTTGAAAATGACTCTAGAAGACGCTATTTATTAATTCTTGTTATTTGGGATAGAAATTTAGACATTTTTTTAACAAAATATGCTATAAAAATTATTTTTTCAACACAAAAAAACATCGCGATTATAAATCACTAAACCTGCTGGGGTCAACCCAAAGGTTCTAGGTCACGAGCAAGTCCCATAAAGTCTGAATCCGGCAACGACCCACAATGTCTAACCTGTAGTCTGTTCCAACATAGGTAGACTTGACCCGTTTAACACGTCTAATTTATAGGTAAGATATTTTGAAAGGCTGGACTAATAATAAAGGAAATTCTCTAACATTAAAGCGTCTTTAGTGAGGATTGATTCTCCAATTTTAAGGTTGGAAGACTCTTTCTTTACCATTAGGTCGGAATGTCGGATAAGCCTTGTTTGAATAGTAGATTATATTTGTTGGTGACAATTGTGAGTTTGTGACATACATATTGGAGATTGCAACATTTTTTGTATTCTTGATTTCGTCATTAACTTGATTATGACGGTAAATAATGATTTAAAATTTATGATATCGTAGTAAATTTGTCATCTTCATCTTTCTCTTCTATCGGCGGTCTTATTCCTTATAATCATATGATTCATATCCAATTAAGGTTTTCAAATATTTATACTCTGTATCATATTTTATTTTAATTTGACTTTACGTTATTTCAAGTACATCATAGACAAATACGAAGTATTGTTTCTAATAATACGAGGTAAATAAAACAAGCCACGTGGTTAACACCATTTTAAAAAATTGTGTATCAATTAAAAAGCCACACGTGGTTATTCCGTTATTGATTATGGGGGTGGACCTAACTTAATACGAAGTACACCATTTAGCTACACTTTTATTTAATAATGTTTTAATTTACTAGTTACACTTTTTTTTTGTTGAGGTAAAATATTATCTCTACCTTTCTCCTCTCATATGAGCCCTCTTTATTTCTTCCTCTCTCTATTTCCTCCCTAAATTTGCATACAAATCTCCATAAACCCCAAATATAACTACTAAATTGAAATGAAGGAACTAGTTGCATTTGATAGTGTATTAAAGCATCCTCAATGGTTCGCTAAAAAAAGCAGGCTTCTAAATAAGTAAACTTGCAAGTTACAAGCTCAACCATTGTAGGATAGACAGGTTATAACGTAGTTTTTTTTTTTTGAATTACGAGGTTTTGGGGTCCATTTTTACTCTTTTGCCTTTTATATTCACTATGGCCTTAATTATTGTAGCTTACCATTGTGGATGGTTGTAATTAACACATGATACAACTCAAAAAATTACATGACCAACAAAATTATAAGGTTTTATAAGGATTAATTTAGTTTGTGGGAATAAGGGTTAGATCGAGTCGACGTAGTTATTCCCTTCAGATTAGGAAAATCAGACTTACGTCCTTTGGTATTAGTTGTTCGGCTTCAACAGAAGGTTTTATAATTTAGTTTTAGTTTTTTTGTTTGTCTTTTGTTTGCCTTTGTAATTGTTTCTGAGTTTTTGGCCTTCGAGTTGTGTGAGTATTCATTACCTATTGACGTGTATGGTTGTCGTCTTGTTTGCGGGAGATCAGTGGTGGGACTCAGGCCTTCACGAGTCGAAATTCTGGATGTGGTAATTGGGTTTAGTCTGTTCTTGGATTTTGAATGGTTCTTAGACTTGAGTATTGCCCGAATCGTGACTTTTGTTTGGAGGGAGCAGTTTTACTATCTTGTTTTCTCTCGACGACGTTGAACGACCTTTACGTGTGATAGTTTATTTTGATACTACGTCTCTTGGGTCTTTTTGTTTAATAAATTTGTCCCTTGTGTGAACTTTTGGTTTTGTTTGATTCTTGTATTGTTTGTGTTGTCCTCCTAGATCTTAACCCATGGAGTTAGGTTTTTTAGATAGTGTCTTATGGGTTCTTTGATTGTGAAGATCCGACGGCTTCAGTTCGATTGTTGGGGATGTCTAATTGACTCTGCAAGTATGGTTATCCAATTACTCTTACATCAGTTATTATGCCGAATTTGCGCGAACTCATAGATAGTGTTGCTTCGAATGAAGATTTCCTTGAAGGCTTTATTGGTTCAAATACTTGAACAATCATACGATGTATGTAGTTTTTTGGATTGATATATTTGTACTTTTCAATTAGTTTCTATGGAATTGGATTGTAAGCACTGTTCGGCTTCTCCACTTCAATGACAACTTTTAGTTTTGTGTAATAAAAATAAAAAATTAAGTGGCTATAAATTCTAAAATGACATACATTTTAAGTGGTTGTAATTTGAAAATTGAAAAATGTACTTTATTTGGGTGTAAATTGTGATGTTTCCTTTAATTTTTATTTTTGAAAATTAAATTATGTAAATCGTGCAACGTACGGGGTTAATCTAGTGTAATATATATAATGTAAAAAAAGTAATAAGTTTGGGAGGAAAAATAAAAAAGTTTGAGAGGAAAACATGTTTTAATGGGGATTGTTTTAATAATAGTACATAGATTGTGGTCTATTCGAAAGAATTACATCTCGAATCCACTTCGAATTTTCATCTACCCTATTAATCCAAAGATTAAATAGTTAAATATTGATCCAACCTCCAAAGTTATACACGAAGTAATAATCATAAGTTGATTAATATTAATCCAAAATTTAATATTTTACTTCGTAATTCAATTGAATTTCGTTCAGTTCAATTACGAARTATCTGTTTTCAGCCAATGTAAACGGACCTTGGTCTATTTAATCATCTAACATTGTAACCTCCACGGACCAACAAGTCACAACTCACAACTCACAACTCACAAATATGTCCATAGTTTGATACTCCTCGACTCCTCGTACTTGTAATTCACAATCAAACCCAACCCAACCCAACAACTGAACAAAAATTCGAAAATCCGTTGAAATAGCTCGGAAAAAATGTCGACGATTTACGTTTTGGAGCCTCCGACAAAGGGTAAAGTGGTGATTCATACGACATATGGTCCTCTTGACATTGAACTTTGGCCTAAAGAAGCTCCTAAAGCTGTTCGCAACTTCGTTCAACTTTGNTAGTGTTAATTTTTATTTTTGTATTTTAATAAGTACATTAATCAACATTTATGTTTTTAATGATTAAAATTTAGTGTTAGGTAAAAAAAAAAAAACAATGCACGCATCGCATGCAAATTAGACTAGTTATTATGTAATAGAGATTATGAGGAATATTATTTTTTTCTAATATTTTCTTTATATTTAAAAATAATGGTGCAAAAATTCTAATTTAATGTACTTCATATACAAAATCATGCACACATCGCGTGCAAAAAAAATACTAGTAACTAATAAATCGAAACGAAGGAACTAGTTGCATTTGATAGTATATTAAAGCATCCACAATGGTTCGCTAAAAAAAGCAGGCTTCTAAATAAGTAAACTTGCAAGTTACAAGCTGAACCATTGTAGGATAAAAGAGGTTGTAACCTACACAAACTTTGTAGCTTTTTTGAATTAAGAGGTTTTGGGATCCACTTTTTCTTTTTTGCCTTTTATTTTCACTATGACATTAATTATTAAACTACTAGGATTGTAGTTTACTATTGTGGATGGTTGTAAACTTGTAACTAACAAATGATACAGCTCAAAAAAGTTACATGACCAACAAAATTATAAGGTTTTATAAGGATTAATTTAATTGTGGGTATAAGGGTTAGATCGAATCGACACTGTTATTCCCTTTCGATTAGGAAAATCGGACTTACGTCCTATGGTATTACCGTATTAGTTGTTCGTTATAATGTTTTATAAGGATTAATTTAATTGTGGGCATAAGGGTTAGATCGAATCGACACCGTTATTCCCTTTGATTAGGAAAATCGGAATTACGTCCTATGGTATTACCGTATTAGTTGTTCGGCTTCAACATAAAGTTTTATAATTTAGTTTGAGTTTTTTTGTTTGTCTTTTGTTTGCCTTTGTAGTTGTTTGAGTTTCCGCCCTTCGACTCGTGTGGGTATTTATCACCAATTGACGTGTTCGATTGTCGTTTCGTTTGCGGGAGATCAGTGGTGCTTAGGCCTTCACGAGTCGAAATTCTGGAGGTGGTAACTGGGTTTGGTTTGTTCTTGGATTTGGAATGGTTCTTAGACTTGGGTATTGCCCGAATCGCGACTTTTGTTTGGAGGGAACAATTTTATTATCTTATTTTCTCTCAACGGCGTTGAGCGACCCTTACACGTGATAGTTTATTTGGATAATACGTCTCTTGGTTCTTTTTGTTTAATAAATTTGCCCCTTTGCGTGAACTTCTAGTTTTGTTTGATTATTGTTTTGTTTGTGTTGTCCTCCTAGATCTTAACCTATGGAGGATTGTTGGAGATGTCTAATTGACTCCGCAAGCATGGTTATTCAATTACTTCTACATCAGGTATTATGCCGAATTTGTGCGAACTCACAGATAGTATTGCTTTGGATGAATATTTCATTTAAGGCTTTATTGGTTCAATTATTTGAACAATCATACGATGTAGTTTTTTGGATAGATATATTTGTATTTGCCAATTAGTTTCTACGGAATTGGATTGTAAGTGCCGTTTGGCTTCTCCACTTTAATGAAATCTTTTAGTTTTTGTGTAAAAAAAAATAAAAAATAAAAATATTAAGTGGCTATAAGTTGCAAAATGACATACATTTTAAGTGGTTGTAATTTGAAAAATGTACTTTATTTGGGTGTAAATTGCGATGTTTCCTTTAATTTTTGTTTTTGAAAAATAAATTATGTAAATCGTGCAACGCAGGCGGTTAATATAGTGTAATAAATATAATGTAAAATAGTAATAAATTGGGAGGAAAAATAAAAAATTTTGAGAGGAAAATTTGTTTTAATGGGGATTGTTTTAGTAATAGTACATAGATTGTGGTCTATTCGAAAGAATTACATCTCGAATCCACTTCGAATTTTCATCTACCCTATTAATCCAAAGATTAAATAGTTAAATATTGATCCAAACTCAAAAGTTATACATGAAGTAATAATCCTAAGTTGATTAATATTAATCCAAAATTTAATATTTTACTTCGTAATTCAATTGAATTTCGTTCAGTTCAATTACGAAATATCTGTTTTCAGCCAATGTAAACGGACCTTGGTCTATTTAATCATCTAACATTGTAACCTCCACGGACCAACAAGTCACAACTCACAAATCACAAATATGTCCATAGTTTGATACTCCTCGACTCCTCGTACTTGTAATTCACAATCAAACCCAACCCAACCCAACAACTGAACAAAAATTCGAAAATCCGTTGAAATAGCTCGGAAAAAATGTCGACGATTTACGTTTTGGAGCCTCCGACAAAGGGTAAAGTGGTGATTCATACGACATATGGTCCTCTTGACATTGAACTTTGGCCTAAAGAAGCTCCTAAAGCTGTTCGCAACTTCGTTCAACTTTGYCTCGAAGGTTACTATGACAACACCATTTTTCATCGCATTATCAAGAACTTCCTCGTTCAGGGCGGTGACCCCACTTCCACTGGCGTCGGTATTTTTCTCTCTCCTCCCCCCCTTTTTTTGTGGCGGGTTTTTTTCCGGGGTTCTTTTATGGTTTGTTTGGTGTTTAATCTGAAATTAGGGGTTTTAGTTGCTTGTTTGATTGTAATAGTGAGATGGGTTTGCGATTTGGTTGGTGAATTGATGGTATTGAGGCATGGATTTGTAATGGGTATTCTTAAAGTTTTGATTTTTCGTGAGTTGGGTTGATTAAGGTTTTTTTTTTTTTTTTTTTTTTTTAATTTGCTTCAATTAGCTCGTTTTTGAGCTTCTAATCACTAAATTAGGAATTTCATTTGTTTGTTTGGTGTAATGCTGAGATGATTGCTAATGATGTACGGGTTTGTAGTCCGAAGTCTGAGTATTGGGTGATTTACTTCAATTTTGTTGTTCTTTGAGCTTGTAACCACTGAACTAGATCGTTTATAGTGATACTGAGACAAAGTTGATTGCCAAAATCGAGGAATTATCTAAGTTTAAATGCCCGGCTGTTTATCCTTCTCCTTGGATATTGAAAGTTCCATCTATTTGTTTAAGATATGTCTGAATTATTTGTGACTATTAGTACTGAGTGCAGTTATTGATGAGTTTGAGAGTGCTGATTATTCTCTTGGTAAACCATTTGTTGTTGTCAGGTGGTGAAAGTATTTACGGTGCAGCATTTTCTGATGAGTTCCATTCTCGTCTACGTTTCAATCATAGAGGTTTAATTGCATGCGCAAATGCTGGTTCACCAAATACAAATGGAAGTCAATTTTTTATGACATTAGACCGATGTGATTGGCTTGATAAGAAGAATACCATCTTTGGAAAGGTGCTGTAAGTTGCCTCTGGTTTTGTGATGATTATTTTTCTTTGTCATAAGCATGAAAAGACCATCTATTAGCTAATGTTGGAAACGAGAGGGACGTTGGGAAGCCTTGCAGACAAAAATTACAAGGAAAATGAATTAAATGTACTTATTTTTGTAAGTAGCTTGTGAGTTGAGAAAAATGAAAACACATTTTTAGGCTCTAGAAAATTAGCATTTGCATGTGGTATTTTTTTAGGCTCCCAGAGTTGAGAATGAGACTTGGTTAGCCTGAGTGTTGAATGCCTTAAGTTGATATGCTGTTTTTGGTGCAGCTATTATTAGATCAATCTAATTATTTCTAATTCAAAAGGAAGCTGATAAACCTTTAAGTTAACTTCTTACCGTCATAGCTCATTCAAGTGACTCAGCTTACATGTTTTACAGTGACACTATAATAATGAATGCAGTTTTTCTACCATCCTTCGGCTGAGTTGTAGTCAGGCTGTTAGCTTGACTTAAGACATTTAGCTGTTTAGGAACATGAGGTTTTTGGAAAGAAGAAAATAGATCTGTGCAGCCTTTTTAATGGCTGTTACGCCTATCATGCATCAATTTGAAGTGTATTTTTCAGTTGGATTATTGAACCTAAGCCTAGTAAAATGGAAGGTAGTTAGGCTTGGAAATCAATAGAAACTTGGCAGATTTTCTGTTTTTAATTTGATTCTTAGAGAGAAATCCAAAGTGGTTTATCAACCAAACTGAATGTATCTGTCAAAAACTGATTTGTTAGAAGGCCACGTACAAGGTAAACTGTCCATAGTCCATTCGGTAAATCTGTCAAAAACTCAAAATCCCTAATATGCTTGCTCATTTGGTCTTCTGATGCTTCATATCTTTCATATGAACTCCCACGTCTCAAAATCACTGCAATATTGTTTAATAAATATGCATGATTATCTTGGTACATCCTAGGATAGTTAGTTACTGACAGAGGCATTGATCTGTAAGAAGTTGGGATTGGTTGCTCTTTCCTTTAAGGGGAGGTGGTCTGATGATATCATGATAGCTAAATCCAAAGGATGGTTGCTGTACTTTTTTTTCCAAACGTGATCAGTGATCTCTAGAGATGTGTCTTGTCTTACACTCTTGAGTCTGGCCAGCAAATAGAATTCTGTGTTCCATTATGCTTTTAAAAAGTTGTTAATATGTACTCTAGCATTTTACTAGTTTTCACTTTTTAGATTAATAAATGGTTTAAATGAACAGAGTTGTGGGAAAGATAGGTGATCCATGATGGACTGATGATGTCACATTAAGTGCTGCCCGATGGATTTTATCATTTTTTTAATCTTAAAAGTTACATTGGTATGTATTATTGCAGGTTACTGGAGATTCTATATACAATCTTCTCAGAATAGGAGAAGTAGAAACTGATCAGGATGACCGACCTATGGACCCTGCTCCAAAGATAACTTCTATTGAGGTTTGGTTCTCCTCACGAATGCCAACTGTTTCCTTTTATCTGCATGCACTGTCCACCCTTATTGAATCTTGTGGTTGAATATACCCTACCAATTTTTCAATCTCACATTATGTTATCTGCAATTCTGCATTACATCCAAATCTCAAAAACACACACAAGTGGCAAGGCCACAGGGGAAGTCAAATATCAATTAGAGGCTCCTTTAATGATGGAAGTATGGGCATGCAAGATTGAAAAATTTCAAGCTTTTTTTTTTCCTAATACAAATTATTTTCAATTATATTTTGGTTTAAATATTACAAGCACTTTGTTTTTGGTGAAGTAGGTTATTTGGAATCCCTTTGAGGATATTGTCCCTAGAGAACAATTCAAGAAGTTGCCCCAGCCTATTACAGAGAAAGAGAACAAAGATTTGAAGAAGAAAGCTGTGAAGTGAGTTACACTACCACAATTCAGTTATTATAGATTTTGGCAATTTTCTTCCATGTTACATCATGTAAGTGACCGAGTTGTATTAATCTGACTCAGAAAGCTAAACTTACTTTCATTTGGAGAAGAAGCTGAGGAAGATGAGAGGGATCTGACTGCTGTAAAGCAAAAAATTAAGAGCAGTCATGATGTATTGGATGATCCTCGACTACTGAAGGAACAAAGTCTCACCGAAGAAATGGTAATAGTATTCCCCAATTTTGTTTATGTTTAAATTAAATGCCCACTTTTATGTCCTTGAGACTATTATCTTTGGAAGAGTTAAAGCTTTTTATTGAAGTATGCTTGCCATTATAAGCATTTGCATGTGTCCACTTGGAGATAGACTAGGAGAATTTTTATATACTTCCCTGTTTCTTTTTACTTGCACCATAGCATATTGCATGGTCTTCTAGACTCAACTTTGACCATTAATAACTCAAATTGTATATTTTAGAAAATTATAAAAAATTGATTATTTAACTACACATTTAGACGAATCTAACAAAATCTTAATTGACTATTTTATACATTATAGATTTGTTGAAGAAGTTGGTCAAAGTTCACTAACTTTTACTCCCAACAATAGGAAATGATGCAAGTAATTTGAGACGAAGGGAGTATTTTTATTTTCCCCATTATTTTGAGGATGATAATAGAATCTTTTTATTGGAGAAGTAAAATAGGCTAAATAGCTGTGTGCCATAGTTTTCTTGAGAAGAAGAAATGATGGATGTCAACAAGACCAAGAAGACCTCTTATATTCAACTTTTTTTAACACTAAGAGACATCACTCGTTTGGGACCTTGCCCCTCTTTAGCACAAAAAAAAAAAAAAGACATCAAACATCAGATAGAAAAAATTGTAGTACATAATATGAAATACTTCCTCCGTTTCTACACTTCCCATTTACTTGTTTGTGATTTAGTCGCCACACTTCCCATTTACTTGTTTGTGATTTAGTCGCTACACTTCTCATTTTTGGCCTGTTTCACATCACTCGCTACACTTCATTTTCTTTCTTATTTTAGTAAGTTTTTGCATTTGAAGTCACCAATTTACCCTTGCTAAAATACTTAATTATATTTAATTATATCTAACTAAAACTAATTAAACCAATTCAATCATCAATCTATTATACTATCATCTTAATTAATCCACCCTTTACCACCATTATTATCTCTCTCCCCACCACCACCCCACTCTCTCTCCTCACCACCGTCACTTTCTCTCTCATTCCAATCGCCGTTTTCTCTCTCCTCACCACCACCATCGACAACTTCTCTCTCTTCACCACCACCATCAACAACTTCTCTCTCTCCACTCTAGTTTTTTGCCCCAAATGAATTTTGTTTTACATATAAAGTCTTGAATTCATTCCTCTCATAGTCTCATGTGAGATTTACCATGTCAATAGTTGATTGTTGCTTGATTTAGTCTTGTAATGGTTCAAATTTACCCAGAAATTTTCGAATTGTTTTTTTCAAAGATTTGGCTGAGTGAGTGGGTGGTGATAGTGATTCGGTGGTGGTGATGGTGATTCGGCGGTTGTTATGTTGTGATGGTGATAGATGGTGATTCACCAGTTGGTGGTGGCGGTGATTCTGTGGTGGTGACGGTGGTGGGTGATTGGTAGGAGGTGGCCGGTGGTGTTTAATTTGGTGGCGGTCTATGTGTTGGTGGGTGGTGTCACCATTCATTAATTAAATTACTAATATTAATTAATCACATACCCTTCTACCCATTTAATCATCCTATCAATTTTTCTCCTAGGAGTCTGTGTCACTTCCATCCGTAGCGACTAAATCGAAACGGAGGAAGTAGAAATAATAAGTCCTGTGATGTGATTGATCTTATACAAATATTTATGGTTGTTTTTAACTGTTTCCTTTTTTTCAATCTTAAAATGCTTAGAAGGATAGCTGATTATCTAAGTTTGTATCAAATTTATATTATTGATTCATCCATTTTTATCCAAATCATAATATTGCTTTGGCTCGGCAAACTCATCTTTTTACCATTCAAACGTTCTTCTTGTAATTACATGTGATCCTGAAACATTAATTTAACATTATTTTGAGTAGCCACAACTTTATCTCAACTAGTATCTGTTATCTAAATCAAACTTATGCCTGTCAGAATCCAGATGAAATCAAGAATGCAAAGGATTTACAATTATCTGTGAGAGAAACTTTGACCTTAAAAAAAGAGGAGTCACAGAAGGGGATGACTGATAGGTTTCCTGATTCTCATGCGCGAAGTGACAGTGAAGACGATGAAATAAGTTTTGATGCACGAATGCGAGAGCAGGTTTTGAAGAGAAGAAAGGAATTTGGTGATCTCCCTGCAAAGGAAAAGCCTAAAAAAGGTATGGCTACTTTCAGCGGCTAACTTTAATTTAATTCATCATGGTAGCATTAAGCTTTTGTCACTTACTATGCACTTATATACAATTGCAATTTTATATTCCAAGTAGATGCATTCATATTATGTTTAGTCTTGAGAAAAGATGTAAGAAGTGGATAGACTATTAGACTTTACCAGTTTACCATTTTGCAATCTTCATGGTATTGTCATCTCTAACTTTTCCTCGTGTTTCTCCCTTTCTTTATGTTAGAGGGTTCAAAGTCCAAGGATCAAAAGAAGTCGGCTCCTAGGTAAAAAGCATAGATTGATTTACTTTTCCTATTTTTGAAGTTTTTTGTGCAGCAATTTATTTTCATTGCAACATCTACAATTGTGAACATGAAATTTAGGCAGATAACAGACATGCCTCTCCCTTCCTCATCCAGCCTTTCGACACTAGTGTATAATGCTGTTGCCACTTGCCACTGTATGTCTGTATGGGCCAAATGTTGAATTTGACAATCTCTTATCAACCGACATGTTAACTTCAGAGAGACATGATGTGACAACTACAATTATATAAATATAAAATTTATGGTTTCTGTAATTACTAGAAGAGTGCTCCATCAATGATACTGCACGTCTGCACCTAGCCTTGGCATCGGTATGAATTACAAGTGCTGTTAGGTTTTTCTATTGTGAACTCTAGGTGCTTCGTTGTCTTAAGTTGTGGGGAACCAATATTAGTAGGGGAAGGGGAAGGGTATTTAGGGAACAAGTAATTACTTTGCTATTAGAATTTTATAGAAGACTTTAGATGCTAATAGGGGTTACCTGGAGAGCAATAAGATTTAATTAGAAGCAATTCAGTTAAATAGGAGCTGATCCGGTAGGAAAATCAAGTTTAATATAATTGAGTGTTATCTCTTGGAAGTGAACAGAAACTTCAAAGCTTGTTTTAGGAGAGAATCAAGCGATCAAGCCTCTTGAAAGCTTGCCACCTATTTTCGTTTCTGTTAATTTCATCTAATCAATCATAATCTGCAGGGTACTAAGATAGAAAAATGCACTAAACAGCAAGATTAGCACAGAAAGCAGGTTAGGATAGTTGATTGCATTAATTATCAGAATAATCACAGTAAAATCTCCCTTACTTTCGAGAGGTAAGGACTAACCGCTTAGTAGGAGTTTCAAGATAAGGACGGGCAAAAGAAAAACTAGAGAAAGTTCTCAATGATAATCAACACCTAACCTCCCTTATTACAATTTCACTAAATATGAATGAAAACTGCTTAATAACCTGCTAACAGAAAAACACTTTACCCATTACATTATAAAAAACTGCTCAACATTTCACTAACTTAATTTTGAATTATTGTTCTACCACTGAGCTATCATAACAACTTTAGGTGCCGATTTCTTGCGGAATAAGTGAGAGTGACTGGAGGCCTTTGATCCCCCTTAAAATCATCCTCATGATCTTCCATTAATCACCATTATCCTTCGAATAACCATCATCTATTTCCCTTAAATTGTCCATTATCTATCCAGTTGTGGCAAATCCTAACAGAAGGTGTTCCTTAGGAGTTATGTGTAATAGACCGAGGTAGTCAAAACCAAGGAGGTTAAAGTCCAACACCCATGCTGCCATGCTGCCAAGCTTTTAATGATAATTAGGACAAGAGATTGATTAATCATGAAAGTAGTATATTTGTAAGCCACCTTTATTTATGTCTAGTGTCCAAATTAGGTAATTTAGCTTTTGCTTGTTCGTTTATAATCAAAGAAAAGTGAAGAGAATAGGTATCCAGAAATTAGAAGTTGCTTGTTTGCATTAGAGATTTATGGCCTCAATTCATATTGGAGACTCATAGCCTCAAGATATGCTTATCAATGTAATTCTCACTTAATTCAATCAAAAATCATTCTCACTTCTCCTAAATTGAGTGTTTTATTAAGTAGTAAGGCCAAGTAGTAAGTCAGTACATTACATTATGTCGTTTACACAATTTTGCACTAATGTCTTTGGCTCCATCAGTCTGTTTATCATCATTTGTTGTAGGCCTGTAGTTGTCTTACTTAAAAAACACTCCTGTTGTTTTATTCAACAGGTCAGATCCTGAAAGTTCAGATGACCAAAGAAAAGTGGCAAAATTGTCTATCAGAAAAAAGGGGATTGGTTCAGATGCTAGGCAAGAACGTATGGCTAATGCTGACACGGACCTTCAATTGTTAAATAATTCTGAACGAGAAAGATTGTTGCAGAAACAGAAGAAACGTAGACTGAAGGGACGCGAAGATGATGTATGTTGTCATATTGCCTTTTTATCCTTCTCCTATCCTTAAACTTTTCTAATTTAGCTTTGTAAGATGATGTTAGTGTCAGCACAAAGTTGGATTCTGTATAACAGGTTTATCCTTTTGCAATGTGGAGGTTCTTCTTTTGTGCTCTTTGATATGGATTAGCAATTTAGCACCATTGAGTCATAATTTCAGGAAAATCTTTATTAAGGTATAAGGCCACATATCTTACCAGCTGCTTTCTACAAGGGGAATCTATTTCACCCCACCTACAACTATAAATGTGAAGACGTGTACATGGATGCAACTAGACTATGGGCTTTCTTAAAAAGTAATTTGAAGTAGACAAAAAATGTGCGTGCCTTTGAACCCCTTTCCTCTATTGTCAATTATTGAACATAATTAAATGGTGATTCTTTTGACCTGAGGAAGAGTTGAGAACATGAAGCCTTTTATTGGAATTCCTTACCCTATCTTATGGGGCAAAAGACGGGGCAAAGAGGGGAGGATATTGAATCTTTGCTCTTAATCTTCTGTCATCCTTCTTCATCGTGTAATTCCCTGTGTCTATGTTTTCTTCTTGCTTCGTAAGGTCTACACTGCTGGTCATGGCTGGTCCTTTTGCAATCTCAAAATTGTTTGGTACTTGATACGTTCATTAATTTGCGTATGCATTGTCCAGGTACTTGCCAAACTTGAGCGGTTTAAAAGTTCGATTGCTCCAAAGTCTGTTGAATCACCTGGAAAATCTGAAGTTGCAGTTGATGAAGATCTATCTGACTGGAGAACTGTACGCTTGAAGTTTACACCTGAATCTGGAAAGGTTATTTTCCTTCTCTTCTAAGTTCTAATGCTACTAATCCTAGAAATCCTAGAATTTTACTTCCAAGGAATTAGATTTTCCAAAGTAAGGAAACTACAACCTGATGGAATTTTCGAGTTGATGATGTAGATTACTTATAATGGGATAGCCTACTGTTCTGCCTAGAGCTTGAACTCCCATCCAAATTTGTTAAACTATGCATGTGACATGAAGTTAATGTAACAATCCAGGGTTGGTTTTTTTTATAAATTAATTGTTAATGTAAATTCCCTGGAATTCTGAACCATGCATCATAGCCGAATACTGTAGGCTGTCTTACTTTTGTGGAGATGTATCACGAGGAAAGGGGGTTCAGAATCTGGTGCACTATCTCCTCAATCTTAACATTTGTCATTAGCATACGATGTCATTAGTTATTATATGATGAAAAACGCAAGAGATTACGTGGATGTGATAACTGATTCTAATTTGGTGTGCTTTGGTTGTTGACAGAATAACATGTCACGGACCGAAGATGTGAATGATTATGCTGTGGTTGATCCTCTTCTGGAGAAAGGGAAACAAAAATTCAATAAGATGATAGCAAAGCAAAAGCGACGAGACCGTGAATGGGCTGGGAAATCCCTTACTTGATACTCTGGAATTTTCCCCATGACAAGGGGTAATGATACACAAATTCTATTGAACAATGGACATGATACACAAATTTCGTTATCTTGCTGTGCTAGTTGACGGTGAATCTGTTATGAGTCGAAGATGATGGCCAAGAGCATTGAAACATGCTCACAAAGACAAATTATCAACCAGACTATCATGTCACAAATGAGCTCGATTTTGGGAGTAATTGTTAATCTGTAAATGTGTACTCCCCTAGATGTACTGTAATATAATTCCCCCCTTTTGTAGTGATAATACAGTATGTGGTGCGATACGCCTATACATTCATGATTCTTAATGGAAGTTAATACTCCCTCCAAATCTTCAATCCACAAAGTTGAATCATCCGTTTAAGTTTGTCTCATAATGTTTTAGTATGGTTTAGATTTTACTATTTGCAGGTTAACGTAATTTGCTCGTTATTTGGTGAACATAACACATCGATTAAGAATTCAACTTGGGTTAAGACGTTTAGTTTGTGTTCGAGTTGAGTATAGGTGGTTACTGATTAGTAGTATTCTTTCAACTTCCTTCCAAACCTAATTTGTTACTCGTACTTGAATTGTTTGTAGGAGTAAATCGGTCTTGGTCTCGTTAATTAGGTTACGTTAATTTTATTTTATCAAATAGGTTACCTTGACTTGTAAATTACATTGTTCTAACTTCATACGACGAGCATAAAGTGTAAAATCGCAAATATTAACCAAAAATTATAACGTTAATAGGATACAAGTACACTACTCATATTAAAAAAAAAAAAGATTTCAATTAAAATGATGGTAATAGAAGCAACAAAAAAATTGCCACCCCAACTCAAAGCACAAGTATATACTACGGTACAAAGATTTGAACCCCGAACTCGAGAATCAAATGTGAAGTTGAAACCACTGCTCCAAACCTTTTTCGACGCAAAAAAAAAATATCATAGCGTAAGATCCACCTAATTTTTATCTCTCTTTCCTTTCTGCACTTTTGTGCACACAACACACTCACACTAGAATACTAGATCTCAATCCAGTGTGTACTGTACTCCTGCCACCTCAGCAGCATTCACACACTCATTCCCCCAACCCTCACTTTCTCTCTCCTCACGTGCACCTCACCCTCCAATCCACAGGGCGCGTGCACCTCGCTCGCTCACGCATCGCGTGGGGTTCGCTCAGTTACTGACAGTGCATGAAGTGAGTGGCGCAATCCTGTGTGCCAGAGAACAGAAGGTGTGATCCAAGTCAACGCGGTCAACGGGGTGACAACCAATAGGAGTGTGAAACGTAGGTGGCTTATGGTGGGCTGTCACGTAGGAAATCATAAACAACAAGAAATTTATTAAAATGGAAATAAAAAATAATAATAATAATAAAAATAAAAATAAAAAAAACAATGCTGGTGTTGTTGTTGTTGTTGGTGTAGTTGGGTTGGCGCTGATGAGGTGAACAGAGAAGGGCCAGATAGGTTCCTGCATTCTGTCCCTTGGGTGTTTGTTTTCCATTTTCTAATTAAAATAATCGTCGTGTTCTTTTCACCTCATTAAACCTTAATATGCCGACTATTGTGTATTTGTGTTACTTCTCCGTACTTCTTTGTAGGAGCTTATTTTAAAGTATCGCCGTTGATCTTGTTTGAATTTATCTCAACGTACGAGGGTTGATTTTTCAAGATAGGCAAATTATGACAAAATAAAGACAAAGTAATACCCGGTATAAATAGTTGCAAAAAATATTTATTTTAATGTTTGTAAATAACATCCCTTGTTACAACTTGCAAGTGGTTGGTTACAAAATAAAGTATTTCGTGTAAGTAATATTTTTTTTTATTAAATGGAGGCAATCTTGCACTTGTTACCTTTTTCAAACAGATTATATTCTTTCTCAATTTTACACTTCTCAATTCTTTCCATATCAATAGATTACCATAAAACTATTGAAGCTAGCATTTGTTATTACCGATCCACTGATTATACAATGTACGTAGTATATTCTTTGCATCTCTTGTTGTTTGTCAAATTAAATTCAAAGTTTAGAACAAAAATTTTGAAACTTTTGGCCACTTATGAATCAAAATTGATACTCATTGATGCACATAATAATACCATTCTTGTTTGATTTGTTCTAATACTCAAGTTTTGAATATTTAAACACCACAAGTTTTTATTTATCAATCACACTTCTAGCAACGACCCCTTAAAACCAAGCAATGTAGAGCGTAAACAAATTTGTACTAGAGGTTTGTATTTTTGTGTTCAATGTAACTTTGGTGTTACTATGAGTTTTAGTCCCGTACATATTAGAATGGAATATTGGTTTGCTTATAAAATAAATTATTACGGAGTAGTAAAAACATATCACATTGGTTTCCTATAATGTAGCAGTAATTTTACTGTGTTAAAATTATTTTGAATAATTTGCTTGTTTACATTGTTAAATCTCAATTTCGAAATTTCAAAATACGTGAAATTTGATTTGTTGCGTTTAATTTGATACGAAGGAAGTATATATAGACTTTCTATTTTACTTCAAAATTATCACATATAGTAAAATTTATAGTTGGTATTTAGGGTTGTGTATTTAGAATCGAGAATAAAATTAAAAATAGTCGAGTATATAAATGAAAATAAAAAAATAAAAACTAGAAAATAAAAATAAAAAAAGGAAAGTAGGGAAATTTACAAAACGAGGGACTCAACTCAAGAAGAGAGCTTTGAAATTCTCTCTCCTCTCTGTGTTCTGTCTTTGGCAATTGGTACACAACTCACAGTAGAGAGAGAAAGTTAGAGAGAGAAAGCACACAGCTTTGAAAGAAGATGGAAAATCACGAGGTAGGAGAGAGAGAGGAGGAGATTTTAGGGTCTAGTTTGACCATGGAGAAAGTCAAAGCTGCTAAGAAGTTTATCGAGAATCATTATCGAGCTCAGATGAAGAACATCCAGGAGCGAAAAGAGAGGTGTTTTTTTTTTCTTACTTTTAGTTTTAATTTTTGTTTTCTGGTTGTTATGTTGTTATTTGAAGTTGATTTGTACTGCTTAGATCTCACTCTAATTGTTGATTTTTTATAAAGAAATTTTTATTTTTCTTTGGTTGTAAGTTTATGCTGATTTTACGAGGCTTTGATGTGTTGCTTTGAGAAATTGACTTTTGTTTGATTGAGTGCTTGATTTGGATKACATTTAGGAGAATTGTGGCATTTTGTGAGTGTTTTGATAGTTTTTGTGGGTGGAGACGTGGAGTGGTAATGTGTGTTAAGTTTGGGGTTTTGATTTTGGAGAAAAATTCAATTCAATTGGCAGGAAAGAGAAAAATGCTAAAGTGAAACGTCGAAACTCGAGTTGAAGTTGGGATTTTTGGAGATGGAGTTAGTAAAGGAACTGAGAGATTACTTGAATTGAGAGTTTTAGTCTTTGCTTTCAATTTTGATGTGTGATAGCCATGAGTGGGCAGTTGGGAACAAAAGAAAGCAAAAGGATGTACTTGAGGTTAGCAAGTCTGCAAGTGTGCCAATGCTCGAATTTTCACTTATAACATCCGGGGAAAGAGTGGTGACCATTGTTCATACTGTTTATGAGATTTGCCAATAGGTGAAACTGGTTGAAGATTATGAATTCATAGATTTGTAGTATTTCCGTGGATCACAACCTATGGATTATTATTGGGATTGTGGAATGAGGGTAAAGATTTTATTTTGTCGAGGTTGGAACTTGTTGCGTAACGGACAACTTCAGTTCTCTTTAATGTTGTTGCCTTCAGGGATATGCCATCTGATTCGATTCGATGTAGTTAGTGGCTACTTTTAATCAATTAAAGATGTTTATTTTCTTTCCCTTTTCTTTCCGTTGATATTCAATGGTTTAACATGTGCATAAGATTAGTTTTACACTTTTACATGATATCATTATAGAACAGCATGGTTTTTTTTGGAAGAATTAACCGTTTGAACAATTGAATGTCAATTACGAAGCTGATTCTTGTCATAAGTTGACGATCTACATTATGATTGGGTACTTATATACACTCTCGGTGGACGTGAAGAGTGGAATTGGAAGATTTGATTATGAGGATGGGATTTAATATGCACAATACACGCCGTTAAATATTTTTTAATGATTGAGGTATATTTTGTCAGGTTCCCTTGGTTCATATGAGGAGGGATTGAGGGTTACTAACTGCTTGGTTTGGCTCTTCTTGGATATATGATTAGGTTGTCTCTTAGGGTTTTCACTTGCTGTTATCACAAGTTTCGGAATTATTCTACTGTGGTAGTGATTGGCTCTTTTCTCATTAAGTGGAATTTTTATTTGTCAAAAGAGAACATTTGAATGTTAACGCATCTTGTTAACTATCTCAGTTACTTCTGATAAAATTAATCTAGTGTTTGTAATATATTCTGCTTTTTAAATTTTTTTTCTGTTTTAAAAGGTTTTGTTATACAGTGGTTAGTGGTAACCATTGTACATCCATGTATGTAACTACATGTTGTGGTGATCTAATTTCGTGTCTTTATTAAATTAACCTCAAATTTGTGGTAGATTTTATTATATATATATATTAGAAAAAACTGTCACTAATGACAGCATGTACTCTTTTAACTCATCTTTATAGAAATGGATGAGTTTATCGATGAATGGTCCTATGACTCCTGTCAATCATTTTCATAATTTGAAAGCATTGGGTGGTTCTTGATCAGCAGAAGTATTTGTGCTCTTTAAATTTGTTTTCTAATATGGTGCATAACTTTTAAAAAACTTTTTTCTAATTTGTTTTCTAATATATATCCTGCTGCATAACTYTTTTTTTCTTTTTATTTAAAAAAAAAAWAAATTTGGGTTAGAAAGTGCCATTTAAGTGCCTTAACACATTGTTTTTGTAGACGCTGGATACTAGAAAAACAGCTAGCTTCTTCTGACGTGCCCAAAGAAGAACAAATGAGCTTGATAAAAGATTTGGAGCGAAAAGAGACAGAATTTATGCGACTGAAAAGGAATAGGATTTGCGTGAATGACTTTGAACTGCTGACCATCATTGGGAGAGGAGCTTATGGTGAGGTGAGTGCTGTCAGTAATATGTTAATCATGCTGCATAYGTGTAATTGTGTATTGGCGAGCTACATCCAGCATCTCAAAAATCTGCACCTGAAGTTATTATTAAAATAAAGTGGCAATTGAGTCTCATACTTAATAATGATACATGCTATCACTTTGTTGGCTCTTCCTTGATCCCCCAAACAAAATGAAGTGTTTTGTTCAGTGTTGCTACTTGCTGGGGTTAAATTTAAAATTTACTGTAAATTCTCAGTTGAACGGGTTTGGTAAGGATATCTAATTGATTAAAAGATTCAGATCCGTCCCAATTTTAATATTGCTTCAAAGAACTTTCTGGTTTGGTTTATAAAAGCTTATCAGATTGCATGACGAGTTAATTTGTAAAGCAACCAATAAAACATCTTTAATGAAGTTAATGCTCTGTAAATTTGTGCATTGATACACTTAAGCTATTGACGCCCTACATCTTTACTGCGGTTCACTTAAAATTTACATTGGCTTACAGCTATAAATTACCCTTTATAGTTTATACTGATGCAGCTGGAAGAGTGTCTGTTGTTATTCTTGTACTCACACTGTTTTGGGTTCTCATTTTACAGGTTCAATTGTGCCGTGAAAAGAAATCTGGAAATATATATGCAATGAAAAAGTTGAAGAAATCTGAAATGCTTAGCCGAGGACAGGTACCATTTTATCTGCAAGTCCGAAATGCAAGTCCTTCATGTTTATTCTTAAGAGTTTCTTGGTTGTTTCATAAAGCATCTGTGATCATGAATTGTGACCACTTGTTGCTTGTAATACTCGTATATATATATCTTTGTGTTGGATAGTTGGCTCATGTTGCCCTCGTCACAAATCAATTAGATATGCCAAATGCTATTTGTTCATTATTCAGTTTTATCAATTATATTGATATATACTATCCGTTCTAGAGTATCACCAATGTCTATAGCTCTAAGCCTCTAATGGCCCATCTCTGCRTTAAGTAAAATAAAATTGCAACTTTTATCTTTATAAAATGAAACTATTGAGGATAAGATGAGCACAATGGCCTCAATACAGTGGAGGTAAAAGATTATGATTGTTACCAGTTGTCACTTAATGGATCAATCATCTGTTTTTATTCACTATTTTAGAATCCAATTTATTTATTTATTTTTGTCTGGATTCTGGATTATAGAATAGAATTCAGTTTCATGTACTGGGAGATAATTAGTTCTTTTCGGTTTTTTTTGCTTGCTCAGTTCATTCAATCATTGGTCATTCTGTGTGTTCTCTTGCTATAGGATACAAGTATATGATGTTGTTCCATTCACGACTTCTTCCCAAAAGTATGTTCCCCCCCCCCCCCCCCCCCCCCCCCCCCCCTCCCCCCCCCCCCCCCCCCCCCCCCCCCCTCCCCCCCACCGCCCCCCCCCCCCACCCCCCCCCCCCCCCCCCCCCCCCCCACCCCCCCCCCCCCCCCCCCCCCCCCCCCCCCCCCCCCCCCCCCCCCCCCCCCCCCCCCCCCCCCCCCCCCCCCCCCCCACCCCCTCCCCCCCCCCCTTCTCTCTTTTTTTTTTAATAAGTGATTGCCATGGAATTTAAATCTTTACTAAATGATCCTCTGTGAAGAGATTGTTTCATCCTAACATTTCTTCCTTTTAGGTGGACATGTTCGAACTGAAGAACTTGCTTGCAGAGGTTGACAGTCATTGCATTGTGAAACTCTATTATTCCTTTCAAGATGCTGAGTATTTGTATCTGATCATGGAATATCTGCCTGGTGGTGACATGATGACCCTCCTGATGAGGGAGGATATATTAACAGAAAAGGTTGCAAAATTTTACATAGGTCAGAGTGTCTTGGCAATAGAATCCATTCACAAGCATAACTACATTCACAGGTTTGCAGTGTCATTTTCTAAGAAATAATTACCACTATTTCACCACTGCTGTCCAAATTGAATTCAATATCTGAATCCTGTTATTTCTCGTGTGTATATCCTGAAACTTTCCCTCACTTTTTTTAGGGACATTAAGCCAGACAACCTTCTTTTGGACAAAAATGGTCATATGAAACTTTCAGATTTTGGCCTCTGTAAACCACTTGATTGTGCAACATTGTCTACCATTAAGGAAAATGAATCCCTGGATGATGTTTCTAGAGAACCAATGGATATAGATGCTTCTCTTCCTAATGCTGGCAACGGTTGGAGAAGTGCGCGTGAGCAACTTCAGCACTGGCAAAGGAACAGGAGAAAGTTGGTAAGCTATGTGCATCCTTTGTTCAAGGGACATTTTATGGTGATTGTTTGAGAAATAAGTATGCAGGATAATGACGAAGTTAATAAACCTTTTTCCCTGTGTCCCCAATTTTTCGCACCATTTCCCTTATTGGGTTGTCTCTAAAGTTTTGCACCATTTACATTTTGGTTGTCTTTAATTCGTTGCCCTATTTTCTTTCGTGATATTTCTCTCTCTCTCTCTCTCTCTCTCTCTCTCTCTCTCTCTTCCTTTCTTAGCTTGTGTGCCAAGCCCACAAGAAATGAAGAAAAGGGGACAAAGGAGTAACTATTAAGAAAAAGTTAARAAGGAAATGGCAAGTAGATTCCAACTTGCATATGACAGCCTTAGTAAATTTATTTATATGGATTTTTTAAAAAAATGTTTAAAAAATTGTTTTTCTCACCAGTCACCTGACATGATTCATATGAACTTCTGAAGCTGATGCCCCTGCTACTCTAAATTACTGACAGAAAAGTAAGAGTTTTACATTTGATTCTCATGGCCTCACTGGTGCTTGGGAATGCTTTGACATGTCAGACTTGTGAACATATGAAACATATTTGAAATAGCTAAAGTCATTCCAGAAGTACTGATATTTGGATGACAAGGCATGTAATTTGTTTATCTTGATAGGATCATTTCCTACATTAAGTTTTTCAATTTTTCTTTCTGTGAAGCAGATGTTCGTRCTTAATGGTTTTTGATTCCCAATTATTAGATGAATGGATTGCTCTGTTTCATACTTTCATTTAAGAAAACCAGTCTTTAAKGAACTAGTCATTTTTTGCATTGACATGTAGGCAGGAAAGCCTTTGAATGCTAGTGCAAATTTCTGGCTTTGAAGTTTGAACTCTGAAGTATCTGAGTGTCTTCTTTATGACATGCTACAGTCACAATTACTATGTAAATTAGAGATTACAAGTACCTTTGCCTTRCAGATTGATGCTAGCTTCTTTTATTTTTAATTGTTCTTTAATTCTAAAATCTTAACAGGCATTTTCAACTGTTGGCACACCTGACTATATTGCTCCTGAAGTTTTACTGAAAAAAGGATATGGCATGGAGTGTGACTGGTATGCTTTATCCTTAACTTTTTCACATGTTTGTAATGTTTAGCTATTAAATGAAGCGTGGTCTCATTGGGATTGTTTGTATTTTCATTCTCCATCCTTATCCGTTGAGGTTCTGTTCAGGTGGTCATTGGGTGCAATTATGTATGAGATGCTAGTTGGTTACCCTCCATTTTACTCTGACGATCCTATAACAACGTGCAGAAAGGTGTGCATATTACCTTTGAATTTTTTAAAAGATCAATGTCTCATTGATGACTAGCCTTCATTGTTTTTTCCCCCAATATTTCACGTGCTTAATTTTACTGGAAAACCTTTAATGCATGTTTAACTTCATTGAGAATTGCACGCAGATGATGTCATAGAAAATTAATTGTCATCTGAATATATAGTGAGATAATGGATCTTTCTACTAAATGCAATCTTCAATGTGTGTTAGATTGTTCACTGGAGACACTATCTCAAATTTCCAGAGGATGCAAAGGTGACACCTGAGGCAAAGGATCTCATCTGTAAGCTGCTTTGTGATGTTGAAAATCGATTAGGCACTGGAGGGGCAGAACAAATTAAGGTGTGATTTTGGTTGAATCCCATCGTTTTGATTTATTTGACTTCTTACTTATCTTATTCTCTAAAGCAAATAAATGTTATCAGGCACATGTTTGGTTCAAGGGTATTGAGTGGGATAAATTGTATGAGATGGACGCAGCTTACAAACCACAGGTTAATGATGAACTGGATACTCAGAACTTCATGAAATTTGATGAGGTATGCCAAGTACCTTGTTTGGCTATTACCATTCTATTATGACAAAATATTGTTCCTTTGACATTATTAGTTTAATCTTGATTTTCTAGCAAGAAATTTTTTGCACAAGAAACCATCTGACTTGTGTAAAATGTTATGATCCTAACTCCCGAATAGCCATTGTTATTATTTGTCAGAAAAGAGGGATTAGTTTAGGTRTGACATATCGAGTGTGAAAAGCATTAGAGATTATAGCATGTTGTCTAGGGAGGTTTCATAGTAGAATTACAATATGTGCCTCATTGAGAGTGAGGGATAGCTCAAGTGGTTAAAGCTTCCCTCCCGGTTCCAAGAGATCCTGTGATCGATTCTCATCCTCGCCCTTGTGGCTCTCTTAACACCCAAAAAAAAAAAAAACATTATGTGCCTCATTAGTTCATCGTAATCTTAGGGATCAAGCAATGCAAGACAATTAGATTTTACGGAGGAGTGTACAATGGTAAAAGGGTCATACAAAGCTCGTCTCCCACCTAGTGTTGTGTATTGTATGTGTTATCATTCTCCTGTGATCTAAGACTCTGATTTTGTTCATAACTGYTGTTCGTTGTTTAGATTTTTACATCATCATATGTAGACGCACCTTAGGATTCCATTGTGTGTGTCATTGAGAATAATGTAGGAATTTTAATTTTTGAGCTTGCTATGTTTACAATTTGTCATTGTTGAGTTTCTTCCAAATAAGACAATGGAGAATGTGTATTTGAAGAAAATCAAAGAGGGTGTATGTCAAACGTATTCATTTATTCGAAAAAGTTTATCACCAAAAAGTATGTACCTCCAAGAAACTTACAAGTCTCCCAGACTCCCAGTTTCATATTCTGTGCACAAAATACACAAGTTCTTGCTCAAATACTTGATAGAAACATGCATGACCGTGTTTGAGGGACCTCATGTGCATCTCTTGCTTAGTGCTACCTTGCTGCCAATTATGTGCTTGATTTATTTTTATAGAGAATACAATAGTGTGAAGGTACTCTTGGCGGTTGACTGGTTGTCTGGTTATTGAACATGAACTATGTCAACTAACTAACAGTTATAAACCACAGTTATAGATGCTAAATTCTTATAATAGAGAATGCTAGAGCTGTGAAAGTACCCTTGGTAGTTGACAGGTGATTTAACCAAGAACTATCTAACATTCAAACCCCAGTTATTGATGCTATATCTTTTTTTCTTTCTGCACATCTGATTATCTGAGTGTTGTTATAAGGTAAGTTTTGGCTTCATTGAGGCTTTCTTTTACTAATTTTAAAGCATTGCATCTTACTTTATTACTTATTACATTCATACAAAAGAGATTTCTCTTCCTCCTTTGAACTTGAAGTGAATATTGGTGGATCTKATTAGCATACAGAACAGAAGTGATTTTGTATATAATTTTTTTTTATTGTTTTTGATTAACATTAATGTGTTGACCGGTACTTTATGAGTTYTGCATTGTTTTCAGGCGAGCCCTCCAACACCATCAAGATCTGGATCAGGACCCTCAAGAAAGGTAGCTTAGCCTGTACCAGCATAATATAACATTTTGACTATAGTATACTAATRATAACAGATACTGGAGAATTTGTCTTATTTTTTATTTTTATTTTTACGTGAGAATGTGTTATTATTATATGCTTGATACTTACATTCTACGTACAACCGTATAAACTAYTACAAATCTATAAGTTGTGGGGGTGAGGGAGCCGTGCATTGATTTTGGCTACATTACTAGCTGAAACAAACTGAGTTTTTGTCTCTAGACTCTCCAGGGCTGTGTTAAAAAATCAATTTGTTGGAGGAATTTATTAACCAAAAGACAATTTTTAAACGATTAGTCAAGAATTTTCTCTGAGTTTAGATAGGATAATAGAATGAAATGGTTGATCTGAAAATGCCTCATTTCAATGGAACCTGACGCTTAGACTTTGGGACTCAAGTTTTATTGAATCAATTGAGTGGGGCATCTTGGGACACCCTCTTATCTCTAGACTAACTGAATGTAGATGTTGGCTGGGTGGTAAGACATCTTGTAGATCACCATACAATGAGTTGTCCATTTACCAGTCTTATGAATAGGCAGGGTCAAGAGTCCTAGAGACGGAGCTTTGCATTTGCACTTGTGGAGATAGAACAGAAAGGGTTTTMTTGATATGGTCTGTGCAGAAATTGATATGAAAAAATCTTGTTAGTTTGACAATAGATTAAGTCCACAGTAATAAGATGAGAAATTGGCTAGTGTTGACTTCACCAAGCAGTCTATTGTCAGCCCTGCTGTAACTCTATGACATGGAAACTTTGTTTCCTTAGTATGTGGGTTGATCTGTTCCATCTCATGATAAACCTTGACTCTGCTTGCTAAAAGTCTAAAGCATTACTAGCATTCTTGGATAATTAGTTCATAAACCATAAAAGTTATGAATGGAAAAATTGCTTTCATTAGATACAGTGAAGTGACATTAAATTTTTTAACAACAATTAGTACCATATACTTGACTATAAGAGGTCCTAATTTGTGATGGGTTTGTGCAATAATTGAGGAAGAGCAGGATGGGACGATTATTCCGGTGTATATACAAAAAATATACAATTTGTGGCTTCACTGTGTACAACTATCTAAGGACATTTGTCGCCAAGTAAGAGACGAGTAACAATGGGCGTTGATGCGCAACCAGTTGGGGTCCAGAGGATTGAGCCATAAAATACTATTAGTCATTTCCAGTGTCCTGGGTATGGTCTCTCCCTGAGACATTGTGGCAGAGATCTAGATGAGCCAGTGTCTGGCATGGTGTGTAAGAGGATGGGGTAGTATGAATTTGATTACAACATTTGCTTCATGAGTTGCTTAAAAAAATTCTTTTCTTTAGCTTCTCTTCTCTCGGCCTCGTGGCCTTTTGGTCTGGTGGAGTTTCATCTGGAAATCGTTATTGTTATACATGCTCGTCTGTGTTATATCACTTTATTTGTTCGAGTGCGTATTTCTTTCTTCCTTTTCCGTTTGGTCTTGAGGTTCTATATACTATTCTAATATCTCCAACTCAAACTGCAGATGCTGAATCCAAAAGATCTAAGTCTCTCGTTGGCCTAACATACAAAACTTTGACCTCGTTAAAGGGCTAATCATAAGTAACTCATTTTCGGCGCTGATTTCGGATGCCTGATGTCGTGCCTTTTGATTGCTCGAGTGTAGCATATATCATTGGAAATAGTAGTTTGCACATAGGTATACACTGTTTCCCTCGCTGTTTATGTGGAACTGTACTAATAATGTGTGAAAAGGGGTTAAGTACTAGCTTGGACGAGAGGATGAGAAGAGAGAGGGGGGGGGGGGGGGGGGGCTTCTGCTATATGGGATCCAAAGTTTGAAGACCAGCGTTAATGGGGTACAAGATCAAACTGATTCAAGTGACTAATCAAGAAGCTAACGGTCGGCTGTTTGATAGTATAAACTAGAATTGGCTGTGAACCAAGTCACTTTCAGTAGTTTGAGGTGATACTTGATGAAAAATTAGATTAGGCCCGCCGCACATTTATAAATAAGCTGGTAATCATTTACTTTAARTTAGGCATGTTAAATGAGAGGACARTTGCTTATTTATTTACAGCTGTGCCTAAATTGCAAAAATGAATGGATTAATTTATTCGACCAAAAATATTGTATGACACCCCCTTAACAAACAATATAAAGTTGGATTGATTAATTAATCAATTTCTATTTAGATTTGATCCAAATCTAATAGACACCAAAACACTGCAGAGGGAAGGTAGGTGTAGTTGAGTGAAATAGGTGATAGAGTAGCAGAGGGAAGGGGCTTGCATTGATTATTAAAAGCTGTTGGGAGTTTTGCAAGTTCTTCTGCCCAAATGGTGCTTGTCAATGAGAATTTTCTTTTAATACTTGTGTATAAGAAGCTAATTGTTTTTATTTATTTGCTTTGATGCTACAGATCGCATGGGAAGCTCTTCACCTAAACGTCCGTCTCTGGATTCTATGTTCAGTAATGTTTCTGCTTCTTGATGACTATATACCCAAACTCTCCTTCCCATGCCCCATTCTGTTTCACCTTTTTATCCTGTGTTTAATTTACCATAATTTTTGCAGATGAGAATGGTATGGAATACTCAGTAAAGCATTCAGATGAAATGGATGTACAGATGCTTTCGACAACYGACGATTGCATGTCTCCGTGAAATGCAAGGAAAATGATGAAATCATGTAGAGATTRTTGCGCTAATACAGGGCTTTACCAATATATGTGATGCTTTGTATGATTTGGCTTCTAAGCGTTCTGCAGCATCCTGCAGCTTCACTGTCATTAAGATTCAAGTGTACAGCATTGAGAAAACATAAGGTAGAGCCCCCGATGCGGGATAGGTTTGGTGGAAGTGAAGTAAAATATTAGAAGGGGTTTGTGTAATAGAGACTTTTGCCCCCCCTCTTTTTCTTATATTTATTTTCTTATTTTCTAATTTCCCCCAGTTATGTTTTGGCTAGTTGGTTAGAGAAATTCATATGAGTATGTAGAATTTGGTCCTGGCTGCCCAGGTTGGCTAGTGTAGGGATTAGTGCAATGCCTTCTCTAGTGGCAGTTTCTGGTCACTGTATCGAACTTTGTGGCGACTGGAAACAAACTTTGTAACATTTGTAACAAATTATCAAACTTTTATGGGGAACTTGTGGGAGTATATATTTGGCTCCTAATTACATACATTTGTGCTATGTAAAGTTTAATGTGTGATACATTTTTTTTTGGAGGGGTATTGCCTTGTGTTCAAGTACTTCCAAAACGATGATATATTTGCCACATTTCATAATTCATGTCATTGTTTTGAAATACTTCGTATGTTGTTTATATCATAGTTACACCTGAAAGCAAATGTGTTGGATTGAACGACCACATGACATGATCTGTCTCTTATACACATCTAGATGTGTATAAGAGACAGGTACATATAGATAGCTAAGGCTCATATGACATTGATGTAGGATGTCAAAATCATCAATGGCAAATGGTTTTCGCACTTCATACACCCTCCAAATCCGTTCTCCTCTCATACGATAGTTATAAAACTGCCGACTGTTATTAAAAAGGAAAATGTTTGGCTAACCCAAAGGGTTGTCAACCCTATAGATACAATGAATAAAATATAGATAAACTAGTAATAAAGAAGAGAGAGAGAAATGCCATAAAATAATGATGTAATGCATAATTGACCAATGAGAAATCACTATTTACAGGGTTGACAACCCGTCGGGTCACTCAATCAATATCCTATTAAAAATGTGGAGTGCAAGTTTATTTGGAGGAGTGCGGAATCAGTTGTCGTAATCAATGGTGCAATAAGACATTACTTAGATATACCTTTTCTGATCGTTTTTGTTGTTTTACTTGTGTAAATGTTGCGATTAATACGGATCGGAGGAAGTACTCTGATTCAAAGACCCTTCCAACTCAAACCCTTTCAAATTCAATTCATCAAAATGCCTCTAGCATTAGCAGAAAATGCCCCCATATCAAATTCAAGATCCGTCAAATTCAAAAACTCTTTCAAATCAAAGGTTCTCAAATTCAAAGACCCTTTCAAATTCAAAACCATCAATTCAAAGGTTCATTAATCAAAGCGCTTCAATTCAAAAATTCAAATTCAAAGTACCATTCAAATTCAAAACCCTTTTCAATTCAAGATGGCTTTCAATTCAAGCAAAACAAATCCAAGCCCTTTCCAAATCCCAAAAAAAACCCTTTCAGAATTTAAAGACTCCTAAACTGGTCCTAAAATCAAATTCAAAACTTTCAAATTCTAATCATGACTCTTGCCCCTTTCTCTAATCCAATATGAACATATGTAGTAAAATTATAAAAATTAAATATGATAGAAGTATTTGATTATGTTTGGATGTGTACATGGATAACTTGTAAACACACCTTTGCATCATTTACAAGTGTAAGTCTGTAGACGAGATGTTGAGCTGTGAAGGTGTGAAAATTGGAGACCACTTTAACAACCATTAAAAGATAAACGATTCCCATTACAACAATTCACACTTAGTTTGTTAATGCGTCTTACAAAGCATAAAGCAACCTGAAACTCTGCTACTGTACATGCTGTATATGAAGATTCATTGAGTGTGTTGGATGACTATACTGTTTCTTTAATCGCTCAGCAAGGACAAGAGTAAAGTAATTCACAATGAAAAAAAAAGAGGAAAAAAACACCCAAATCAACGAAACGATGGCAGCTTTACTACAGGCAGCTTTCAAAGGAACATCTCGTCCCCAAATTTGCATCCCAAAAACGCTAGACATCGCCTTAAACCTGAACTTATTGCCTCACTTCATGTGTCGTTTGCAATGATGCTTGATGTTGTTTCCACTCCACAAGAGATATACCTGTGTCTAATGCTGCAATCTCAAGTGATTCTTCGCTGTTTCTTACCAAACCAAACAACTTTCATGTGGAGTCATTGTGAAATACGTGTGATAAAGATTTAATTTTGATTTGTGGTGTGATAAGTTTTGGTTTAGTATGTATAGGAAATTCCGAGCTTTGGGTTGGATGTGAGAGGTATGTTACTAGTGTGAATTTGAGAGAGCTTCCTCTGGAGTGGGGTTTTGAATTTATCCTTCAAGAACCTAAAGATCAAATGAAGGGCTTATAGAAGTGATTATTATTTAAGTAAATGAATAGACTTTTGTTTATTGCATGCATGGACTTATGAAGTTAGTGACCTTTGATTGGGGATGACAAATAAGAATCCGTAATGAAATGTTTAATTTGGCCATTGCATGAATGAAAGTGTCACAATGCCATGAGTTTTGTTTAGGCTATAGTTAAATGGGATTTTGTAACTATTCATGATTTAATTATTGTGTTGTTGCAAAATTTCAAAATTGATGTCCTTCATTTTAATTTCTAATATTAGTTATTTATAGTTTCAACGGAGAGAAGAAAACTGCTGTTACTCAATGAACCTGAGAAGCCGTGATCTTTCATGCTGGGATGACCACTGCTAAGGTTTTTTCCCCCCGTTCCTCTAAATAAATATAAGTGTTTATTGCTTTCATGTAGTTATGTACGATTTTGTAGGGTTTCTTGATTAGTTTTACATCACCCTAACGTTTCTGTTGCAACTTTAACAAGAATTCAATTGAAGAAATACACTTCTGATAAAGAAAAAAAGTTTGAAAAACACTAGTTAGGTCTAAATGAGAAGAAACTAGACAGAATTGCCTGGAAGTACTGATGTGTCCTTAGAGTTTAGTAGTTATTTGTTCCGACTATACAGTGTGAATAACATGTTCAATTGATCCATCTGCTGTGTGTTAGCTCTTACAATATGGTAGGTAACCACAAAGTTTCAGCAGCTACCGACAGGAGTCCCGAGTCACGCAGTCTGATCAAGAAATCGTCTTTGTCGCCAATTTGTTTTGGTTTAGAAGTATTCGTCCGTCTCTATCTCTACACTACATTCAAAATTACGTGGATGGCCATCTAACTCGTAACTCTCCAAATGCTGTCATTGACGAAAAGTTAGAAGGGATCTTAAGACGGTTATTGAAGGAGTACATCATGTTCAGTATGTTCTGTGTGTTGCCCTGTTTGATTTTGTCAGTCACACCTCCTGAAGATATTTCAGACCAGTGTTCCTACCCTTCTGTGAATTGTGTTCATACTTAGCGGATCTTTATCTCATATCTCTCTTTATTTTGCAGCCAAAAGTAGCGCTATTGCAGTTGGCAATCAGAAAGGGAAGTTGCATTGGACGGTTGCTGGAAGACACTAGAATTAATAAGAAAGTAAATGCTCCCTGTCTTTCAGGATGTGATTTATTCCGTGTCTTTCTGTTGTAGTAATGAATGGTGTTCAAATTGTTAGGTATGATTTCCATTTGCCCACCAAATGGATAGATTGCTATTCCTGATTTTGCTGCGGCCATGAGAATATGGCTTATCACATATTGAGAATGCTTTGCGTATGATGAGAAGCACTCTGCTGCGCAACAAGCAAAGGGTGTTTGTTTGCATAGCTTGATGAGCTTGTGAGCCTACTGGTAATCTTGTGGACGCTCCACTAATTGTTATTGGGCTTTTGGTTGCTATGTAGTGGCTTCATGAACATGCGCATCAAGGTTTGGCCATCTTGTGACTATGAATGGGACACATTAAGGTAATGAGGGATTGCAACTTGGGTAATCTTTCCATGCACTTAAAGCAAGTTTTGTTGAATTACTAAACATCAGCTTTATAATAAAGAATATTGATTGTCTTCAGGTGTCACGTAGCAGCAATGTTGTTCCGGAATGGAAATTGGACTCAATATTTCTTGCACAACTACAGACGGCTAGGCTAGATTGTTCTGAATCACATCTATGAGGGTAGTCTGCTAGGTGCTTACAAAATTGTTACGTATATTTTGACCTATAGCTCAAGCGTCATTCTTTCAGTGGAGATCAATCCGCTAGGGAATTGAGAATATTTATGCCATCAGTTCAGAAAAGGGCATCAGTCAGCAGATCTTGAAAGCTATCTTGTGCAGATATTTTCAGGTTTGTTTGTTTCCTTATCTACAATTGTATTCTCCGCATGTGACATCTGCTAAAGCTCAAAAAACTTCTGTTATGTTGCCTCAGGACATCTGACTTCAAGATCTGACCCGATCTGTTCTTTTATGTTATCAGAGTACTTTATGTTCTTTGGTTGTCTTGATTTCAGGTCTCCAAATAAGTATAGGATGGTTTGAATAAAAAAACTATATTTCGCTTGTATCATCCATAATGTCTAGTCTATTTTATTTTTGCAGCAATTCCTGTACTAGTTACTCTTTATAAGCTATTAAATAACTAAAAACCTTATGCATCAACGAGCTTGGTCATGCTTTGCCTAGTAACATTGCGGGGCAGGAAGTTTACTCTTCTAACTGTCTTACTGAAACTCATGCAACCACTCTTGCTCAAGCTTTATCGTTCTTCCCTTATGTTGTTATGTTAGACTCTTATATGGCTTTTGTTACTGGTAATTGGTGATCCTTAATGGAATTTGGAATCCGTTTAATTCGTATTACTTATGCTGCTATCAGACACTCTGCGTGTTATATAAGAATAGCTGCCAAATGCCAAACAGAAGACTTATGGCTTGCTAAGACGTATCAAAGAGCCTGTATAAGGAACTGATGAATTCTGACACAAAAAAGGATACCCTGTTGTTCCGTTAGGTCAACAGACAAAGCTGAGTAGAAGGTGCAATTTCTTTGACTAAATCTTCAAGCTTTACTTAAAAAATTTCTTTTTTTTATCTTAGTAACTCTACAAGGTTTGCTAATAACGTTTTTGCAATTGGTAAGTCGCACTTTTGTGAGTGGTCCCCCAGTGACAGCCAATGGATGTCCCAATCTCACGTGCTGGTTCTTATCAAAACGTCAACCGTCAAGGAAAAGTGAACCTGATATAAAGAAACAGCTGGATAAGCTAATGTGGACAAAAGCGTTTTTAGAGTAAAATATGATAGGAACGCAAGCAGCCCTCCGACTTGCTTATGAGAGCAAGCACTATCTGCAACAGATAGATTTGGTCAATTGATATTTAGCATGCTTGATCGAAGCAGTTTTTTTTTGCTATGAATCATTGTTGACAGAAATCTCAACCAACAGGTTTTGGATATCTTGCCTTGTATGATGGTCAGCATCCTTGACAACTTCTACTGGTGGCATCTCAAAGAGGAAACAAAGACATGTCTTTCCATGGATAGTGAATTAACCTACTCACATTTCAAAGTTAGTTTTGTCTAGTGTGTTTCTGAAAAAATTTTCCTTTGCTATCCGCAGATAGCTTAAAGTATAGAATAGTGCTGATGCAACTGTCTAGTGATGGTCCAAAATGTTCTTATTGTCTTTCGAGTACTGCAGGTGAGTGTTTTAATGCAATTCAAATGATAGATATTTCTATGCTATTGGGGACGGGTTTCTTTTATTTTTTAACTAAATGAATTAATTTGGCGCATACTAAATTTTATCTTTTATTTTTAACTTCGGCTCCAATGAGCAGAAAGTGAGAGGCATAGCCTTAAGGAGGGAGAGATAAGAAACCTAAAGACCATTATAAATACGATAAGTGGCTACTAATTGA